>ML685769.1:31726248-31753492 GCA_007922175.1 Pelusios castaneus | reverse complement strand
TCAGCAGGTCTCTCAGAGATAGCCTTTTTAGGCATATGGGTTACATTAAGTTAATCTAACCACTCTTAAGTCGCTTTAATAAAGTCGACTTAAGGATTACTCCATGTGCACACTGTCCTTAAGTCGATTTAAGGAGTCGACTTAAGGCTTAAGTCAACCTAATGTGTGGTTCTTATTAAGTTGACTTAAGCTTTCATTAATTTAAATCGCAGCTTAATTTAACTCGACTTAAGCCTCCTTAAGTCGACTTAAATTGCCAGTGTACACATAGCCAAGGAGCTTAACCCTATTCCCCAGCTGCTTTTGATGATGCCTTCCCCGAAGTTCACTTTTAACTCTGATTTATCAGGCTCCAGGCTCTCTTTGGAAAGAGTACCAGCAATGGACACCTGGAACCTGCTAAATTCTGAAAATTTGAACTTTACTTCCTGGCCTGTCCCACCTGAACTCGGAGCTGCTTTGGGGAAGCCAAAGAAAGCACTGTGCCCTGATCAGCTTAGAGGTGAGGTAAATATTATTTCTCAGTTCCAAAAAAATAAGGCAACAGGTGCAAGCCCACAACTACTGCAGCTCTTTTTTCTCCTTCTTCCCCTTCCACCAACTCAGGTCATGTTGTAGTACAAGCATCTGCCATCATATTCATTCTGTATTCTAATACCTTCATGGATAATTTATTTGAAATAATGGCCAAAACAGAAATAAGAAATGTAAAAAATAAAAACCAGTAAAGGAACTGTTACAAACTTGCAAGTTGAATTTTAGTGATGTATAGAGCTTCATAATTTGTAAAACTATACTATAAATATAACTAGTCTAATTACATATTTTCAAGATACACTCAATAAGGGCTAATTGTTGACTCATATCCAGCTACTTGTCCACTGAAACCTCCAGATCCTTTTCTGCTGAATTGCTGCCTAGCCAATCAGTTCCCAGTCTGTACCAGTGCATGGGATTCTTCTATCAAAAGCGCTGGACTCTGCACTTCTTCTTCTTGAACCTCATCAGGTTTCTTTGGGCCCAATCCTCTAATTTGTATGGTATCATTCTATTCTATCACTGCCCTCCAGCATATGTACCACTCCCTCCACTTTAGTGTCATCTGCAAACAAGCTGAGGGTGCAACCCACCCCACCTTCCAGATCATTAATGAAGATATTGAACAAAACTGCTTCCAGCACCAACCTGTAGGGCACACCGCTTGTTACTTGTTGCCAATTAGATATCAAGTGAGCATGCTAGAAGATTAGACTTGCTTTCTGAAAGGTGGATATATGTCTCCTTTTCATACTACAATTCATTGTCTTTAGACAATAAATGTGGCTGAGTTTGGTTATTTGGTTTCTGGAATATATTTCATAATGAACCGCAAAGTGTAGTCAATCAGTTAGCTATGCTATTAATACTATTAATCAACCGTCTTCCTAACACTGTACTAAGGTCCACTTACTTGCCATTTTCTTTGATGAAATACATTCATTGCTTCCTCAACTTTCCTCAGGGTGTCTTTCCTTCCATCTTCTACTGCCATGCTACCTTCATCAGGTTCCTCTCATTTGTCCTCAACAGGTGTCCAAACCAACCAAAATCGCACTTTCTGGATTCTGTCAACCACAGCATGGATTTTGATTTCCATCCTAATATTTTCATTTTGAAATCTCTCTCTTCATGTAACTTATCTTATGGCAGAAAGTGGCCTCATCCCAAAATCATGTTGGCATTGAACCTGCAGTCTATGGGTGTGTCTACACTGGCAAGTTAAGTCAACTTAAGGACGCTTAAGTCGACCTAAATAAAGCTGCGTCCACAATGGGCTTTTATTAAGTTGACTTAAGCATTTACTTAAGTCAACTTAAGGAAAGCCTAAGTTGATTTAATAACATCTCATTTTAGGTCGACTTAAGCCTTAAGTCAACTCCTTAAGTTGATTTAAAGCCAGTGTGGACGGGGATTAGTGCCTAAGTCGATTTAAAGCCAATATAACGGCTATCTCTGCTATTAAGTCGACTTAACTTTACAAGTGTAGACATAGCCTATGTATCTGCACTGTATAGCATAACAGGGTACACCATTTTTCTATATATTTCAGCTTTCAGTCTCTGTGGCACACATAACCCATGAATTGTTGTTCCATACTCTTCCAGCACTCCCCAGTCTGATCCCATGTTCAAGCTTGCCATCTGCTGCAACTCACCTGTCAAAATACTTGAACTAGTCAGTCTGGTTTAGTCATAGTCCTTTAATCTCTGTGTCCAGTTTTCCTAAGGCACCTCTACTGACATTGATGCAGTGGGTCTGAGTAGACCTGCTCAGTCAATGGGAGAGCTCTCCCATCAACTAAATTAGTCCCTCTCCCTGAAAGGTACAACACAGTGTCATGAAGATGCTGCACTGTGTATACATAAGTACATCGACATGAGATGCATTACTTATGTTAACTACCACATGTCACATCGCTCCAGTATGGCAGTGTAGAACAGGCCTTAGTCATGCACATTTTTATCCCATGCCAGTTCAGCTGGGCATTCTACTGCTTTATTATTTACTCTGTGTTTGCTTTTGAATATGCTTTTATTGCTATGTTTTCCACATATAGCAGCTTTTCCTTTTTTTTCCCATTGAGATCTTCCTGCTGACATAATTTATCAATATGATAAGCAGCTGTGTTGATAGACTCCCGCCCTGGTTGATAGACTTAGGCTAAAAATGGCAGTGTAGACAAGCTCTGAATTTGTTGCTTGAACTAGAGGTTTGAGCATCCCAACCCTCACCACCCTGGGCTTCAGTCCAAGTTGCAACTTCAAAGCACTGTCTACAGTTCAGAACATTAGTATGAGCCTTGCAAGCCTGCATCTTTCAACCTGGGCAGAAACATTCACTGCTGCAGACTGGATAGACATGCCCTAAAAGCCAAATTACTTTCCTGAATTCCTCGTCCATTGTGTTTCCTGTAGACACAGAACTTTGGTGCCTCTCCTTGACATCATATCAGCTACTTCCGTACATTCACACATCAACCTGAGTACTCTCACTGTTACTACTCTATTAATAAGAGGATTCTTTGACTGTGCATGTTACTGCTTTTTGTCCGACTCTGCTCTGACAGCTAGTACCCAGGACCCTCTTGAAAACAGTTCAGAGTCTGGCTGTCAGAAAGCCTATTGTTTGGGGCTGACAGGCTTCAGATATGCAAACTTCTAGTATAGGGGTGAAATGCCCTCCCATCATTAGCAGTAGTTCATGGCAGAAAAGCATACAAGTCAGTCTAACACCTCCTTATAAAAAGTATCTGCTACTGCCCTTTGCAACAGCCCACAGTGGACCACAAAAGCCCCAGTTCTACTCTGGATACCAGGGGCATGATCTGCTGATCTGGGGGAAGGAACGGGGTGAGAAAAAGAGACAACTCTGTTGAACAGAATAGGGCATACATAGGGCATACTCTTTCCCTGGTGAGAAGGTGGTGAATACCAGATCCCTTCTGGCAGCCACAGGCTGAGATGATGCCTTCCTATACCTGTCATTTCCTAAGCTGAAGGGGGGATCCTTAAAGAAGCCACAAAACTTTTTTTTTCCTAATTGAGCAGATCAAATCCTACCATCAACTTTGAGGCTGTAGGGGTTGCATTTTCATTGCAACATCCTTAGATGCAGATTCAAGGCTTCTCTCTCTAAGGCACAACCACCTTTATTAGTTATTTGGAAATTCCTTTGGCTTTGTTAAATGTTCACTTCTGCCATCGTTAGGTACTTCTGACATTTACATAATATCTGCTTGAATAAATGAAACACTCTTATTAGAATCTCAATGAGCAAATACAGTGACATATCTTGCAACATTATGTGAATTAGCAATGTCCACAAATTTCTTTCAGATTTCAGAGATGAGCTACAGGTTAAACTCCAGGGGAAACTACAAAGTCAGTACAATGTGTTGTAGTGCTCATCTTTGAGAGATGTTCTTACAGGAAACTATTTAAAAAAAAAGAATATATCATCATAATATAGTCGAATGTACTAAAGTCTTGCTCTTCTAATCACCTTTCATTTACCAACAAGGAAATTTAATAAATGAACAATTCTATACTCTTTGGGTGCATCTACACTTGTAAATTAAATCGACTTAAGCAGGTTTAAGTTGACTTCATTTACTCTGTGTCTACACTTGAGTTTCATTAATTCGACTTAAGCAGTTCCTTAAGTCAAATTAAGGAAAAGTTAGTTTGAATTAGTAAAACCTTGTTTTACTTCGAACTAACCCTTAATTTGAACTAGTTAGCTCAAATTAAGTCAATGTGGCCATATGACTTTGAACTAACTGCTTAGTTCGAACTTACCGGCACATTCAGCTTAATGCAACTGACTAATTCAAACTAAGCAAGTGCCATGCATGGCACTTGCTTAGTTTGAACTAGCATTCTAGTGGGGCCATGCTAGTTCGAATTAAGGTAATTTGAACTAACTAAAATTAGTTCGAATTAGTTAGTTCAAATTAACTAATTCGAACTTACATTGATAAGTGTAGACATAGCCTTTCAGTCTTGGGTGAATATGAAACATTATAGGAATAAATATGGTGGAAGGAATACCATTTCTGAATTCCCTCTTAGAATAATATGGAACTTTTACATACTACGTTCTATCATGACATATTCCAGTGCACTTTCTAAAAAGCTGTATAACATACCATATACAAAAGGATAATCGTCCCCATCCCATCTGCAGTAAATGGGAGTTTTGCACAGGTAAGATAAACACTATTTAGACAGCAAAGGAATCAACTGATATTACTCTGAAATGAAGCCACTTCTGCAGAATTCTGTATTCTTTAGAATACAACAGCTGTTTGGCAACTCTGGTATTGTCAGATCTCATGATATTTGATGTTTCTTAAAGCCCCAGCTTTGAGATTCATGTCCTTAGGTGAGAATCTCAGTTTTCATCTAAAATAAGTATGTTTCTAGGCCTTATAGCTATGGAGAAAGAAAGCTTAAATACATGATCCATGTGTACCCTGAAAGTTTCAGAAACCAAAAGACAAATAAAATGAGCCCAATATTTGTTTGGGTTAAAAATAATGAGGGGGTTTTTTTAGGTCTCACTCATGACTTTCAATGTATTCATAAACTATAAAAGCAGAAGTAACCTCTGTGATCTTCTACTTTGACCTGCAGTGTCATACAGGTTATAGAACTTTACTGAATTAATTCAGTTTCAACTAAAGCATATATTTTAGAAAAATGTCTAATCTTGATTTGAAAGTTTGCAGAGATGAAAAATTGGTAAATTCTTCCAATAGATAATTACCCTCACTGTTTAAAAAAATGTACACTTATTTCCAGTATGACTTTTTCTAACATCTATTCCAGGCATTGGATTATGTATCTCTATCTGCTAGAATGAAGAGACTATAATCAAATATTCATAATTATTTCTAGACTGTGTTCAAGTCCTCCTTTAATAATCTGTATTAAGCTAAATAGATTGAGGGCCTTAGGTCTATGTCACTATAAGGCATGTTCTCCACTATATCACCTTCTCCTACAGAACCTGGATTTGAATTTATCAGTACTGAATCTCAGTATTCCTGTGCTGTCTAAGAAACTTCTGTGAAATTCATTGGCAAACTGTGTTTCCATCCCTGTTCAATGGCAGGGTCACATAGAAAATAACAGTCTACTACTATACCTACTCCAGTAGACCAGATCAGTAATAGAAGACTATGCTGTGGTGGTAAAGATTGTAGCCTTGTTGAAGCCCGAGTTGAGTGTCAATATTGTTCTACAGGATGAAATGTTAAGGGGTTTTTTTCCATTTTAAAATTTATAAAAGTCCTGGGAAATTACATACAGAAAGACTACATTTAAAAGAACATTAAGATTGCATAATCAAGTACCCAAATGTTAAGAAATGCTTGAATTAAGGTTGCTCATCTTATCTAGTTCTCCTAGGTGATATTCAGGTACCAAATTCAGGCCATAACTTTTAGGTTGCAATATAGTGCATTAATATTACAAAAGCAGCGGTAATAGAGAAAAGGCAGATGAGACTAAATTGTGTCAATCATCTCTACTGACCTCTGATTCTCATTAATCCATCAATTCAGCCACAGAGCACCCATGGAGGCTAGAGGTTTGATAGAAAGGCATTAGGAAAACATAATATTTTACCCTTATGATTCCTAGATAAATATAATGAGATCAGATTCTCAGCTGGTTTAAAATCAATGGCTACATCTACACTACAAAAAGTTAGGTCGACTTTGTTAAGTGGACTTACTAAGGTCGACTTTAAGTCGACTTAAAATCAACCTTATTAAGTCAACTTAACAAAGTGCTGTCCATGGATGTGGACTAAGCCCACTTTGTTAAGTCAACCTAACTGCCCTTAGGTCGACTTAACAAAGTGGACTTAAACATCCACACTGGGCTTAGGTCGACCTAATAGACGGTTCTTATTAAGTCACTTAAGGAATTTCTTAAGTTGACTTAATGAAAGCCTAGTGTGGATGTGGCTTAATTTAAGTCAACTTAAGCCTCCTTAAATCGACATAAACTGCCAGTGTAGACATAGCCAACGTGGCTTCAATCTGATCCAGTATTCTGGTTTGAAATGTATGCACAAGCCCAGTGCACTCTAAGGGGTTACCAGGATTCTGGAAAGCCAAAGCTCATCATAACTCTACTTTAGACAAGGTGGTGTCAGGAAATAAGTGAATGGAACTAAGGTGGTGTCAGGAAATAAGCCAATCAGCTATCCAGCCGATAAATGCACTAGTAGAAACAATATGACACAAATGTTCTTACCACAAAGCTATACTTTACTTAGGCTCAAACACAACACAACACAAGAGTGTTCTTACTTTAAAGCTGTATTTTTATGTAGGCTCAAGCATTTAGACACGTCCTCAACAGGCTAGTAAAACACCCCAATCCTCAACCCTTAATAATTACTGAAGTCTGGGGCAGCTTTCAAGCAGAAACAGTAATGACTTTCCAATTGGCCTGATCTTCTAGCTGTCATTGGGGGATCCAGAAGCTGTGTCCAAGAAGAGATCCCAAAGAGCCCAAAGGGTCCAAGCCTCTTCCTCCCAACATTTATCCTTGTTAGTAAACAATAACAGGTCAAGAAAGGGGTGGGGGGGGGCGTGTTTCAAAAGCTAAGACCTAAGGTTGCCAGAGTAATATTCAAGACCTAAGATTGCCAGAGTACTTAATTAACTAGATGTGTTTCTATAGACTATGTGTATCTTGAGGCCTGAGCAAATATCTCCTAGAGGGCATGCATAAATAAGTCTTTTTCTGAAACACAGGTCCCAGCACATCCACCAGAGCATCAGCGAAAGGATACAGGGTCAGGCAAAAGATGAGCAGGAGGCTTCCCTATCCTTCTGGTTTAGCCATGTCAAAGCTGCACAAGCCTGCAAAAAGGCCTACCAAGTTTGGCTGCTGTTAGCAACAAATGTGATAATCAATATTACACTGTCATCTGGTCTCTGGTCTATCAAAATCTCCCCTTACAAATGCAGCCTCGCGTGTGAATGTGCTCTCTTCCTTTTCTATCATCTATGATTCTATCATGCTGACAAACTATGGAACTTTTTTGTGAATCATTGTCTCAGACAGAAAATGTATAGGCTAATTGTGGATTTTCTACACAGCTTTTCGGAATTAGGTGCCCTGCTGCCACTGAAATTCAGAGAGAGTTTGGTGCTTATCTTTCATCATGGTTGTTAGTTTTGTTTTTTGAGAATCTAGTCATGCAAGAGAATACATTACAAAATAAAAACAAGAGGATTAAATACATTTTTGGGGAGATTACAAAATGTGTTTTTAAATATGGATTTCAGGACAATTACTATTTCCAAGAAAATGCGAGTTAGAGCAGAGAAAAAAATAACAGTTCATTGTTACTATTAACTAGAATAGAACAGCTCTGCTTGTAAGTACACGTAATTAAAGTCGATGACTGAGGCTTACAAAACTGAGAGCCTTAGGTTAGGTTCCTGAAGCTATATTTAGCTATTGATGTCATTGGGAGCTCAGCATTTCTGAAAAAGCAGGTAATTTGTTTAGATGCCTCAATCTAGATTTCACAACATGCCTTCATGCAACCATTTTTTAAAAGCTTGACCTCTGAGTCAGTGAGTTTAAAATGATGGGCAAAATGCATGGCCCCCATTACTACAGAAAGTACTTAAAATATACAGATTCTTAAATCACAATCTACCTCTTTGTGAAAAGTATTATACAATCTTTAGATCTAGCTATATTTATATGAATCAGGACAGTGTTTTTGTATTTCAACTGAAAGATGTTAAACTGACTAACTTACTAATAAAATCACAAGTAAAAGATGCAAGCAAGGGTGAATTATATTATAAACAACTAGCTCCAGGAATGTAAAGGAAAGCCAGTTGCTAACTCTCTCTCTCTCTCTCTCTCTCTCTCTCTGTGTATATATATATATATAATCATTAGCAATTAATTACTCAGTGTGCTCTATGCTTTATATATATAATGAACAGAATGTATTTGTTCTTAACAAGTGAATGGTGAAGAACAAAACGGTAGTTATGAAGATTCACAAAATCCAGAAGCAATTGATTGTTCCTATTTGAAGCTTAGGAAAATGATAATGTGATGGGGCTTAGAAATCAATACTACCCTGAGAAGCCTTTTTCTTTTTAATTAGTAATCTTTAAGATTGAAAGCTTTTTAATTTATTTTCTTTGGCCCAGAGAGCCATCATTTTGATTTTTAATTTATTTTCCTCAGACTTGAAAAGACATCTTTTTTAAGTAAATCCCTGGAGGACATTGTTTTATTTTAACCTTTCTTTTTCAGATGAGCTTCTCGCTCTCTCTCGTTCTCTCTCTCTTTCTCTCTCCCTCTCTTATTTCTTCTCTCACAGCTGCCTTGAGAAAATTTCCTCCACCCAAGGGGTTTTTTTTGTAAACCTTCATTTAGCTGGGTGCAAAGAATGTAGCCTGCCCTATGAAGAGATGTAAGGGGATTTATTCTTCATGAGCATTTTAACATGTTTTCTCTAACCCACAAGTGAGGACTGCTAACAATATTTTGAGCTGAGAAGGGCTTACTTTAACTCATTTTATTCAGCACTGGAGGCCTTTTAACATCCTGTAATTTCTTCAAGTCCAAGAGAAAGAGGGTTCTTTACCTTTTTTGATTTGTTCCTATCATCCCTGCAAAAGGCTGTTTCAAATTTATTACTTCATCTCATTAATTAGTATAATTAATATATTTGCTTCCATCCCAAGAAATCTAAAGGACTTCTGTGATTTTAATTATATAATATTGCATATAATTTTCAGTCCTGGGAGACAAAAGTTCTTATTTAAGAAATGAAGCATCATCATCCGGGGAAAATTTTCAGCTTAACCTGATGTATTATCATCATTTCAACTCCGCATTTACATCCAACCCATACAGACCTGGGCTCACTTTTTCTTATTGTAAATTATTAATATAGGCAATGATGAAACATGAATCTGTTGATTTAGAAAATTTTCACATCCAGAGAACTAAGCCAACATTATTTAAGATTTATGTTCTGCATGGATTCATTGTGTCCCTCAGTTTCTATTTGTCACACATATTAAAGGTCAGTTTCAGACATCTGGGTCCTTGCAGGCTGAATACTATGCTTTGGAAAGATTTTTGTTCATTTTTTGTTTTCCCAAAAAACCTATAGAAGGCATTTTCTAATATAATTCTCATCTCATCTATTCATCATAATTCAAATCCAACAAGAACACATGCACCTACTTTTCACTTCCAATCTCTTCCCTCATTGGGGAAAATATGATTCTTATTGAATTCTGATGAATGCATAGACCTGGAAAGAGAAAATATAGTATATTTTAAAAACCACAAACTAAGGACTCATTTTTGAGAGTGGGAGGGAGGGAGCCGTGTTACTTTTAAAAAAGATTCCAACCATAATACTTAACCTGCTAGAACCCAACTGACACTGGTCTTTTAAATGCATGAAACAGACTCAAATTGAGAGAGAAAATAACATGTAGAGTAGGAATCTTTAAATGTGAGAATGTTTTTTTAATGTGTAAAGTTTTCTAGATTCTCGGGTTCATGATTCAGCATTTCTAATGTTACTAATTGGTCTAATTGTAAAAGGTATCAATATCTACATCAACCTTAGAAGTCTTTTTCCTTCTTTTGATTCCTAAATTCTCTTTTTTCTGTTGTAGAATATGGTAATAAAGAATGATAGAACATCAGTATAGAAACCCTGGAGTTCAGACAAACTTTAATTCCCTCAGGGAGTTAATGGACAAGATCATCTGGGAGGATAATATAAGGGGGAAGGGAGTCCAAGAAAACTGGCTGTATTTTAAAGAAATCTTATTGAGGGCACAAGAACAAACCATCCTGATGTGCAGAAAAGATAGCAAATACGGCAGGCAACAAGCTTGGCTTAACAGAAGTCTTTGGTGAGCTTAATATAAAAAAATGAAACTTATAAGATGTGAAAGCTTGGTCAGATTACTTGGGAGAACTATAAAAATATTGCATAAGCATGCAGGAGTGAAATCAGGAAGGCCAAATCTCCACAAGAGTTGCAGCTAGCAAGGGACATGAAGGGTAACAAGAAGTGTTTCTACAGCTATATTAGCAATAAGAAGAAGGTTAGGAAAAGTATGTGCCCCTTATTAGTATGTGCCCCTTATTGAATAGGGGAGAGGCAACTTAATGACAGATGATGTGGAAAAAGATGAAGTACTCAATGCTTTGTGTGTGTGTGTGTGTGTGTGTGTGTGTATGTGTGTGCGTGCGTGCGTGCGTGCGTGTGCGTGTGCGTGTGCGAGCGCGCGCCTTCACTGACAAGGTCAGCTTCTAAACTACTGCACAGCACAGACTGTGGATGACGTGAGCAGACTTCAGTCATCAAAGAACAGGTTCAGGACTATTTAGAAAGATGGGACATGCTTAGGTCCATGGGGCCAGAAGCAATGCATCGGAGGATGCTGAGAGAGTTGGCTAACATGATTGTAGAGCCATTTCCCATTATCTTTGCAAACTCGTGGTGAATGCCTGAGGCCCCAGATGATTGGGAAAAGGTAAATATAGTGCGCATCTTCAAAAAAGGAAACAGGAAGATTCAGGCAACTACTAACCAATCAGCCATACCTCAGTCCTTGGAAAAATCTCAGAGCAGGTTCTCAAGGAATCTCTTTGAGGCCCTTGAAACAGAGAAAGGTGATCAAGAACATTCAGCATGGATTCACCAAGGGCAAGTCATGCCTGACCAATCTGATTCCTGACCAACCTGATGCTTTCTATGATGAGATGACTGACTCAGTGGGTGTGGTGAAAGTGGCAGAAGTGATGTACCTTGACTTTAACAAAACTTTTGATGCAGTCTCTCACAGTATTCTTATCAGCAAATTTTAAAAGTATGGGTTAGATGAATGGACTATATTATGGATAGAAAGCTGGACAGGTCATTGGTCACAACAGGTAGTGATCAATGGCTTGATATCTAATTGGCAACAAGTAACAAGCGGGGTGCCTTACAGGTTGGTGCTGGAAGCAGTTTTGTTCAATATCTTCATTAATGATCTGGAAGGTGGGGTGGGTTGCACCCTCAGCTTGTTTGCAGATGACACTAAAGTGGAGGGAGTGGTACATATGCTGGAGGGCAGTGATAGAATAGAATGATACCATACAAATTAGAGGATTGGGCCCAAAGAAACTTAATGAGGTTCAACAAGAAGAAGAGCAGAATCCAGCACTTATGATAGAAGAATCCCATGCACTGGTACAGACTGGGAACTGACTGGCTAGGCAGCAATTCAGCAGAAAAGGATCTGGAGGTTTCAGTGGACAAGTAGCTGGATATGAGTCAACAAAAAGCCCTTATTGCTAAGAAGGCTAACAAAATATTGATCTGCATTAGTAGGATCCTGGCCAGCAGATCAAGGGAAGTGATTATTTCCCTCTATTCAGCACTGTTGAGGCCTCATTCGGAGTATTAAGTAAAGTATGGGGGGCCCCACTACAGAAAGGATATAGCAAAATTGGAAAGAGTCTAGTGGAGAACAATGAAAATTGGGCATTGGAGTCCAAAAAGCCATTAGCCTTTCTAGCAATAAGAGCGCACATTTGTCTCATGTCCAGCTCCTTGTCCATTATAACTTGTCCATATTAAGCTCCTTGTCCATTTGACCTCAGTCTGTAGCAGTTCATGGGATTTTTCCATCTTAAGTGTAGGATTCTGTATATGTCCTTGTTGAACATCATCAAATTTCTTTCGCTCAATCCTCCAATTTGTCTAGGTCACTCTGTATCCTATCCCTAGCCTCCAGCATATCTACCACTCCTGCCAGCTTTGTGTCATCTGCAAACTTGCTGATGATGAACTCCACTCCATCCTCAAGATCATTAATGCAGATGCTGCACAAAACAGCCCTCAAAACCAATCCCTGGGGCAGTCCACTTGATATCAGCTGCCAACTAGACATTGAGTCATTGATCACTAATTTCTGACTCCAAATATTTAGCTAACTTTCTATCTACCTTATAGTCCATTCATCCAATTGCCGGTGCTCCAGCTGTTTAGGGAAGTCCCTGGGCCTCCCCAAAGAGCTGGAGCTCCGGCAATTGCTGGCACGGCTGCCCTCCAGCTCCTGGGAAGCCTCCGGAGGCTTACAGGAGCTGGAACTTGGTCCTGGCTAGGAGGGAGCATGGGACTCCCTCCTAGCTGGGACCGAGCGGTCCTGGCCGAAGGGAGCCCCGTGCTCCCTCCTAGCCAGACCGAGTGGTTGCGGCCAGGAGGGAGCGCGGGAAACCCGCACTGCCAAGCTGGAGCGCGGGTCTCTCGCTCTCCCTCTTGGTTGGGACTGCAGGGTCCTGGCTAGGAGGGAGCATGGGGATCCCTTCTCCCCGAGACCTGGGCTCCAGCTGCTCAGCAGCCGGCAGCTGGAGTGCAAGGCTTCCTTCTCCCCAGGACCATGCTCCAGCTGGTTTTATAAAGTCAACTTTTCAACTTAAGGAAATGCCAGTGTGGACGCAGAGTAAATTAAGTCGACTTAAGCATGCTTAAGTCGATTTAATTTACTAGTGTAGATGCACCCACTGGTTGGTAGTTCCCCAGATTCACCTTCTTCCCTTTTTTATAGAAGGGCACTATATTCTCTCTTTTTAATCATCTGGGTTCTCCCCCAAGAGCCACAAGTTTACAAAGGTAATGGCCAATGGCTCTGTAAACACATCAGCCAACACCCTCAGTACACTCAGATGCATTGCATCTGGCCCTATAGACTTGTGCATGTTTAGTCTTCCTAAATAGACCTGAACCCATTCTTTCACCACTGAGGTCTTTGCACCTCCTCCTGTTGGGTGTTGCACAGTGCAGTAGTCTCAGAGCTGACCTTATCTGTGAAGGTAGGGTCAAAAAAGCACTGATTACTTCAGCATTTTCCATGTCATCTGTCACTAGGTTGCCACCCCTATTCAGTAAGGGGCACAAACTTTCCATAACCACCTTCTTTGTGCTAACATACCTGTAGAAACCCTTCTTCTTACCCTTCATGTGTCTTGCTGGCTTCCACTCCAATTTCACTTTGGCCTTCTTGATTTCACTCTTGAATGCTTGAGCAGTATTTTTATACTCCTCCTTAGTTATCTAACCAAGCTTTCACTTCTTGTAATCTTCCTTTTTGTGTTTAAGCTCACCAAAGATTTCCTTGTGTAAATTGATTGCCTGTCATATTTGCTATTCTTTCTGCACATCAGGATGTTTTGTTCCTGTGCCCTCAGTAAGGTTTCTTTAAAATATAGCCAGCTCTCTTATACTCCTGTCTTGCTCATATTAGCCTGCCAGGTGATCCTCCCCAATAGTTCCCTAGGGGGCTCAAAGTCTGCCTTTCTGAAATGTAGGGTCTGTATTCTTCTGTTCTCCTTTCTTTCTTTCATCAGGATCCTGAACTCTACTATCTCATGATCACTGCCTTTCAGGTTGCCACCCACTTCTACTTCCCCTACCAATTCTTCCCTGTTTGTAAACAGCATATCATGAAAAGCACATCCCTCTAGTTGGTTCCTCTAGCACTTGCACCAGGAAGTTGTCCACAACACTCTCCAAAATTTCCTTGATTGTTTGTGCACTGCTGCAGTGCTCTTCTAACAGATGCCAGGGTGATTGAAGTACCCCGGAAGAACCAGATTCTGTGATCTGGAAACTGTCATTAATTGTCTGGAGAAAGACTCATTACCTCATGTCCTGGTCTGGTGGTCTATAACAGATGCACACCATGACATCCTTGTTGCTCTCACCTCTACTCTTAACCCAGGGACTCCCAACAGGCTTTTCTTTAGTTTCAGACTGAAGCAGTAATATTGCTCTCTTACTTAAATTTCAACTACACCTTTCCCCACATGCCTGTCCTTTCTGAACAGTTTATATCCATCTATGACAGTGTTCCAGTCATATGAGTTATCTCACCAAGTCTCAATTATTCCAATCACATCATGGTTCCTTGACTGGGTCAGGACTTCCAGTTCTTCCTGCTTTTTCCCAGGCTTCTTGCATTCTACAGGCACCTAAAATAACTAGGTGATTGCCCTACTTTCTCATTCTGAATCAGGAGGCCTCCTTTTTGTGCTTCCTCTTGGTATCCTATTTACCTCTGGGTTTTGTTCCACATCCCCCAGCAAACCTAATTTAAAGCCCTCTTCACTAGGTTAGCATGCATGTGTGTGAAGATGCTCTTCCCTCTCTTTGTTAGGTGGATCCCATCACTTCCTAGCAAGCCTTTGTTCCTGGAACAACATCCCATGGTTGAAGAATCCAAAACCCTCCCTCTAATACTGTTGCCTCTGTGCCTCAGTTTACCTGACTGTTTATTATTAAATCTATTAAAACACTATTATGAGGTAACTTTAATGTGGTTTGCTTGCTTAATGGTCCAATACCTCAGAAAATAGGACTACAGCCCATCAATCAAGAACAGACAGCAGAAAATTCTTCGAAAACGAATCTTAACATTTATTTGTTTTCACATCAATACAATAAAATTAAAGCAGAGTATATTTTAACATAAATCACATAAGCGGAGAGTCAAATGACAGTTTAACAGCCAGATAGAATGCTGCAGCTCCGCTGAACCACTTTACTATATGAGCATATAAATCACATAAAAAGCAATTTGATAACATTAATACTTATCACTAAACTTACATTCTATGCCTTATAATTACTAAAGATCCTGATCTCCTATGTCATTCAACAAATGATGCTCAGTCATTTGCTGAATGGGTTGGAGATGAGCCCTTCTCACTCAAGCCGCTTTCACTCAGCTTTATTAGCACACAGACCAACAAACACTACACTTTTTATAGTCACGAACCCTTAAAAATGATCCCTCTGTTTTCGTCTTATGGCTCCTTTTCTGATCTGTCATTTAAGCGAAAGGTAGCCTCAGAGTCTGGACATACATGTCAGAACTGAGTTAGCCAAATTGTCCTAAACTCTTCAGCACACCAATGCCTTACCGAGGATAAAAGAGTCCGGTCTATCTCTTGCTTTAGCCGGTGAAACCTCTGGTCTGGGTTTGCAGCTTGCGGATTCAGTGTCTGTCTTTGCTGTCAGCCGGGTCTCGGGTCTGCTGGCAGGATTTCTGGTTTAGCGCTGGAACAGCTTCCTGGGTCGCTGTGCCTGGCTGACCTTCTCTCAGGCTGTCATTTTTTTGCCAGTAGGGTGCCTGCTAGGCAGACCGTTGGTTCAGGCTTTGAGTTCTTTCTCAGGGATGCCAAACCCATGCGGCAGCATTCTGGCTTGTCAGAAGTTGCTAGGCAAACTGTCAGCACTTCCCCAGGCTCTTAGTTTTCCAACGAAGCTTCCCTGCAATTGGCTGCCCTTTTATAGCCCCAGGGAAAGCAGGGGGAAGCGTGCATTTGTGTGGGTCTGGGTGGGGGTGGGAATAAAAATGTGCTGGAATGTCAAAGTAGGGAGGGGAGGGGGAGTAGAGAGATCACAAGACCATGAGATGATCCCTAGAGAGGAGGGAGAATGAAGGGAAAAGGGAATGTACCAAAGCAGAGAAAGGGGGAAGAGAAAATAAAGGTTAATTAAAGGCTGAAAAAGGGAGAAAAGACAGTTAAAGATTAATTCAGTTAAGAAATATAAATTGAATAGAGTATTAACAATAGTTAAGAAAAATGCAAGGGTATAGGGTTTCCTAAGGAGTAGGGAAAAAGATGATCAGTGGTTTAGCCCTAAGTTAAAAAGACCTTATCTATACTTCACGCTAGGTGCTAACTATCCTAATTGCTTAACAGAAAATGTTCCTTAGTACTATTCCTACTTTGTAATTGTTTCCAATTATCACCTATTACCTTTCAACTGACCCTAATTATTGTATTTAAACCTCTTCTGAGGCTTTTCTGTTGATTGCCTCCTTACATATAACTTATAGTTTAGGTATCTCGGGGCAAAACTCTCTGGTCACAGTACCACCAGTGTAAACACACAATTACTTCTGCAATTCAATAGTCCATACCTAGGCCTTTTCCTTCAACAGGAAGGATGGATGAGAACACTGCTTGTTCCTCAAACTCCTTTCTCCTTCTTCCCAGAGTCATGTAGTCTGCAGTTATCGTCTCAGGGTCATTCTTGGCAATATCATTGGTGCCTAAATAGAGAAAAGATAATACCCACATAGGAAGGGATAGAGGTTTGAGAGCTTGATGTGTCTTGGCAGAGTCTCCATCACTGAATTCTAGCTCCAAAGGTAGCAGCACATTTCTCAATTTCCTGGTGGGAATGGCAGATGGATGACTCCATCCCCCTCAGCAGATATCTCAACAACCACCCGGTTCCTCATTCTGGGAGTGGTAAATGTGGAATCCCATCCCCAGGACAATGGATCCCATGCCTTCCTATCAATTGGTTCTTCTTCTGATCCCTTCCCTCAGATGAATCTTCCAAATTATTCTTCACCATAGTACCTGTGCAGAGAACCTGAACACAGTTGCTTACCTTTATCTGCATTGGGGGTATATGGGTTCTCTGCTTTCTACTGGAGGTCACATGCTGCCAATTTTCTTCCCTCTTTTTCAGTCCCCCCTGAACTGCCCTCTCTGATTCTTCAGCATGCTGTGCCTGCAGTAAAAAAATTGTGACTTCTATCCAGAGGGTTAATGTTAACAACATATTGTCCACACTGGGACTACTTGTTTTCAGTATCTTGCAGAACAGAGCCCACTGTGAAGTTAAATTAGATAACGTCTGTGCAGTTCTATGAACAGAGAAAGCACTGTATGTGTGCCAAGTAGAGTAAAACCACAGGCAACCTAGTCATTCTGCATACAAAGTAAATTCTGCGCTGTGTTTAGTATTGCTTTCACCACATTCCAGTTACTATGAATTAGAGGTATAGAAAACTCAGGTATCTCAGTTAAAGGAAAAGTGCCCTGTTTCTCCAGTTCTGCAGATAAATTTGCTTTTATTCAATTGACCTCCAGTGTTTCTGCTATAAAACTATGATTAATAAGTTTTGCATATCATTTAAAATTGCAGTGAAAAGCAAGCAGGGAGTAGTTAAGCAGTCTTTCACTTGCCCCTTCATCACTGTGTTGGTGATTCTTAAGTTGGTTACTGTGAATAACATGGAGCCTGTAACTCTATTTTATGAATGTGAATTGTATTAGTATGCTTTTCATTGCCCTACCAATGAAAATGAACTCATGCTAAATAATAAATATTTTATATACTTTCTAGTTCAAGCCATGAATGTAATTTGAATAAAATATGACTTGCATTTGGTTGTTTTTCAACAGTGAAATGATAATCAGTGTGAAGAATATATAATTTCTAACTGCAAGGATTTTTATTTATTTATTTTTGGTTCTAATTTAAGACATATCCATAATCAAGATCATAAAATGAGGAGAAAGTGATTAGCTGGCTTCATGAAATTGTGATTCCAATTTGCTGCTTTGAAGTTCTTCTACTTAACATTAATGTTTGTGGTGGGCAGGAAGGAATATATTGTTTTCCAGTGGCATTCCCTCCCTCCTTATAGTTCACAGTAAAACTCAGTTAACGAAGTTCTAAAGTACAGAATCTTCTAGGAAACACATAACTCAAAAATCCCTTTTTCAGTTATAAAACAGAGATGGCTTTTATTACCCTTCTTTGTGACCATCTGATGAACTCCTCTGATCTTTATTTCTATTTCTTCAGGTTTTGACCAACTGAAGTTGACTAAATCGACTTCGGGCATCCACAGTGCTTAAGTCGACTTGAAAAGTCGACTTAAGCTTCAAAGTCAACTTTATACGAGGTGTTATAAAGTCGACTTTGAATTTCCTTAAGTCGACTTAAGCAGCAGCTTAAGTTGACTTAAGGAAATGCCAGTGTGGACGCAGAGTAAATTAAGTCGATTTAAGCATGCTTAAGTCGACTTAATTTACAAGTGTAGATGCACCCAAAGAGACTCACTTCAGAACACACTGTAGCATAGATGCATCACAGAAGATACAAGTTCAAATTGCTGGCTCACATTAGGCAGACAAGAACCTTGAATCTAGGACATCCCCAACTTCGATGAATGATCTAACCAGGCATATGCAAGATGCTGCTGCCTCCTGTTCCTTGGTTTTAGGAATGGTCTTCCTAGATTTCCTTTGCTTTTAAAGAAAGCAGGTAAAAATGTTTGGAATCAAAATAAAACATTTGACCTGAAACAAATTTTATTTTTTGTTTATCTGAGGAAAAATAAATATTTCTGGTACATCTGAAAAAAATATTATTGTTTGTTTTTGTTTTGGTTCATCCAGAAAACCAAAAAATTGGTTATTCACACAGTTATACTTACTGTGAACTTTCAGAAACTGATCATAACAAAACCAGTTGACCCTTGTATTTTTACTAATTAGGAGTTCATTACAGCCTATTAGCACCAGACTAACTTCTGGCATTGTACTCAGAGGGCTTTGTCTCTAGATTTTAATACATCACATATCCTCAAATTTCACCACAACTACTCCCCAAAATGGGATTATTGCAAATGTCTTTGTCTACATTATCTGTGCATCATTCATCCCAGGTGCAACTTTCTTGGAGCATCCATCAGCTTCTTTTGTCTAGCCAGGCGATTGGAGTGTAAGACTTCCTCTGAGGATGCCACTCTAGGCTAAAAGAAATTCATAATGAATGTTCATTAATGTTCCTTATCAGTTCATTAAAATGCTTGTTTGTGCACCAAGTTTATGAACATCTTTGATAAACATTTGAATTTGTTGTGCATGAACTGTTGATGAATAGTCATTAAACTGTCCCTAAATTTATTCATTATGAATATTTATTTATTTTGCTTGAATTATTATAAAATGCGTGCTCTGGCAGTGATCCATAAATATAATCTTTCATAGTATAGATTACTATTAATAATAAAATCATAATATAACCTACAATATGATTAATGCGTGGATGATGTACTTTGCACTGGTAGTAATTTCATCAGATCTAAACTATGTTAAGAGAAATCTACACTGGGCTAAATTCTCCAGAGGGTCTCAGGCATTGCGAGCCCTAACTTTAAGGCACCCTGCCTAGTGAAATTCACAGCCCTGAGTTAAGCCATACAGTGCGGGGAAAGAGCTAAGTGCCTATCAAATGGTTTTGCAGAAGCCAGAAGCTGAGAGGGAAGCTGCCTAAGATAGCCAGTAGGAAATGGCTCGAAGTTAGTTGGGTACCTCCTGCTGGTGTAACCCATGTGCCATAATTGAGAGCTATCTTTTTAAGAGATCCATTGGGGCTGGATCAGTGTTGCTGGGCAGATTTAGCTGCCTACATTCAGAAGCTTCTGGAATTGGATATGGTAGTTTTGAGCATGCTCCATAAGGTTCCCTGCTGCTGCTGGGGTCAGTCAGAGCTGGCTCAAAGCAATCAGCCTGGGCAGTTCCAGTGAGAAGAGCCCATGTGATCAGTGTGTATTGGGGAGTAGCTGAGCCAGGAGGAGAGAGCAAGATGAACTCTGAGGCATTTTGCAGCAGGGTTTTTTAATCTATAGATGTATCTAAGGCCTGGTCTACACGATGGGGCTAAGTTGGTGGGAGCTATGCAATCTGCATACCACAGAATGCATATCTCCTGTCTACTTAGTTACTTTGACTTATATCTGGGTCTTCACACAACATTACTCCACTTGAAAGGGTGGAGTTATTGCATTGATGGGACAGAGCTTCCGGGATTGATTGAGTGGGTCTACACTGGCCGCTCAATCCATCCGTGGGGATCGACACAGCATTTTCAGTGTGGGTTAATCAGTAAGCTGACGGGATAACAGTGATTCCAGCAGAAGAGGAAGGGGCTGCATCGATTTCTGCTGAAGATTCCTACAAACAAAGGAGAGGGAGCTGCTTCTTTCAACTCAAGCCTTTGGACTTGTGAAGAGAGAGAGACTATAACTGAGACTCAGAGGAACTCCACCTAAACTTTGGGAGCTCTAAATTTTCATTGAAGAGTATTTCTGCAGAGACTGCTATGTTTAACATCATTTTATTTTTTTGGTTTATGTGTCATGGAGAAGAAATTTGTGAAATGGCGAATGTGGGTTTCCAAAATAGTCATATCACGTTATAAATATTTAATAATTATTTTGTTTCTTTTATCATAAGATTTATAAAGTTAGTAGTTAAAGTTCATTACTTTTCTCAGTAGCATTTGAATATGGGGAGGGTAACTCTGAGCAGTCTTTGTTGTGAGTCCTTTAAAGACTGAATCCTGGGTCTCCAGCTGCTTCTCCATAGGAGTTTGGATTTATTTCTTTTAAGGCTCTGGAGAAGAGCAATGAGGTAAACTCTAGAATTTTGCCCAGGAAATGTGAAATTCTCAGCTTGTTTAACTTTCTAAAATAGACCTGGTCAATGAGCATTACATAAAGTATCCATCCATATTGCCCTTCACTCTCTGCCTTTTTTTTTGATGAATGCTTGTTTGCATTATAATACTGATTGAATATCATTGTTTGAATGAAGTATTATTTGATTAGTATTAATACTGAATTCATACTTCACTACATGTATGTTAAATACAAAATATTATTCCAAGAGCATAAAGTTTGCAAAGCTAAGCATTTAAATGTATTTAAAGGCCAGATTTAACATTTCCTGTGCAACCTTAATGCAGTCCCCTTGTGTATATACATTATGATACAGTCTCTAATTACAGGATCACATTTCTCTTCTGCTCTAACCTCATGTCCCATCTTCTCTTCATGCCAACCTCTATTCCTCAGGCTCCTTGTCCCAATCTACAAACTAGTTGTTACCCAAACAGAATACAAATTTCAAAATTTGGCTTATATTATGGTTTTGGATGGCTACCCTTTCTCACAGCATCTTTTGATTATTCCTATTTCAGGAAAGGAATACAGAGATGATAAAACCTGACTGCTATGTGATACAGGTAGTGAGTCATTATACCATTGCCTCAGAGCTACTACTGCGGTTTCTACATTAGAAATAGATTTGTCAATTTTAGAGGGAAAAAATGTAAGAGCCATAAAAAGTCAAGAAGTTAAAAAAGCAAAGTGCTAAACAAATGCTAAAGAGGTACACACACACATACACACACACACACACACACACACACGCTGTAAAATCATCAGCAACATCTGCAGGTAGGAAATATGGCCCAGACTCATGCAATTATTTCAGCCAACTTAAAAACAAAATAAATTTTAAGATTTTTATCACAATAAAAGGGAACCAAAATTTCCCAGGATGCAGCATCATTATCAAATTCAGGCTCATAAAAAACAACCTTTGTGGGGGATCTTTCTCTCTCCATCAGTTTTACATTTGTGTAACTCTGTTGACTTATTAATTACTCTTGATTTTCATTTGTGTGAATTCTAGGTTGAAGTGATATTTATGTATCCATTCAGCAGCACTGTCTGCCTGCATTTCTTTATAGCTCATTCACAAGTCGTTTTAAACAAAATCGATCCAAAGAAAATCTTTTTCCCAGCTCCATTTTGCAAAACTGACATCATTTTGTGTGTTCCATACAAAGAATGTACCTGACCCATGCAAATGGTGGGGGGTGGGCGGGTGGATTTTTTGCAAGCTCTCCCCTCCACTGTGACTGCCAACAGGGCCATGCATATTTAACTCCAGTACATATAATGGGTTTGATTCTATTCTCACCAACAACAGTGTACATTGGTTGGTGTTACATTCATTTAAATTAGCATGAGAGGAAAATCAAACCATTACAATTTCTTCTTTATTTCACTGCTCTATAACTGTTTCCACTCCATGTATCATCTATTCCATTTTCAGGCTGCTTTTTCATAAAATTTTCCCCCTCATTTCTGTTTCATAATCCATCTGAAGCAGATTATAAACCCAATCAGGTATCAGTTCAGATTCACTCCCAAAGGATGGATGATTTAGGATCGGAAATCAAACAAGATGAATTTGCCCACTATGAATTAAAAAACATTATCTAACTATATTTTCAATCAAATACATTGACCAATATTACAGGACTAGTACTCCTTCCTATGAAGTTGTGCAGGACATGAAGCATGCTATCATCACCACTGCTCAAATATCTTACAATCTGTATATAGACAAAAACACAGTCTTTACTTGTGTGAGTAGTTCCATTGAAGTTTGCAGGTTCACTCTCAGCGTTAAAGCATTTGTGTTGGTATTTATTTTATTTTACCAAGCTGTGAATGTGCTACTTTCAAATATTCCCTTAATAGTCTGAAAATTTACACCAGTCTAGGGCCTGGCCTATAAATAATATAGAGAAGGAGCTATTCACCCATTAATGCTTGAGCAAAATCTCCATTAATGTTAATGGAATTTAGAGATGCACATCAAGAGGCAATACAATCCGAAGATACTTAATTTATGAAATCAAGTACTCATGCCCTTATCTAATTATCTAAGAGTAATCAAAGGCAATAATTGCACTTTGGTAGAGGACAAGGTAATTAAAGATACCAGGCTGATTGAATAACTCTGTCCCAGGGATCCTTTTATCTGGAATTAGGTTGATTAAATTGCATTCTGAAAAGTAAATAATTTTAAATATATGTATTAAAATGGCTTGGGGAGACAGTGCTGCATGTAGGGATGATCCTTGTCAGGGAGCTGCCCTTACGCTCATGACTATGCTTCTTATGTGCATGATGGACTATGTATGTGCAGTTATAGTGGTACCGCAGGTACCAGCACACAGGAAGGAGCTGAGGGGGTGGATGGATGCTCACGAGTGTTGATGGTCACTGCTTCCACAGTTCTGTTGGCCATGGGTCTGATTGCACAAGTGTGCACATCTCCTTGATCAGATATTTGTGGAGAAGTTCCCTGGCTCCCAGAGTGTGAGGAGGGAATGAGGGGATGGAACAGTGGGCGATGACATGGGCTTTTCTAAGGCAATATAGGCAGCAATGGTGCTTGTAGCTCACAGAGAAGGAGCATGGGCATGAAGCACTGCTTTTGAAGCCAGCTCACCAGGGCATAATCCCCAGGAGGATTTGAGGGGGTGCCAAAAGGAAGCCTAATTAATTAACAACTGGATAGCTATATATAAACAGAAGGCTATATACAGAAAGTAGGAATGGACAAGAATTTTCTTAGCAAACTAAGAGTACCAAAGAATAGGGGTTCCAACTCTGTCTATGCATCAGTAAAAGAAAACTGGAGGGGTGTTAACTTACTCTGTGACCGATGCATGATACTCTGTGTCTTAGAAGAGCTTCCTGAAATCCTCATATGATATATTTTGTACAAAGTATGCCTTCTGAGGTATCAATCTTTTTAAAATTCTTAGTCTGCTGAACATTAATATCCTGTTAGGGTGTATCTATTTGTTGTATCTATGCATTGTGCTATCATGGTAAGTTATGAAATTTTGCTGAAAACATGTTGTGAGTTAGGAAACACCCAACTCACTTTTTTAGCTACAACAATAGAGTGGCCAGATGTGCTTATGGGCCATTCGGGGGAATCCACCTCTCCTCACCCTCACCCGTGGCTATCCCTAATGACTTCATAGAGGAAGCATGTACACAACAGAACACAGCTTGACCAAAGGGGGTGCCCCCCAGGTCACATGCATAAACCTTTCCAGCAAACTGGGAGAAGCTATAAAAGAGGGGGAAGAAACATTGTCACTTGTCTTCACTCCCACACAGCTCAACACCTGAAGGACAATCTGCAAAACAAAGAACTTGGAATCTGTAAGCCTGCTTACAGGGTGAAATATTGCTAATTCTAATCCAATTCAGTGTTATAGAGTTTAGATTGCAAATTTAGTTTTATTTCTTTGATCTTTTAAGACAACCACTTATTATAAATATTTAAAACATAGTTTACTGTAGTTAATAAATCTGGTGTGTGGTGGCTTTTTTCTTGTTTGTTTGTTTTTTTGTTATCTACAATAGCATGTCTTGAATTGAAGTATTTGGGAAATGTTCTCTTAGGGTGTGTCTACACTTATAAATTAGGTCGACTTAAGCAGGCTTAAATCGACTTGATTTAATCCACATCTACACAGGGCTTTCCTTAATTCGACTTAAGGTGCTCCTTAAGTCGAATTAAGGGAAAACTAGTTTGAATTAATAACACCTCGTTATAATTCAAACTAGTGTCTAAGTTAAATTTTTAAAAGCCGATTTAGCCAGTGTAGACGCCCGGGACAAGGGAGCACCACATGGCTCCCTGGCAGAAGGGAGCCACTGTAGCTCCCTTGTCCTGAGGCACCCCTGCTCCCTTCTTCCCAGACCTGTGGCTTCCCTGCCAGGGGAGCCACGGTCCTGGGAAGAAGGGATCCCCAGCCAGGGCTCCAGCAGGAGGGGATCCGCTGCTGGAACCCTGGATGGAGAGCCTGGGAGGCAGGCGGCTGGTCCCAGCAGAGCCAGCCGGCGCAGGGCGGCCTCTGCCGGGCCGAGGAGGGGCGGGCAGCTCTCTCGGTTCCCTTCTCTCCTGGACCCCTGTGGGTCCCGGCAAAAAGGGAGCTGCTGCTCCTTTTTACCAGGACCCGCTGTTCCTTTTTGCCGGGTCCCGCGGGGGTCCCTTCTCTCCAGAGGCTTCCCGTGAGCTGGAGCGCGGTTCCAGCCAGAAGGGAGCCGCATGGCTCCATTCTGGCCCAGACCCCCATGGGTCCCGGCAGAAAGGAGCCCACGATCCCTTCTATCCAGACCCACCATAGGTCCCAGCAAAAAGGAAGTGGCGGCTAGTATAGACTCTCTAACATAAGTTAGTAAGGCCCACTTTAATCGACTTAGGAGTCCTGTGTGGACTCTCTAAGTCGACTTAATAAGGTCAACTTCAAGTCGACTTATTAAAGTCGATTTATTTAAGTTGACCTAAATCCCTAAGTGTAGACATAGCCATTGAGAACAAATGCTAGTGTATATCGTCCCCAATTAGAGAGAGGGTGGACTAAATAATGAGCTTACACCACAGAGCCCCCTAGCCAGTGCAAGACAGTATACTCCCATCATGCCAAGTTTGAGACCTGGGCAAATTGATTGTTGCCTGTATCCATTGCTGGTTAGGGAATAGAAAAGCATTTCTGAAACCTAGCTGGGTGTGTCCCTGCCTGTAAGTGTCTGGGTAAGCACAGTGCCTGTTAAAGGTTTGTGGCTTGACATCAGCCTCACAGGGTAAAAGGGAGCCCAGAAGGCTCAGCGGTACCCCACCCCAGGCTGCAGAAGAAGGGCACCCAGCACACTACCACAAACAGTTCCAGCTCAAGAACATGGAATCCATATAGGGTATCACTGGGCCCCAGGCCCTGAATCTATTAGAGAGTGCCCCGAGCCTGGAGGAGCAGCTTGCCCTACTACCCACAGCTGCTGCTGTGCTGGCACCACCCTTTCCCAGGTTGTGCCAGTAGTAACTGCTCCATTCCCAGGCCACAGAGTGTGGGGATTGAGGCTGACCACTCTGGTAGCCACTCTGTCCCCAGTTAGGGGGAGAGGGGGTAGCATGGTGTGGGGCAGGCCAGCATTGTAGGATACTGTGGTAAGTGGTGGTGCACAGGCTGGCTCAGCAGTGCAACAAGGTGGGCTCAGTTTAGGCCAGGGGTGGGGCAGGCTGTCACTGTAGCATGGTGTGGGTTGGTGTTCTGGACAAGTGGGGCTGGATTTACTTTGGTGGGAGGCAGGAACCCTCTTAACTCTGCTACAGGCCCTAAAGCCCCTGACTTACTCAGCTCTGCAGTGCCCAGCATCATGGGCTAAGTTGGGAACCCCACTGCCAGTCCACCCCACCCCCCCTGACTGGGCCAGTCCCAGTTCTGCCCCAGAGCCAGACTGAGTTACCACTCCTTTGGCACTGCACGGTGCACCACCCCACAGTGCTGGCCTGCCCCAAACGCCAGCCTTGTCCTTTCTGTTGGGAGCTAAGTGGCTGCTGGAGTGGTGGGCCTTGGCCTCTGTTGCACCCCTTCCCTTGGGGGGGGGGGGGGAAGGAGCCTGCTGTTCCCCAAATCTTTTTTATTTATTTATTTATTTATATTTAAGTACTAAAGCCTCTCTGGACCATACTCAAAGAAGAATTTTGTATCTTCTGCAAATTTTGCCACCTCATGCTTTACCCCTCTTTTCCAGATTGATTATAAATATGTTGTGCTGCAGTGTTTCCAGTTCAGAACCCTGGAGTACACACCTATTTACTGCGCTCCCTTCTGAAAGGGTGCGTCTACACTTACAAATTAAGTCGACTTAAACTACTCCGCGTCCACATTGAGTTTTCCTTAAGTTGAATTAAGCATTTCCTTAAGTCGATTTAAGGAAAAGTAAAGTCAACTTAGTAACACCTGGATTTAGGTCGACTTAAGCCAGGTTGAAAAGGGGCTATGTCTACTCTTGAAAAGTTAAGTTGCCTTTTGTTAAGTCAACTTAATAAGGTCGACTTTAAGTCAACTTAAAGTCAACCTTATTAAGTCAACTTAACAAAAGTCGACTTAACTTTTCAAGTCTAGACATAGCCAAACTGCCCATTTATTTCTAGCCTTTGTTTCCTGCTTTTAACCAGTAACTGCTCCTGGAGTGGGCCTTTCTCTTCTCCCATGAGTGCTTACTTTTCTTGAGTACCTTTGGTGATGGCTTTTCTCAAAGGCTTTCTTGAAGGCCAAGTACACTATATCCATTGGATCACCCTTGTCTATGTTTGTTATACAGTTTATGTATAGGAATTGTATTTGTATTAGAAGTTAGGAATATGGT
>ML685769.1:31691555-31721248 GCA_007922175.1 Pelusios castaneus | reverse complement strand
TCTGTTAGTCTTTAAAAGTGCCACAAGACTCTTTTGTCTTTCTACAATAGACTAACACGGCTACCCCTTTGGAATTTGAGGACATAATTAAACATTCAATGATTTATGCAACACAAAATCAGATGCTGTCACAGTTACACCACAGTGATATTAAATTACATTAACGCTCAAGATTTCACTGCAAGTCTTGTGATATTTGATATTTCTTATTCTACCTGCTTCTTTAAATATGTGAATCTCAGCTTTGATTTTTTTTTTTTTAAAGGAAGGTACTAGCTCTCACATTTAAAGGGAAAAAAACTTGAAAATATGACTCGGGTGCACCATAAAGAAATAATAAGAACCACAAATGATTTTTTTATTTTAAAATCTCATCATTCATAGCAAAACATTCAATTGAAAATGTTATCAAATTTTTCATTTACTTTTTTAAATTAGAATTTTCTAAAATGAGTTTTAATATAGTCGCATAATTTGGGGGGAATTATTTTGAACACTTGGAGTGGCAATGATATAAACACAACTCACGACATGAAGCTTTGACTCCTACTTAGTCCATGTAATTTTTATTTTGGCTCTAATGTACATAAGGGGGAAAGAAAAACCCTAGGCAAGAGTATCTTTAAAATTTTTAATTTAAAAAGAAATATATTTGCTTTTCCAGCTTTTTCTCCATAACAAGGGCTAGAAATGTTCTTTAAAAAATTTAGAAACACCAAATATTGTGAGACACAGGGTGAGACTACTGTAGTTAACAATGGAAGCCCTGTCATCATCCTGGATACAGAGGCATGTGGGGAAGACTGCTGCAAGGTCCAGTAAAGGTCCTCAGTTTTTTCCTGTGGACAAATCTAAAAGAGGAGCAGAAACCAGTGCAAAGCCAATCCTGCAAACATGTGTTCAATTTTATTTTCCTGAGAAATTCTATTGATTTCATTGGAACTACTCAAGGTAGTGAAGTTAGCATGTAAGTATTTACAGAACTGGAACACAGGTATTTATTAGAGTTGACCAAAAAAAATTAAAAATTGGGAAAGGGATTGAAAATTTCAGTCATTTTGCTCTTAGCAGTTTTCAAAAGGAAATGATTTTTCATACTTGGATTTATTTTAATTGAATATTTTTCATTTTTCATTTTCTTTTTTCAAATGAGAAATTTTCCAAAATGTTCTCTTTTTCCCCTGCTCATCATAGTTATGGTGAGATTCTTTTTTAAGTTAGAAAACCTCGGGGCTCCCCTGTCATTGGAGCGCGGCAGCTCCCTTCTTGTCCGGACCCCATGGGTCCGGGGAGAAAAGAGTGGGGCTCCCTTCTGGCCGGGACCCGGGTCCCAGGAAGAGGGCAGCTGCGACTGTCTTCTTGTAGGGACCTGGAGGCTTCCCGGCAAGATGTGTGCACAATCTCTTCCGTTGGGAAGCTGGGGTCCCAGGGAGAAGGGAGCCATGACTCCCCTGTCCCCAGCCCTAGGTCAACTTAACCACACCGGGTTTAGGTCAACTTAACAAATTGACTTGGCTGTTAAGTCGACCTAACGGTGGTATTTATTAAATTGACTTAAGGAAGCCCCTTAAGTCAACCTACACGATGGCATTTATTAAGTCAAATTAAGGAAGCCCCTTAAGTCAACTTAATGAAAGCCTATTGTGTACATGGACTAAGTTAGGTCGACTTAAGGCTCCTTAAGTCGACCTACCTTTCAATTGTAGACATAGACTAAGAGTTTAGGCAGCTACGTAGATTGTAAACTCTTTGGGGCAGAGGCTGTTTCTGGACTATATTTGTATAACGCCTACTACAGTGAGATTATGGTCTACATCTAGGGATACTAGGTGCTACTATGGTAATACAAATAATTAATAATATAGCCGGGTAAGCAGCAGCTGACTAGGGATTATGTGAATGCCAGAGGCACCTATCCCCCTGTGAATCCTACCCTCCTTTGCCTGTCATTATTACAAATTATTACACACACACACACACACACACACACACACACACACACACACACACGAGGGAATAAAATGCCATGTTGTATATTGTTCCTTTATATCTATTCAGAAATTATTTAAAGGAAGTTTAACAATATTGTTGTCTTTTGATCATAAACATTTCAATTTCACAAAACTGATGCTTCTGCATCATTCAAAATTAAATTTCCACAGTTCATGTGGGAAGAATAAAATGAGTCTATTAGCAAATAATTATCTGTTTGGTTAAAGTACCTACCAATCTATCAGAATGAGTGGTGTATATAAATGATATTATAATCATGTTATAAGAATAATAATGCTGACTGCTGTTATTAATTTACCATTGAACAGATGATATGGAGGAGAATTTACCATTGAAGAGATGATATGGAGAGGAAGGCATAAGAAGTTTAGTCAAACATAACAGAATACTGTATAGAACTAATACATTCATTAGGGAGAAGTTACACAACAACAGGAAAAAAACAAGGTAAATTTATAGCATGGAATACAAATGTCTTTATTTTAAAAGTTATATCCAGAGTTAATCATATATTTCATACACCCACGTTATATTCTGCTACCTGAGTTGCACCTTACTGGTGCTATTTGAATTTGTTTGAATTTTTTCAGACAATGAATTTAAAAATATGTTTTAAAAAGTTCAAAAATAGAGGCTTTGTTTGAAAATGAAAATGTTCCAAAAAACTTGGTGTTTACAAATTTTTGTAAAAATATGAACAAATATTTTATTGATACGAATTTAAATAAATGTTACAACCCAGAATTGACCTGTTTCAACCTGAAAAAAGGAACCTCCAAACTTTTGAAATGTTTCTTTTTTTTAAGACTGGTTAGTATTTTTTTACATGTTAGTCTATAAGGTGTCATATTAAATTCAGTTGGACTCTATTCTGTAAGGTGCTACTCATCATTAGGGAGATTCTTTACAAAATAAGGTGTCCTAAGTACATCACATACTCTAATGTTGAACTCCCACCAATTGGGTAACATGCAGCAACCAGCTGGCACCCAGAATGCTGCACATGAATGTGGGAAGGGGACATGCTCCTCAAGGAAATTAGGGCAAAACCCTACTTTTATAAAAAATGTCATAGGAATTTTAATATCTGCACACTAATTGTTGTTTATCTGTTCAATGACAAATTCCAAAGGGGTAGCCCTGTTAGTCTAGCTCACCAAAACAAACAAGGAGTCTTGTGACACTTTTAAAGACTAACAAATTTATTTATCACATGAGATTTTGTGGGAGAAAATCCCACTTCATCAGATGCTTAAGATGGGGAACTTACAAAATGGGAGCAAAATAAATGCAGGGAAGTATAAGTCATTGGATCAGATCAGACTGTTATAACAGTCTCTGCACAAAAGACTACATGGACACAAATCTGACATAAGAAATAACATTAAAAAAACCAATCTTCCTGATCACTCCATTAATGATCTGTTAATAGCCGTACTTAGACAAATGAATAACAAATCACAGCTTCAAAGGGAAACTGCAGAATTAGAAGTCATTTACAAATTCGACTCTGTGAACTCAGGGCTGAATAGACACTGAGTTCTTTTCTCATTACAACAGGTAATTTTACTTTCCTTGACACCATCTCCCCTCCCCGCTAATTACTGTACTCTACTGTTTGAATGCTAACAACTGCTTTGATGTGCTGTAACAGTCTCACCTGATCCTATGTCTTACACTTCCCTGCATTTATTTTGCTCCCATTCTGTAAGTTCCCCATCTTCAAGCATCTGACAAAATGGGATATATCTTCAAATGTCTGATGAACTAGGATATATCTTGATTTTAGTAAGGCTGTCAACACAATCCTACACAACATTCTCATAAACAAACTAGGGAAATGTGGTCTAGATGAAACTGCTAGAACATAGATGCATAGCTGAGCCCCCCACCCCCACCCCCCCAAAAAAAAAACAACCCATCATCAACGTTTCATTGTCAAACTGCGAGGATGCATCTCAGGAAGTCCAGCTCACAGGTCTGTCCCGGGTTTGATATTATTCAATATTTTAATTAATGACTTGGATAATGGGGAGGAAAGTATCTTTGTAAAATGTGCAGATGGCACCAATTCAGGAGGGGCTGCAAGCACTTTGGATGACAGGATTTGAATTCAAAATGACCTTGGCAAATTGGAGAATTAGACAAGATGAAATTCAATAAAGACAAGTATGAAGTACTAGGAAGGAAAAATCAAATGCACAGACATTAAATGGGGAATAACTGGCTAATCATAAGGGTTGCAGCAGAGGCGGCTTTTTGGGTAGGACAAGCAGGCGGCTGCCTAGGGCCCCGAGCACTGAGCAGGCCTGTCACCTACCCCAAAAGTTGCATCTGCCTCCTGTCCTGCGGAACACGTGGCGGGCAGTGGGGGCCAGTGGCAGAGGAAGGCGGAGCGGGGTAGGGTTATCCCTGTGGAAGGACGGCCAATCAGCATGGGGGGAGGCAGGGCGGGCTGGCCCAGGGGCCAGGATCCACACTTCCAGCCCATCCCGGGGCTGGCTGCTCAACCCTTGGGCCCAGCTCTGCACTCTGCACTTCCACCTCTTGACTTTGCTGTTGAAGGCAGCAGGGGACCCCGTGGGAGTGGGGGGGGGGGAAGCCTACTAGCCCTCTGTAGGGATGGCAGTGGGGGGAATTGGGAGTCCCAGCAGGGCACCCAGGTGCCACACTGCTGAGGGAGCTGGCCACAGAGAGTTCATGTCGTGGAGGGGTTGGGACCTCCGGCGGGGTGGGGGAACCATGGGGGGGTGCTTTTTGAGGTTTTCAGGGTCCCTGGCATGGCACCAGGGCCACAGGGGAAGATTTCAGGGCCCCCAGTGGGATGCCGGGGCCACGGTGGTGGCCGGAGCTGACACGAGGGAGTCCTATGGGGGCACTGCAATGGGCCTTTGCCTAGGGCCTCAGATTGGCTCAGTCTGCCTCTGGGCTGCGGTAATGAGTATGAGAGTTTTAGTAGATCATAAATTGAACAGTAGCCAACAGTGTGGGTCAGTTGCAGCAAAAGTTAATGTCATTCTGTGATATGGTAACAGAACTTTTATCTGAAGTACTGTGTTCAGTTTTGGTCACCACACTTTTAAAAAAAATGTAGGTAAACTGGAAAGTGTCAATCAGAGAGCAACAAAAACTATAAAAGATTTAGAAAACCTGTTCTATGAGACAAGGTTAAAAAAAAGAACATATTTAGTCTTGAGAAACCAAGACCAATGAAGGATCTGATCATCTTAAAATCTTGAAGGGCTGTTCTAAGGAGGAACATCCTCCATGGCCACTAATGGTAGGCCATGAAGTAATTGGATTAATCTTCAAACAAGGAGATTTAAAAATTAGGAAAAACTAGCTAACTCTAAGGCTGCATCTACACTGGTAAATTAAGTCGACTTAAGCTTGGCTTAAGTTGACTTAATGTGCCCTGCGTCTACACTACAGTTTCCTTAAGTCGACTTAAGCAGCTTGCTTAAGTCGACTTAAGGAAAATAAAGTCGACTTAATGAAAATTAAGTCGACTTTATTAAACCACCTTTCTATTTGACCTAAGGCTTCATTCGACTTTTTAAAGTCAACTTAGGGCTACCCCAGGACTACACCAATGCCCTCCCTGCCGGGGGGGCACAGGGGGAGCCTGGCATGCCCCCCAAAGGGCAGGGCATGTGGGCAGGGTGTGACACTGTCTGGATTTAGGGAAGCATTTATGATATTATTTTCTATGGATATCTCATAAATGCTGTAATCCATAGGAACTATGTCATGTTTGGTATCAATAGAAAGGTAGTCATTTGCTGGGAATGATTATATAGTTTATGTCTAGGAATTCTATTTTGATTAGAAGTTAAGAATTTGATGTTATATCCATACTTTAACTTGTGTCATTCTGGAGAAACGTCTTAGACGGAGGGTGTGAACAACCATTGTCTCCTTAATGTTTAGGAATTTGCCAGGTGATATGGTTCCAGGAAGTAAACTGATGAGCCATTAAGGATACAATGGTTGTATTCTTTATGTCCTCAATGGCTCATCAGGATACTCCCTGGGACCATTCTACCTGGCAAATTCCTAAACATTAAGGAGACAATGGTTGTTCACACCCTCCCGTCTAAGACGTTTCTCCAGAAGGACACAAGTTAAAGTATGGATATAACATCAAATTCTTAACTTCTAATCAAAATAGAATTCCTAGACATAAACTATATAATCATTCCCAGCAAATTACTACCTTTCTATTGATACCAAACATGACATAGTTCCTATGGATTATAGCATTTATGAGATATCCAAAGAAAATAATATCATAAATGCTTCCCTAAATCCAGACAGTGTCACACACAGGGCTCTGCCCTGCCAGGGTCCCTGTCCCCCTTTGCCTCATTGTATACAGGGGTGCTCCCCCCCCGCCACCGTGGACCTGCCCAAGGTCCCCCTAGCCCCACAAAGTCGACCTAGAGCATCCAGTGTGGACGCTCTAGGTCGACTTTGTAAGTTCCCCTTTAAGTCAACTTAAATTTTAAGTGTAGGCACACTAAGTCGACTTAACTAAGTCGACTTAAAGTCGACTTAGTTAAGTCGACTTAGTTAAAGTCAACTTAAAAGTGCAAGTGTAGACATAGCCTAAGAGAGTAGCCCCTTGATGAGAGATCAGGTCCATTGATTAGAGGCGCAATTAATATTGTCCTTTCAATCTGATTGAAAATAAAGAAGAAATATTCTGTAGTTGATACACTATGTAAACCTTGTTTAAATTACAAAAATTGTGCAACTGATTTCAAATAGAGAATATGCAATGGAAGGCTTTGGGTTTATCTACTATTCTACGGTCATAGGAAAGAAAATTGTGAATATCACATTGTAAAATTATAGTTTCACTTACAAAGTTACTTTTAATGTGGAAGTATTGTGTACTTCATTTCAAATGCTGCTTGTAATTTGTTGTATGCTAGGACAGTGGTTCTCAAAAGAGCCCTACAGATCCGTGGATATCCGCATCAGTGGGTGCAAATGTGGATATCCGCAGATCCGTTGCTGCAGATTGTGGCTCAGGTTTGGATACTATTTTTATCTGGTCACAGCTGTTCATGTAGAGCGCACCATTGCTCTGCCTGGAACATCTGATTGGTTACAGCTGCAGTCCTGACTGAATCCAGAGGCCAGTCCAGGCAGATTAACAGTTGCTCCCCCTTCCACATCCCCCACTGCCGGCCACTCCCCCCAGCACCAAATAGCTGAGTGATCTCAGCAGCCCCCATTTCACATGGCCAGCCATGGTAGAATAAGAGTTGCTCAGATCTGGGCTAGCCAGGGCTCTGAACAGCACTGGGCTTTTACTTGGCTCATCCGGGTCCTGAGTCCTGCCCCCAGCTGTCTTTCAGTCTCTGACTCCAGACTGTGAAAGCCAGAGCCCAGCCCATCAGAGCTGGTGTTCAGTTTCAGTGGCCAGTCCCCACCTCCACTGATCAGCTGAGAAACTGCAGCAGCCCAGACTTCCCAGCCCAGCCCAGACAGAATAACAGTTGCTCAGATCGGAGCCAGTGAAGGCTCTGAAAAACACTGGGAGCTGTTGGCAAGTCTCTCCCCTCTCAGCTGTTTCTCGGGCTCCCTGAACCTAGCTCGCCAGAGCCCATGCACATCAGCTGATGATGGGCTGCTGCCTCCCCTCTTCCCTGGCTGCCAGCCTCCCAATCTGATCGCTCAACTGAATGAATTACCTTGCCCATGCTGAACAGTTGAGTGACCTGATCTTCACTCTAGTAGGTGGAGTAACCAGATGATCAGGGCCAGCAGGACTCTGAACAAACAGTATTGGGAGCTGCTGGCTAGTGCCGTCCTCCCTGCCCCCTTCCTCAGGCTCTGTGTGAGGCAGCTGCTGCTCTCTAACAATCCAGGAACTGACAGACAGCTGCCCCAGAAGAAAGCACAGAGGTTGCACCAGGTTCCTTAGGACTCTCTATAATGCTGTTTAAATGAAAACAGTGTGTGCACATTTATTAAGCCCCTACTCTTAAATTGTTACATTACAGAATGCACACAGGCAGGAACACAAAACAGAAGCACAGTGTAATGACGAGGAGCCGAGCAGAGCGGAGCGGAGCTGCTGCAAGGTGGGAGCGGGGTGGTTGTGGATACCCACGAAACATGGAGATACAGATTGCAGATCAGATACGTGCTTACATGTCTCGGATATGGATCAGTTGTGAATCCACATTTTTGTATCCGCGCAGGGCTCTAGTTCTCAACCTTTTCCATATCATACCAAGTTCTACTTTTGTTAGCAATGGGAAAAATCACAAGTAATATCTGGAAGTGCTTGAAATTAAGTATGAAATAATATTAAGCTCTGGTAAGGATAGGTCAAGATCATGATCTTGTGGTCTCCAGACATTTGTTTCATTTCCTAGACTGTGCGAGTTTATGGGACGTCTCTTTTTCATGTAAAATGAGCCTTTCCAAGTGCATATCAGACAGAAGATTGCTCAAATTAAAATTCAGATTAATGTGTGACTGTATAAGAAGGGAGAGGAGAGGGGTCGACATTTGAACCATGCAGCACTGCCAAGGAGTGCTCTCTGCTCCACCAGGTTCCAACCCAGGCCCTGTGACTGGCAGGTCAGATATGCGGCCTGTTCCCTTGGTCATTTCCTACTATGGGTTCTGCCCATCCAAAGTCACAGCAAAGCCTGCTTATGGGCTCACCAAATGGAGTAAGGAAAGAATTCTCCCTGGTAGTGATAGAGGGAATCTTCCCCATCAGTCTCCACCAGGGCATTCAGCAGCAAAGTCTGGTCTAGTCAGTTGGGGAGCTGATGGCCTCTCTGCCAGAGCTACCATTGTAGGACTGCTCCCTCATCATGTCCACCCTGACTAAACTAGGTCACTCTCTTTTGTGCACACTTTCTCTCCCTCCACTATGAGCATGTCCAGCAGGTACAGCTGAGTGGGGCCTTCTTGGCCAAGAGCTGCTTGTTAACTCTTGGCTCTGCAGCATGGGGCTTACACACCCCATTACAGATGGCTATATTAACTTTTACCAAATATAGTTCTTAAATACTAACATTCGTACATCATAAGTGTTTTGACTGTAGTTTGACTTCATCCATTAAATTTATGGATGGAGTATATATGAAAAACCCATTAATTAACCCGACTTGACACATTTTAAATAGTAATTACTTTTTTTTTTTTAACCTTTTCCATTCGCAAGTTATAGGGATGATTTGTGCTGCCCTGTTAACAGGATGTATAAGATAAATTTCAATATACCCCAATATATACCTAATCCCCTCTCTTGCTACTTTCTGATTTATTGAGACTCCAGGTTTTATTAGACCTGAAGGAAGCATGACTTTCTCTACATGGTCTCTACTGAAAAAGTTCACGTCGTTTTTTTTCTTTTTTTAAGCTACATTCTTAAAATACCAGTCTGAGCAAGTCTATGGGGAAACTACCTTTTCCCCTTGATAATGTGGAAGAGATTAAACAATCTTTCATTCCTGCAGTGTTTTAGTCTGTAAACTTTGTTTAACTATCAGAGCAAACTTTGCTTTGGGAACATGCAGGTTTTTGCCAGTCTTTGAGTTTTTTGAGGGAACATTTCTGGAAGCTTTGTTCTACTTCTGCTGGTGCAATATAGCATTCCCAGTTTGAATTAATGACAAGGAGAGAATGAGACTGCCAGAACATGTATTGTAGGAAACAACCTGTCAAACTTTCCTGCACTGGCTCAAGAGTGTGGATGCCAACCTCAGGGCACACTGTTAAAAAGCAGGGCACAGAGCTCATATTGGTCAGGAGATCTACATTTAGAGTTCATCAACTAAGTATCAGGTGTGAACTCAAGCTCTAAGGTCAGGTCTATGCCTATATCAGTATACTTATGTCACTCAAGTGTGTGAAAAATCCGCAGCCTTTAGCGATGTGGTTATGTTGACCTAACCTCATGTAGACAGTGCTATGCTGATGGGAGAGCTTCTCCCGTCAACGTAGCTACCCCCTTTCAGGGAGGCTGATTAAGTATGTTGATGAGAGAAGTTCTGCCACTGACATAGTAGCGTCTTCACTGAAGCACTATGGCTACGTCTACACTAGAAAAGTTCAGTCGACTTTTGTTAAGGCGACTTTAATAAGGTCGACTTAAAATCGACCTTATTAAAGTCAACTTAACAAGTGACAACACTTTAAGTCGACTTAGTCCACTTTGTTAAATCAACCTAACTGCCCTTAGGTCAACTTAACAAAGTGGACTTATGCGTTCACACTGGGCTTAGGCCAACCTAAGGAAGGGTTTGGATGAGCTAAGGAGGCTTAAGTCGACCTAATGAGTGGTAGTTATAAAGTCGACTTAAGCTTTCATTAAGTTAACTTAAGGAATTTCTTAAGTCGACTTAATGAAAGCCTAGTGTGGAGGTGGCTTAATTTAAGTTGACTTAAGCCTCCTTAAGTCGACTTAAATTGCCAGTGCAGGCATCACCTATGTGAAAAAAAGCCCTAACACAGCCTTGATGTTGTAGCCTATAGATCTAACCTGTTTGCTTGAACATTTATTTTTCTTCACATAGTTTAAGTATAGATTTAAGTTTCCTTTTGGTTTAAGTATTTGTTTTATGATAACAAAATCATAGATTAATATATAATTAGTAATGTTGAAACACAAGAGCCTGTAGGCCACATCCTGCATGAGAACGAAGCATACATTTATTTCGGACCATATATGAATTAAGGAAGACAAAATGTAAGGCAAAAAAAATATTTTGAGAAGGAAGTAAGAGAGAATGTTTGGAAAGTAGGAGACCAGGTCATGTGTCTATTAAATGTGGTACCAGAGCATGATTTGTGTCACAAGTGACTTGTTCCCTGTTAATTGTGGATGAATTAATTAAGCTATGTAGGAGAGTCATGGTACTGGGAGCAAGAAAAGTGTAGATAAATTTTACCATGCTAACCAATTCAGAACACTTTCAGGGAACAACTCTTCCCTTTCCAGAAACTAACACAGCTTAAGATCCCTTTTTGCTTTGGGATTGCTTGGGGCCAGCAGTGAACAAAGCGTATGGCTCCACCTTCCCCAGAAGCTGCTGGAAGAAAGCAGAGGAGGAAATCTTCTCATAACATGATATGAATAGTTATTCATAAGAATATGGTAATGTAATAACACTTTTTTTAGACAAATTTGGTACTAACTAATGCCTATAACACAAAAGAAAGCTGCCATTATCAGGAATGAATAGTCAGATATGAAAATAATTACTCCCTGTTACTTCAAAGCCTAATATATGAAGATGTAGGACTATATAAAGTAACCCTAGTAACTCCTGTACTGGACTGTCAAGTCACTCTTGACAAACATACAGTACACAGATCCATCACTGAGGTGTTGAAGGATCCTCCAACTACTACACCATCCACGACTACTACAATGCCAGGGGAAATTATGACTACTTCTACTCCTTTAAATTGCACTCACCCACTGAGCAGTTTAACTGATACCTAAATACTTTGAACTTTCCTTACTATTATCCAATTTATGCATATACTGATTTTAAATCTGTCACTAGAATATGGCTCTATTTGGACTGTATGTATTTTCTACTCTTTTGTTGTTATTTTCCTCTGCCTTGGTAAATGAGATAGCATCATATCAGAACTGTGCTCAGAACTGGAAAGACAAGTGCCTCACAGACTGGTATCTTTCAAATCAGCAACTTTAGATTTTAGATGGAATTGCTGGCTTATTTCAGGTTTGTTGAGTTCAGGAATGTCAATTTGGAATTCAGCAGAAGGTATAAAAAGAAATGTTAATTACCAGGGGCCTGAGACAGCATTCTATCCTATGACTGAGGAAATTGATGGTATCGCAACTGAGGAAAGGTACGATGTTGTTAATACTTGTGATTGATAAGGGGCAGATGTTATCTGTGATTAATAATGATCTAATGGGAGATGATCTTAGCTCATCAGGAACTGCTCATTATGAATGTTGTCTGCCAATGATTTGGCTACAGGTGTCTTTACTTATCAGTTAGATAAGCTAGTTACCAAGATGACAGCTCCCTGAGTCAATCAATCATTATCTTTGTCTCTTTCAGGAAACATGCATAGTAGATGGGGGAGGGGGCGGAGGAGAGGAATTTTGGGGTGATAGTTAGAAGCACACTGACATGCAAAGCCATTTTCCCTGACTGGTTTGGTATATATAAATTCATTTCTATACTGTGCTGTATTGATCTTTGACTAATAAACTTTGATTAATAAAACTGCATTTAAGTCTTGTTATTTGACATCTCATCTCAACAAATTTGAACCTATAACAAAGCTTTCTCATATTTTGTGCAGATACATTCCACTCCAATTATCTATTTAGTATTAGAAATTTTACACTATCAGTTTATCAGGATAACCAACCAACATTGCTAACTAAGTCAAATAAAGTCAATAGTGATATTAACAGTAAATAAAGTCAAGACAACTGTCCTGCAACTGGTTTTCCACTTGCATGGAGAACTATTGGTTAACGGACCACTGTAACTGTTAAAGAAAAAAATGAGAAATATTTTCCACAAAACTATTTTACCAACATTTACAAAAAAAAAATGACCAGCTTTACTCAAAAACCATACCACACAGTAATTAAGAGTGTGGTACAAAGAGGTGTGGTCTACGGCTGTGACTGATATGATGATTTAAGTTGGAACTGAAGACATAATTAGCATTGCCTACTTAAGATTAAGTGGAAAACTAATTTACTACTGACTCTTAAAAAAGAGACGAAGCGTATAAGGTGAGCTGAGGATAAAATGAAGTAAAATACATGGCAAAAATCTGCTGGAGAGGGAAAGGAATGGAAAAGAAATGTTCAAGAGGAACAAGTTGCTGAGCATGGGAACAGAAGTAGGACTAGGCAGGTTCAACAGAGAGAAACTGATGATTAACATGTAGGCGGTCAAATGTTTAGCATGTTCAGGCAGTCAGATTCCAAAGGGGTAGCCGTGTTAGTCTGTTGTAGAAAGACAACAAAGTCCTGTGGCACTTTTAAAGACTAACAGATTTATTAATCGCATGAGCTTTCGTGGGAGAAAATCCCACTTCGTCAGACGCTTTGAAGATGGGAAAGTTACAGAATGGGAGGAAATTAAATGCAGGGGAGTGTATGACATAGGATCAGGTCAGGCTGTAATAGCAAATCAAAATAGGTGTTAGGATTCAAACACTGGGGAACAGCACATAGAGGAGGGTGAGGTCAAATCACTTGTTGTAATGAGAGAAAAATCCATAGTCCCTGTTTAACCCCAAGACAACTGAGTCAAATTTGCATATAAGTTTGAGTTCTGCAGTTTCTCTTTGAAGCTTTGTTCTCTTTGATTTGTTATTCATCTGTTTCAACACAGCTATTAACAAGTCGTCAAGGGAGTGAGCAGGGAGATTGAAGTGTTCCCCTATTGGTTTTGTAGTGTTGCAATTTCTGATGTCAGATTTGTGTCCATTTATTCTTTGGCGCAGAGACTGTACTGTTTGTCCAATATATAAGGCAGAGGGGCATTTCCGGCACATGATGGCATAAATCACATTGGTGGATGAGCAGGTGAACGAGCCCTTGATGGAGTAGGTGGCTTGATTAGGCCCTGTGATGGTGTCATCAGTGTAGATATGAGGGCAAAGTTGGCAGCGTGGTCTGTTGCAGGGATATGTTCCTGCTTTAGTGTTTCTGTTGTATGATCTGTAGTTGCTGGTAAGTATCCTTTTAAGGTTAGGGTGCTGTCTGAAAGCAAGGAGAGGTCTGTCTCCTAAGGCTTGAGAGAGTGAGGGATCATTTTGTAAAATAGGCTGTAGATCTTTGATGATGTGTTGAAGAGGTCTGGCTTGGGGGTTGTAGGTGGTGACCAGTGGCGTTCTGTTGTTGTTTTTCATGGGCTTCTCCTGCAGTAGTTGACTTCTGGGTACCCATCTGGCTCTGTCAATTTGTTTCTTCACTTCTGCGGGTGGGTACTGTAGTTTTAAGAATGCCTGGTAGAGATCCTGAAGGTGTCTGTCTCTGTCTAAAGGGTCAGAGCAAATGCAGTTATATTCTAGGGCTTGACTGTACACAATGGATTGTGTGGTGTGTCGAGGATGAAAGCTGGAGGGATGTAGGTAACTATACCGATCAGTAGGTTTGCGGTATAGGGAAGTCTTTATGTGCCCATCACTAATTTGCACTGTAGTGTCCAGAAAGTGGATCTCTTGTGTGGAGTGTTCCAGGCTGTTTGATTGTGTTTTCGAAATTGTTGAAATCTCTGTGGAAATCTTCAAGGGCATCTTTACCATGGGTCCAGATGATGAAGATGTCATCAATATAGCGTAGGTAAAGTAGAGGTGCTTTGGGATGAGTGATTTGACCTCACCCTCCTCTATGTGCTGTTCCCCAGTGTTTGAATCCTAACACCTATTTTGATTTGCTGTTACAGCCTGACCTGATCCTATGTCATACACTCCCCTGCATTTAATTTCCTCCACTTCCATCCACTGTGTGCAATGGGGCAAAGGGGGACAGGGACCCCGACACCCTCCTGTCTAAGGCATTCCTCCAGAATGACACAAGTTAATGTATAGCTATAACATCAAATTCCTAACTTCTAATCGAAATAGAATTCCTAGACATAAATTATATAATCATTCCCAGCAAATGACTACCTTTCTATTGATACCAAACATGACATAGTTCCTATGGATTATAGCATTTATGAGATATCCATTGAAAATAATATCATAAATGCTTCCCTAAATCCAGACAGTGTCATATCCTGACCACATGTCCTGCCCTTTGGGGGGCATGCCAGGCTCCCCTGGTGCCCCCCCGGCAGGAAGGGCATTGGTATAGTCCTGGGGTAGCCCTAAGTCGACTTAGGGCTACCCCAGGCTACACTGGCTTAATTCGACTTTAAAAAGTCGAATTAAGCCTTAGGTCGAGTAGAAAGGTGATTTAATAAAGTTGACTTAATTTTCATTAAGTCGACTTTATTTTGCTTAAGTCGACTTAAGCAAGCTGCTTAAATTGTCTTAAGCAAAGTGTGGTGTAGATGCAGGGCAAATTAAGTCGACTTAAGCTAAGCTTAAATCGACTTAATTTACCAGTGTAGATGCAGCCATTGTGCTGCTTTATCCCATGTTTTCTTCCATGCAAATGAAACGACCCTTCAGTATTCAGCCACCCTGCTGAATTCTTGGTCCTTCATCAGTTTTTCCTAATTGGATGAAGTTGCTATCCGCCAAGCATGCAAATATTTGTACTTCTCCTTGAAATCTTTTAACTTGTCTAATGCCTTCTTTTTCCACTATTTGAAGATAATTCTGTAACTTCTATCTTTAAAAATCCAAGAACTGAAACTAGCCTGTACACTTTACCTTTGAGGTTTAAAAATAGCCCTTTCAGCAATATGGTAATTCTTTTTTTTTTTTTTTGCCTTACAATCTCATTTGCCCTCAGACTCTTTTTTGTATCACATGAACTAATACAGTTAAAGGTTTTTCTATTGTTATTAAAAGAAGAATCAAGGCATAAATCTTCAAATCCTCATTTGCCAGCTACATTTAACATGATCAAAACAAATGCATTTTAGTTCGTGGAAGAAGTCTTTGAGATTTCCTGTAGTTTTATATTTGCAAACAGCATAATTAATTGTCCTTGGAGATAATTTTTTTTCCCTGTTACGCAGCTGAAAATGCATCAGCAATAATAATTCCCCAGTGGATAAAATGCTTAAAGGCAAGAGAGCATGCTCAGGTTTGTGGGGATGTGAAATGGCATTGAAGGGAGTATACATAATGTCTCTTTTCATTGCAATCCTGCATAGTGGCAATACAGTCCCAGAACCTCTCCATATCCCTACCTCTATATATTCCACACCTACCACCCCTTCTTCTGACAAGTGTGAAGTTCAGCATATTGGACTGCAGCTGTTGTACAAATGTTGAACCTTCCAGTGAAGCACAGGTATGAGGTGGAATTCTGGCTCAGTCCACATGCCCAAGGAACAGAGAACAAGAAATCTAGAATGTGTCTACCTATATTTACCATCAGTGCCTGTGTGAATACAGGACTGTGATGCATGTAATTAATGTGCACAGTTGCTATGATATTTGAAACACATCATGCATATTTCATACATAACTGTGATACAGAACCCAACAAATTTGTATGGTGGTTCTTTATAAATTACTTCTTTAAATGATTATATGGGGTCCCATATTTATTTTCTGTCAGTTATTTCCATACCAAAAGTGTATTCAGTTTAAAAATAAAAAGATGAGGATTCTAACTGCTAGCCTGGGATCCAATAACCACACTCCTGCCTTTTTTCCACACATCACCACCAACAATATTCTTCAAATAAAATGACCCTCTGATCTAGTTATCTTTCATGTGAATTTGAGAATGTGTCTACTAATACAAAAAAACCCAAACAAGCCAGTGTGTCTCATTGTGATTATAGGTGTTTGGCTTGAGCCCAGAAACTCCCTCCTTCAAGCTATTTTCATGATATAATTACAGCACTTTTCCCACAGAAACAGTGAAAAAAAAATCCCCTTAGAGATGAGTGTACAGCATTTTTTTGTGTTTTCATTTAATTACAGCATTTAATTAGGTTATACTTTGCCAGCAGTGCATACCTTTTTCTGTTTTTTTTTTTTTTTGTTTGTTTGTTTGTTTTTGTTTGTTTTTTAAAAGCTTTTACACCTTACTTTGGACTTTTTGAGAAAGTCAATAGCAGAATCAATGTTATGAATTCATTGCATGCCTTCAAACAGAAATGTAAATAGAAATGGAGGAATTCTGACAATGGACTGGTTTTTAGTTCCTTACTCAGGCAAAACTTCCACTGATGACAATCAGACTTTTGCTTGAGCATGTGATAGGCATTTGGGCCCATTTTGTCCTTATTCCCCTCCCTGCCTCATACAGTTTGGATTATAACAGGCCCCACAACAAACAAACAAACACACACACACATACACACACATGAGTGCAGGGTTACCTTTAGTGTGAGTGCTGTCATATTGAGCTGTTAAGAGGGAATGAGAATGGGAGCATGTGTTATTCATATAAAAGCCACCTTGGTGGCAAATTCAGTGCTCTAGCTAATGCAGGGGCTGTAAACAGGTCATTTGTCAGTAGAAGCAACTTACAGAATGGGAGTGGGGTCTAAATAGTCATGACTCCATCTCGCACATGCTAACCAATGAAAGAAAGTGACTATATAGAAGACAGGACATTGCTGCACTCTTTTTGTACAGCACCTAGCACATTGGAGTCCTGGTCCATGATTGGGCACCTGGATGCTATGGTAATAACAATATTAATATTTAAAGTGATATGTAAATAAGTGCCATCACCATTCCCTGTTCAATGCCTTCAAGCACTTTTCCAGGATGATGTGCCTTTTCAGTTCCACTTATCATAGGTTCCATGCTAAAAAGATTATGCAACCCATAGCTAATTCATATTATCTCAGCATGTAAAGTCAACCCTACAGCAGTGTTCACAACCATATCCTAACTGCTGTCTGAAGTATTCATGTGCAATAAAGACAGTACTTTGTTTTATGCATTGTCCTTTTCTGTAGCATGAGTTAATGTGCTTTCAGTCAACTGTCATCATAATAATCAAAGGGAAGAAAATGTGTTTATATTCATGCTGCCTTACTCCTCAACCCATCTATTACACATTCTACCCTGAAGATGTTTTTAATTAGTTGATAAGGAAGGCAAATAATAATTTTCATGAACATTTTATTACAGTGTATATAAGTATTCATTGTTGCCAGTTCATCTACCCCAAAGCACACGACCAATCGGGGAAAAACTATCATTGTCTGTTCTATATTTATGAGCCCAAGCTCCTCTTCAAAATATTAGTAAACAAAAATATCTTTTGAATATAAATGTCACCCACTGCTTTATTCTCTCCTCTTCAAGGTGGCTCTGTGTGCTATCTTCAAAAATATTTATTAGTAACTGAATTCCATGCCCTGATTTAGATTGTTCTCCTTTTTAATTACTCGAGTGGTAATTTCCTTTGATTCTCATCTGCATGCCAACTGAGATTGTATTACTTAGCCCAATACTTTTCCTCTTATGTTCCCGTTGCATGATCTAGTACATTTATCAGTGGCATAGGCAGTAGCTTGTCCCTAGTTTGTCTTTCTTAATTAAGCTCATGGCCAAAATATCTTGGTTTCTATTTCTATCATGTCCTGTATATAGTTGTTTCATTCAGCCATTCTGAAAATCAAAACATCCCAGTAAGACTGAAAATTGGGAATGATATGACTTTTAGGTATTGAATTGAACATAGGCAGAAATATGTAGCAGGAGTGGAACTTGGACTAAAGTAGAGCATAAAAACAGAAAAAGTAGCAAGTGAGCAATCTCTGGGCTCCCATGAGTACAGGCATTGCAATTCTACCTGTCCCTTACCCAGGCTGTGCAAAAGGGGAACCATGCACTTTTGTCCCTCCTCTCAATCTGCAGAAGGCCCAGGCAAAATCTAACTCATAATCTTTAAGAAGACTTTAATGTTAGAAATGAGCTTTTCCAGAAGAGAATGTGCCCCTCTGTGACTCACTACCAGAGCTTTATTTAGGTGTGTAGGATACAGCCATACATGATTATTTGTTAGCCCTACTGAACTATAAGGGTGTCAGTGTCTGTGGTGATTCACAAAGAAAAATAAAGGCCCAAGACCCAAGCAGTTAATGCTAGATAGTTACCAATATTTCAATGGTGGCATTCAAAAATCATGGGGTAACCGCCTTCCATAATGATATTGGCTTAAAACATGAGATTGCAAATTTAAAAACTAAAACAAAAAACCCAAATACCCACTTTTTTTGTTTTTCTTTTCACTCACCTTCTGGTTTCTTTGGCTATGTCTACACTTACCAAAGTTAGTTCAAATTATTTAATTCAAACTAACTAATTCAAACTAATTTTAGTTAGCTAAAATTAAGCTTCCTTAATTCGAACTAATTTGCAAGTGTAGACATAGCCTTTGTGTTTAGAGTCATCAAGACACAGTTCAATCATATTTTTAAGTTTTTCTATGCAACCATGATGTCTAGAAACTAATAAAATAAAATAAAAGCAGCTGAGAGTCATACCAACTCACATACCCACAAGATCTGGGGCTGTTAGAAAAATACCAGAGATCATCCAACTCATGATAATACAACAAAGGATGACAAACCAAAGTTTATTGGAAGGACAAGGACTATAACAATAAGATTTATATTCATAGAACTTAAGAACAGAAGGGAGTCTTAAATGATTTACTCTGACCTCCAGTAGACCACAGGCCATTTAATTTCACTCGGCTATGCCTCTTTGGAGCCCAATAGGACAACAATTGTATGTAGGACAACTGTTTCCCTGGAAAACAGTATTTCTCAGCCTGATTGGAGTGACCTTGACCTTCCTTCCCAAACATGTTATCTGCCACTCAGCAGGTGTCATAAAGTAAGAAAATACAATATACTCTAGCAAAAGATTAGAAAGGATTTGAACATGCATACAAAGCAGATTGCTTTCTACTGCTTCCCAAAACTATGGTATTTGTCTGTAGTTCTGAGTCAGCCAGACTGCAGAAACAGGGACATAGAGGTCAGTGTTCAAAGGGCTAATTAAAAGAAAGTGACTTAGTGAAGGATTTGAAGACAGTAAGTGAGGCTGTATAATGCACAGGATCCAGAAAGGAATTCTAAGCATAGTGAAAAACCCAACTAGGGATCCAAAGTTTCCCCCTGTGAGAGTGGGTATGCAGAGGTACAAAGGTTACAAGTACAAAGGGCACAAATGGGTTAAAAGGGCACTGAAAGCCACAATAAGGGGAAGGTTTCATAGAGTAGACTTTGGAAATCCTCAGTGTATTAAGAATTTTTTCCCCAAAGTATCCAACAAGAGTCATACCCAAGGGAAAAGGGAAGACATCAGCAACTTTCAGACCTAAAAGTACCAACTCTGGATGCCAAACTAAGTGGCTTTCATTCTCTCACTCCACTTGGAGAGCAGTAGTCAGGTAGAACTGGCAGCAGGCAGACCACAGAAAGCACTTCCTCCAAAACAGCCAGCTGCAGCTACAGCCAGATGTTCAAAAAGTAAGTCAAGGCCCCATTAGCCCCAGACATTTGCAACTTCAGCTCTGAAACATAGACTCTGAATTACACCGGTTCCATAGCAATTTCCCTAAGCACTAGGGCTATGTCTACACTAGAAAAAGTTAAGTCGACTTTGTTAAGTCGACTTAACAAAGTGGACTAAGTCGACTTAGAGTTAAAGTTAAGTAGACTTAGTCCACTTTGTTAAGTCGACCTAACCGTCCTTAAATCGACTTAATAAAGTTGACATAAGGGTTACTCCCTATCCACACCGTCCTTAAGCCGATTTAAGGCTTAAGTCGACCTAATGAGCAGTTCTTCTTAGGTCAGGGAGTAATTTAGGTTGACTTAAGGGTCCTTAAATCGACCTAAATTGCTAGCATAGACATAGCCTAAGTGACCAGTTTAAAGCTTGTGGAGCTGCAGTGCTAAAAGCACCATTGTGCTTTTCCACAAGTGCTTATCCATAATCAGGATAAATAGTGAGGAGAATTGTCTTCAAGTAGTTTATCCACAAAGGAACTGGATTTCTGCCTAATAAAGTAACACCATGGCTCAATTATGACTTGAACAAGAAGGATGTGTCCAAAGTAACTTGCAGGAAAAATCTTCTAAAACTTAATTTAAAGCTGTTAAATTTTAAGCACAAGCAAGCCCTTATCGATCACTTTAATATTTTATTGGTTTCTAAAGCTGGCATTAATTTTAAATTGAGCTACAAAGTGATCTTCCAACATAAAACACTTTAAAAGTTTTAAACCTCCAATATGAATCAATGTGGCTAATAGTGTTTTGGGGTTAGACTGTAACATTGCAATATGTCTTGATTCAGTGTCTCTCAGAAGCACAATTCTCTTCTTGTGTCAGGAGAAAGCAAGCTGCTTCTGGTCTATACCACTAGCAAGGAAGCAAAATGAGTCTCCATCCATGTCTTACCACTACTCGCTCCCTTATCTGCATGGGAGGGAGAGTAGCAGCCCTGTGGAAGCTATTAATCTCACAACACAAGGTAGCCAATTCAGGGAACTGAAAGGAAGATCTTGCTCCCTCTTATTTCCTTGTGTACTGTTGTAAGGATAGGACATAACTGCCCTTTTCATTTAGAATAAATGGCATCTGTCCTCAGATTTGGGCAGACCACAAGACTTTTTTAGTATCTCTTGACCCTACATTCTAGGCAGATATCACAGCAAAGAATGAGTCACCTGTCAACTTAGCTTCAAGACTGTAGCTCCTTACTATGCTTCTGCCTATGTATTTAAAATGACCAGAAAATGCAAATTTGAGCATAAGAACAATACAGGAAAAGAATATTCTGTAACCGAAAGTCCCATGCTTTTCTGGTCAACACTATTCATAATAGCTGGTCCTCCCCTGCTTTGCACCTCATTTTATTTGTTTTGTCCACCTGGTGTGCCCTGTCTGTCATACAGACTGTGTGCTCTATGTAGCTGCCTTCTTTATTGTACATACAGTAGGGATAGATTTAAAAAAAAAACTTAGCATGGCCCAGGCATCACTAAGCCTAACTTTTAGGTGCCTAGAGCAGTGGTTCCCAATCTTTTCAGTAACACAGCACACGTCAATGAGACAAACAATTCCACGGCACATCCACTCTTTTCAGCTGAATTGATTGCTCATAAATGTCACATTTACTTGCATTTATTATGGTTACGGTCTTACTAGAGAGCTTTGCGACATAGTTCATACAACATGCTAAAAAAGAATCAAATGCATTAATGTTTCAAATCCACTGGAAAAAAAATACACATCATCTCAATTTTGCCCTTTGGCCACCTGCATTTAGAATGTTCACAGTTTAGAATCGAAATCGAAAGGGAGGCTTGGACAAATTGGAACACTGGGCCGAAAGAAACCTCATGAGGTTCAACAAAGACAAGTGCAAAGTCTTGCACTTAGGACGGAAAAATCCCATGCACTGCTATAGGCTGGGGACCGATTGGCTAAGGAGCAGCGCTGTAGAAAAGGACCTGGGGGTTATGGTGGACAGGAAGATGAATATGAGCCAACAGTGTGCCCTTGTTGCCAAAAAGGCCAATGGCATATTAGGCTGCATCAGTAGGAGTATTGCCAGCAGATCGAGGGATGTGATAATTCCCCTCTGTTCGACACTGGTCAGGCCGCATCTGGAATACTGTGTTCAGTTTTGGGCTCCCCACCACAGAAAGGATGTGGACAAATTAGAAAGAGTCCAGCGGAGGGCAACAAAAATGATTAGGGGGCTGGGGCACATGACTTATGATGAGAGACTGAAGGAACTAGGCTTATTTAGTCTACAGAAGAGAAGACTAAGGGGAGATTCGATAGCAACCTTCAACTACTTGAAGGGTTGCTCCAAGGAGGAGGGAGCTAGGCTGTTCTCAAGGGTAACAGAGGACAGAACAAGGAGCAATGGTTTCATATTACAGCTGGGGAGGTCAAGGTTGGATATTAGGAAAAACTTTCTCACTAGGAGGGTGGTGAAGCATTGGAATGGGCTATCTAGGGAGGTGGTAAAATCTCCATCTTTGGAGATTTTTAAGGCTCGGATAGACAAAACCCTGGCTGGGGTGATTTAGTGGGAGTGGTCCTGCTTTTTAGCAAAGGGTTGGACTAGATGACCTCGTGAGGTCCCTTCCAACCCTATGATTCTATGAAAGACCCATAATTCACTTCCAATTTGAAGATTAATTTTCACAAGTTTTATGAGTTATAACTTTGGTTGAATAGAATATTGTTTAAGATGAAACAATGTTTGTTTTATAGTGATTTTCATTACCTTTGTACACAATTTCACAGCACATTTGGATAGTTCTCACGGCACACCAGTTTTCCGCAGCACACTGGTTGAAAACCATGGGCCTAGAGAATCACTGAGATTCCAAACACTTAGTTCAGCACTAAGGATTCCTATGGGAAGAAACAGGCACCTTAAAATGGGAACCAAGAAGGCCAGCATGATAGATGGCTCCTTACCTATGTTAGTCAATGGAAGTCTCCAAGCCAAGGTGTGTGCGCTAAGGCCCCCCTTAGGGTGCGTAAGACTGGTTCCTCAGTCTGGATGACAGGGCATCATCCCTGGCATGGGACTGCACTGCACGTGTGCACAGGCAGAAGCAGAAGTACCTAGTGCATAGGTGTTGAGCGAGGTTAGGCATCTATGGGGTTTGAGCAGGGATTTTGTGATTGCCAGTGGGGCCTGATTTTGGAATTTAGGTGCCTAAAATGGCAATTAGGTACCTAGGTCCTATTGTGAATCTAGCCCCTGGGTTTATGTCACGGGCAGGGAGGAGTTGTCACCATCTTTGATTGGGGTACTCAGGCATTATGTTAATGTTCCCTAATACAAAAAATAATAATGCGCAGACTAATAAGCACCTTTCCATCCTGCAATGTGACCTAAATAAATTTAAGGGAAATCTGGACTGTTATCTAGTAAATCCTCTTTTCAGAGTGTTCTAATCATTATCATAAAATAGGTATTCTCTTTTTAAAAAAGGATACTTAGGATTTCTATAAATTCTGCGCTATGTTAACACTTCACCGATATTCTCCATTATAATAATAGCTCAATTATCCCAACATCTTATAGAATCTTTACTAAATTTTATAATCAGTTTTATAATGAAAACCTATTACATTTCAAAGAGTAAATAGAAATGTCTCAAAGTGCAGTATCTCATCTGCATAACTGTAGGTAAATTATATATTAGCAAGATTACTGAACGATAGCATGATGATTTTGCATACAAAACAGTTATGCCTCATATACTCTTATATTCCATTATTATCAGTTAAGTTGTGAGCCATGTAAGTGCATTTTAATGTAGGTAAGGGTACTGTAGCTTGAAAGTCTTACTGTCAAAAAGAGAAAAAAAATTAAGCCCTAATCCTGCAAGTGCTTATGCATTTGAGTAGTCAAACTGAGTCCAAAGAGTTCACAAAACATCTTAGCTGTATTAAAGAAACAAGTATTTACTGTTACCATAGAGAAAAGTCTGTTCTGTGTTGTGATTAATAATTACTGCAAATCTTTTTGGTTTCTCCTTCCTCTGTAGCATGGAGAATGACTCACTTGCTGGTGGATTCTCTGTATCTTAAAGTCTTTAAATCATGATATGAGGACTTTAATAACTCAGTCATAGGTTAGAGGCTTATTGCAGGACTGGGTGGGTGAGGTTTTGTGGCCTGCGTTGTGCAGGAGGTCAGACCTGATGATCATACTGGTCCCTTCTGACCTTAAAGTCTATGAGTAACAGAAAGTTATACTCTAGATTGATAGTTCCGTCCACAGTGAAGCTAGAAGATGCTATTGTTTTCCCTTTTCAACCCTATTTGCTAGGGGTTGTTCCAGTTAATAAGAGAAAATAGTGATAGTAAAATGTTTCTTTTATGGAATCCTGTTTGTTTACAAGGAATAAACAAAATCCTGTTTCTCTGAAGACGAGACTCAAATTCCAGGAGTCCTCTGACCTAAACCGGGCTTCAACACTGATTGCCCGGGGGGCAGGGAGAGGGGCTGAAGTTGCCCGTGCTTGAAGCTCCCAAGAGGCTTCAACCCCGCTGCCTGCCACCCAGACTTGGGGGCTCCCACTCAAGAGGGCTGTTGCGGCACAACAAGCAACATTGTAGTGTGTACGGTCTCAGCCTTACCGTGCGGTAAGGCTGTAGTGTGTACAAGCCCTAATGAACTAAAAACAGTGTGCCAAATGTCATTTGAAGACTGAAGCTTTCACTTAAAGCTCTTTTCCTTGCAGCAGCAAACTTCAAAATATAAACCAGTCACTATGGACATGAATGTTAAAAGGAGAATGTTTCCACCCCCCAAAAATGAGTTTTTTAGCCTAGCTGTCAATAAACTAAGATACACTTAGATTTCTGATCACTAAGTTAAATATTATTCAAATGTTCCCCTACTTCCAAGAGTCTAGCTTGAGAACAAGGAGTTAATATTAATCGTATAGATATTAAAAATATCAGATTGATCTTTCCAGCACAGATTTGCCTTCATTTCTGCTGCACTCCCTGTCCCATCATGTGCTCTCCCGCCCCACAAACAGTCTCTTGCTGATCACAAAAACCCCTTCCTATGGCAATATTAAGTTTTTTACTAATATGCTGTCTGCAGAGAATGGGATGAGGGAAGGGGTCTGAGGCCAGGTGTACGCTGGCACCGGCACCACCGAGAGTGTAGAATTGATTGTGTGAGTTCAACTGAGTGTCAGTAAAGAGGCATTCATTTGAATCCGGAAGTAGCCAGAGATTGATTTATTAAGACCTACCCTGCATGTAGTGTAGCACTGAGTCAACAGGAGGGCATTTTCCATCGACTCAGCACAGTGGGGTTACAGTGGTAAATAGGCACTGGGAAGTCGAAGGGAGATACACAAGTTACTGTACATAACTTCGCCTGTCTCTGTCAACTGGCACCAAAATCGGTGGCCAGTATGGACCTGGCCTTAGTGCATGAGCTCAGAAGAGCATGGGGCTTTGTAAAGAAGTGAGTAAGAGTGGCAAAATCAGACATTGACATTTTTCCTACTATTACATATATGAAAATATCAGAAAAAAATCAAATCACAGAAACACTCAAACAGCACTGACATCTGATGTTAGAGAATCATGTTCATCACTGCCTAGCTAATGCTGCAACTGAGTTTTGATTATAAACCTGATTTCAGCTAGATTACTGTCGCAGTAAAGAACGTCTCAAAGTAAGTACGGGTGCAGACTCATCCTTTTGTGATTTGCAAAGATAACGTCTGCTTGTGTAGTCTTTAAAGGAAGAAAAGTTTTTCAGTCTGAATAAATGGATTATTCAGCCAGTGCTCCAGTCCCTGGCCTGTGTCAGTTTCACTGCTTCACATTAACACCGTGTTGTCCTGCCTCTGTCAATGAAAGCCCCACTACACCTTTTGTCAGGGTGGTTTTATTGTAGACAAAGGCAGTTTTGTTGACAAAAGAGGGGTTATTTTGTCAACATAAGGTGACTTATTCCAAAGAGGTAGCTGTGTCAGTCTAGTTCAGCAAAACAAACAAGAAGTCTTGTGGCACTTTTAAAGACTAACACATTTATTTTTCACATAAATAAACGTGCTAATCTTTAAAAGTGCCACAAGACTCTTTGTTTGATAAGGTGACTTATGTCAGCAAAGGTCTCTAGTGTAGACCAGTCCTTACTGCTGTGAATAGTGGGTGTAAAATGCTTCCGATTTTGATTAGGTAGTATTTTACATCTACGTTTCACTTACTTTAGAGAGAGGTAAATGACAAATGACTTCTTACATGACAGTACTTCCATTTGCACTGATGTAATTTACTCGTCCTGAATAATAATATTTTTCCTCCACCTTTTTAATCAGTCTTTTGAAATTCCTTTAATAAATTGCGTAGGGAGGTTGTTGAACCTCCATCATCGGAGATTTTTTAAGAATAGGTTATATAAACACCTGTTAGGCCTTAAGTGCAGGGGAGTGGAGTAGGTGACTTCTCGGGGTCCCTTCTGCTCCTATGATTTTATGATAATATGATAAAATTAAGATGGAACCTTTGTGGTCCTTACAACACAGAACTCTTCCTGCTTAGCCGTAGAGCTATATTTTTGTAGTGTACACTTGAATAGCCTGTGAATCTAAAATACCTGAAAGAATATTACTGTACTTGGGACACTGCAGCTGCTACAATAGAATGGAACCTTCCTAAAAGAAAAGATTCCTTTTCAATTTGGTTTCAAAATGTTTCCCTATGTTGTGTTGCATGACTCATTTCTTTTTCTTGGGTTTTTTTTTTTTGACATTTCTTATTTCACATCCTACAGAAAAGAAAATATGAATAATGCAATTTAGAAAACTAATTGAAAAAAATAATTATTTTCAAGCCTTTTTTTATTGAACAAATTATTAAACTAGATGAGCTGCACAATACAAGGAAGACCTAAAGATAGGAATTGGTAGGACAGGCAACTTATTTGTATCTGTCTAAAGTGAATTTTTTCATTGCCTTATCACCTCTAAAAGGAGTGATAGAAATTATCTATGCAGAAGGAAAGAATTAACTATTATGATTATTAATAATCAAACCAATGATTTTAAAACTCAGCAATTTACAAGTAGTTACTGTGCAGGCATGTGCATTAATACACATTGTCTCAAAGGATCTAATTTAGTAAGTGTAAGTAGTTTACATTTTACCTTATCAGAGGATTTCTGTGGCACATGAAGCTTGAAGTGACAATATCACTTGCTGTTATATGTATGTCATCTCTTCCCTCTGAATCTTACACGGAGGCATAAATAGATTGCATAATGTTATGCCCCCATCAGTCAATTTTTTCCATTATATGTATTGTTTTATGGAATTATGGAGGTAAAAGATTGAAGTACACTATAATAAATGTTAAAAGAGATTAGTATATGAGGTCTTTTGTCATTGGTCTGGTTAGCTATTACTTTTTAACCAAAAGTAATTTATTTAGATTACTCGTATTTTGATCTTTTTGGTTATATTCTGAAACCAGAGGCAAATACGGGAAAAAGTGTCAACTCTGCTTTGCTGGCAATGACATAAAGTTTGTTCATTTTGGATCTACAGTAATTGATTGACCTATGTAGAACCTAAACTTGCTAGATGTAATAGCAGGAGTCAGGCAATTTATTATTCTACATGTTCTTTAAAGATTTCTTGTAAAATGTAAATGGAAGCATTATGAATCATTACCAAGCTATAACAACCAGCGATTCACACAGAATTAATAGTTAGGACCTGATCCTGCAGTGATTTTGGAAGTAAGGACCACCACACCCACAAAAATCTTATTTCAGGAAAAGGCCCCCTTCTTAATGAGGAGTCAGAATTAGGCCAAAAACTAGAGAGAATTTGCTATATTAGTTATACTGCTGATTAAAAACAAACAAGCAAACAAAAAACAAACAAGCAAACAAAAAACCCAAACAAAAACCCCTCTGCTATAAGTATAGTGCTTGCGTGAATCCACACAGCACGCTTTGCAAAAAAGCATCCAGATTGTACTTTGTATTATTGCCAGTATGAGCAGTGCATTGTGGGCAGCTATAGCACCTTTTCTAATGTTAGGAAATCTGGGATGGAAGAAGAGGAGCACAGAGCAAATGTTCCATGGGCCCGTGTATTTCCTGGTCATTAATCAATGAGTTGCTAATAGCAACTCGTACTCTTTTTCAATGTTTCCCCATGATTTCCTGCACATCCTCAATCTGAATCTGAAAAAAATAGATCCTGTGCTACTCTCCAGTGTCACTTCCAGCAGTCTGAACACATCACGGCTGGTCACGCAGTATATCATGAGCTCTGAATCAGAACAGGAATCCGAGGAGCCGGACTTGCTGAGTGACATGCAGACAAACAGCACCGCATTATTGTTTTCATTCATGGAATATCTTCACATGGTGAACCGTCACTTCTGGGCATGGGAGACGAGTGGTGGGACCAAATCATTATGCAGGGCTGAGATGATGAGCAATAGCAACAGAACTTCTGAATGCACAAAGCCACCTCCATGGAACTCTGTGCGGAGCTGGCCTCTGCCCTGTGGCACAAAGACACCCGAATAAGAGCTGTCCTCTTGCTTGAGAAACATGTTGCGATCGCCATGTAGAAGTTGGCAACTCCAGACTGCTACTGGTCAGTGGCTAATCACTTTTGCTATGTCTACACTTGTTAATTTAAGTCGACTTAGCAGGCAGGCCTAGGGGCGGGGCAGGTGCGCGGGGCCCAGCTTCTCTGGGCTGGCCTGTGCTGCGCCTGCCTCACATGAAATGGCCCCGGGGCCAGCCCCCACTGCAGCCTCAGCTGGGGGCCGGGGCTGGGGGCGGCAGCCTTGACCAGCCTCCTGCCCGCCTCACATTTGCTGGGGTCCTGGGGGGTGGAGTGGGCCGACCTGCCCACACTTTCCCCCTCCAGCGTAGGTGGGAGGGCATACCAATTGGCCCTGGGCCCAGCTCCTCCCTAGAGACGACCCTGGTTTCCAGGGTGGCAAACAGCTCCTGACTCTAAATATCCGCTGCTCTGGGTCATCCTCCGGCTCCACTTCCTCATCAATGACCTCCTCATCAAGGTTTACTCCAGTATCTGGTATCCCTGGCCTGGCTATGGCGGTGTCTATGGGAGTTTTGGGGTAGATGGAGGGTCCCCACTGAGGATGGCTTCCAGCTCCTTGTAAAATTGGCAGGTCATTGGCATTGCGCCAGAGAGCTGGTTTGCCTCCTTGACTTTGTAGTTGTTCTGATGCAGTTCTTTTACCTTGGATCTGCACTGCACTGTGTCCGACTCATAGCCTTTTCCTGCCACGGCACGAGAAATGGGAGGTTACTCACCTTAGTGCAGTAACTGAAATTCTTCGAGATGAGAGTCCCCGTGGGTGCTCCACCTGAGGTGCGATGGCGCGCGCCGAGCCCACTAGCGGGAGATTTGAAAGTAGTTGCTGTTGGAGCCGCGCGCGCGAGACAGCTGTCTCGCGGCGTCCCCTGCTATTATTAGAACGCGCGCGGCTCCAACCGCCCATTCCCTTCTCTACCCATATTGTTGTAG
>ML685769.1:31587182-31686555 GCA_007922175.1 Pelusios castaneus | reverse complement strand
TGACAGGGCATCATGAATCCCTGTCCATAAAAAGGATCATAGGGGTGCAGGTCCCCTCCTGCCTCTCCGTCACTTGATGAGTCCGGTGGAGAAGAGCTCTGCTGTTTCTGTGCCCCTCTAACATAGTGTGTAGTCAGACTAGGGGTGGGAGAGCTATCCCTTCCTGCTACAGCATGCTTCTTCTTCTGTGTCCTTTTTCTCGCAGGAGCCGGTGCCGAGGCAGCCTGCTGAGGAGCTGTCCACGGTGCTGAAGGCTGCGGCGCCGTGGTTGCAGCTTGCTGTGTCAGCTCCAGCTGATCTTGCTTAGGAGCGGGAGCCTGCGGTTACGGGTGGTCTGCCGCCACTGTTTCCAGGCTCCTGGTATCCTCCGGTGCCGAGCCTCCCTGCGGTGCTGAGGCTCTTGTCGGTGCCGGCCCTGGGACTGCCCTCTGAGTCTCGGGCATTTTGTCCTGCCAGTCAGAGCTGCTGCTTGCAGCCACGGCTTTCTTTTTCAACTCCGAGCCGCTTTTTGTGCCCGAGGAGCCTGACGCCTCTTTGGCACTTGTCCTCCCCGGTGAGGCAGAGAGTTGTTTCCGTCTCTTCTGCTCTCCCTGTGGGGGTGAATGGTGTCTCTTCCCCGGGTGCTGGGTCGGGGAGAGAGATCGTCCACGACCTGGTTCTGGTGAAGGTCATAGGGATTTCTCCATAAGCATTAACTTGACTCTCAGGTCCCTGTCTTTTTTGGCCCTGGAGCTCAAGTTTCTACTGAAATATGTCCCTCTCCCAGACATTTAATACAGACAGCGTGGCCGTCTGAAGCCGGTATAGCCTCCCGGCATTGCTCGCACCGTTTAAAGCCGGGCGAAGCCGGCATTTTAAAGAGAGTGCGAGGTTTTTTTTTGTTTTTTTTTTTAAAGAGACAAGCTAAGTAACAAGCAAAGAATTATTTAAGGGTGAATTTTGGTCCCTAAACATAAAGATCTGATCTGAGGGGACAATTACGCTGAGGGGATTTGTTCCCGACTAGTGTCTCCGGCGGTAGAGAAGGGAATGGGTGGTTGGAGCCGCGTGCGTTCTAATAATATCAGGGGACGCCGTGAGACAGCTGTCTCTCGCGCGCGGCTCCAACGGCAACTACTTTCAAATCTCCCGCTAGTGGGCTCGGCGCGCGCCATCGCACCTCAGGTGGAGCACCCACGGGGACTCCTCTCGAGGGAGAATCTGGCTGTAGGTATCAAAATTCCTTTGGCTACAATCGAGCTGAGACTGCATGACAGCCCCAGCCCCAGCAGCCCTGTTGCACTCCAGGCGGTGACGGGACAGCATTTGTTGCATGGCGCCACCATTGTCACCTGGAAGATGAGATGAAAGCTCTCCCACACGGACCAAACAGGAACTTGAACCAAGAAATTTCAAAATTCCTGCAACTTAGAAGAGGGAGGTCTGGTTTCTACAGAGCAGCGGAGTGCCAGTGGAAGACTTGCTTTGATTGGCTTTGTGGGACATTTCTGCAGGCCATTTAATGCAAGAGAAACATGCAAGTGTTCACACTGACTGTTTTGTGACAAAAAATATGGCAAAAAAGGCTCTATGCCTCTTGCACAAAACAGGGCAGTTTTGTTGTTAAAATGTCATTCCAGTGTGTACGGAAGGATTGCTTTGTCAACAAAAGATGAGATGACTTTCACCAACAAAACTTTCTAGTGTGTACAAGGCCTTAGTCTGATATTGATTGCATTTCTTGAGAAACAGAACGGATATTTTATGACTATCTCTGCAGATTTTGGTCACTGGCAAATAAAGCCCTAATGCTGCAGTGAGCTCCCTGTGGGTGCAGTGGTCCACACATTGGAATGATCTATGCAATGATATATAAATAAGAAATTCTATGGCAGCCTTCTTGGTTTAGATCTGACTCTACTCTCTAATACAGTCAGTCTTAGCTGCAGTTTCTTATAGCCTATATATCTCAGACCAGTTTTCTTTGCCCCTTATTTGCAAATACCTTTGTCTTGGCATCAGCTATCAATCATAATATAAAGTTGTCCTTCTCTGGTACATCATGAGCAGACTGAGTCTGAGTAATTCTTCAGGGAACTGCAAGGGAAGAATCCTCCCTCAGGTTGAGAAGATTCAGAGAGACTCAAAGGAGACAATTTCCTCCAGTAGCCAGAGTAGGTTTTTTGCAGCTTAATGCAGAGGAGCAGGGAGAACTAGAAGATCCATTCAGTGTCAGAATTTCTGGTCCATTCCTCACTTATCCCTTTCCTCTGTTTCTTGCAGTAAGTCCCCCTCTTTATCGCCCGCATCTGATGATCTCAAAATGCTTTCCAAACATTAAGAATTTAGCATCAAGACACTCATGTGAGACAGGTACAAATTTCCTTTATACTAAAGTAAATGGCTTGATTTTCAAAGGGTCTGGGCACCCAACGCTCCCACTGAAGTATTAAAAGTTTAGGAAATTCTTTGATATCTTCAAATTTGACAGGTTATAGAAATCTGCCAATGACTGTCTCTTTGATCTTAAGTAATTTTTCCCCTTTGATTACTAAGAAAGTCAGTGGCAAAGCCACTGGAATAAAATCTAGGTTTCTTGATTGCCAGTCCTGTGCCATAATTGTAAAACCATCCTTCTTACAGGAGAGGGTGATATAATTTAAATTATCCCAAACTGAGAATCTAAGTGTGTGGCTCTAATTTAACAGATCAAGATAGTAAAAGACTACACCATGATAGAAGTCAATGCCTCTTTTGGGCAAAGATTATGATGAAAATAGAACTTTTAGTTTTAAAGTATTTACAAAAAGCTACTGTAGCTTGAGCTATAGAGTGAATAGAGGGAGAAGAGTAATTCTAAAGTCTATGGAGGCATTTCTTCCTTATAGCTGACCTTGTGTGAATAAGTTATTTCTTATTACAAAAGTTCTGATTTGAAAGCTCATTATATCATGCAAAGTATTACCCTCTTCACTAAAAATATTGGTTCAGGTTACAAGGAAAACAGCATCTTTTAGCACAGCACACCAGAAAATTAGGCTCATGATGAAGCCACACTTTTCTGAAGCTATCACAAAACTGTTTTCATTCACTAATTGTAATGGTTTAACAGTTTCCTGTGATATTATGAAATGACAGGGCAGCATTATGCAAGAAAGGTCATAGATAATCTTTCTGAATTGTGAATCATGAAAGTGTTATGATGAGTGGAGATAATTTTTTCTTCTATAATTCTGAATACCCTGGTGCTAAAAGCTATTTGGATTTAAAGCCACAATAACTGCCCTAAATCCAGTACTGAAAAATTGAGCTACGCTATTAAAACTAGTTTGAGCTAAAGAAAATGTAGTGTTTACCAGGTTCCAGTGAGTGATAAATTAACAATTAAATGTTAAATTTTCCTCTTATAGCTTTGTGGTTACACAAAATAATGGATTCTGATTTTGAGACAATATATTTAAATTACTTATTCTGTCTAATCCTGACCTGAAATTGTAATGATTTCTGTCCAGCATTCCTGGTACACGGTTTTTGTACCCATATTCTACCTGTAAAACTTTTGAATTCCTTACTACTGGGTTCAGTGTGGCCCCTTCCAGGGCAGGAATGTATAAACTTATAGAACTGAAACAAGAATTTGAACAGCACTGATTAATTGCATAGCATAGCAAGGCAAGTCAGCAACGTTAATTAAACTATTACAGCCATTTTGTAACATAGATAAATCTGTGGATGAGTCAGCAATGTCACTTGAGCTTCAATTACTTTGACTATTTATGCCCATCAATGAAGATTTTGACCCTTCTTTATTTCCCAGGATAGAAATCTAAGGTTCAATTGAACTTTTATGAGATTACACAACTCGTATAAGACCCTTGAGAACTCTAAACATAATTACTATCCTCAGTTGTAAAGAATCACCACACCCAAGGTGAAATACACTGTGCTTTCTAAGGCTATGTCTACACTTGTTAATTTAGGTCGACTTAGGATGTCCACACTTAAATTTTAAATTTTAAGTCGACTTAGGGAGGACCCTACAAAATCGACCTAAAGTGTCCCATACTGGATGCCTAGGTCGACTTCTAGGGGCAAGATGGACCTGGAACAGGTCCACGGTGGCGGGGGGGGCACCCCTTGCCAAGTGCCAGGGGTATCAGCCTTTGGGGGGGCACAACCAAGCTCTCCCTGTGCCAGCCACCCTGGCAGGGAGGGCAGTGGGGAAGCCTTGGAGTCCCCTAAGTCGACTTAGAGTCAACTTAGGGGTACTCCACGTCTATACTGACTTAAGTCGACTTTAGAAAGTCGACTTAAGCAGAAAGTCGACTTAAAATGAGGTTTAGTAAAGTTGACTTAAATTTTCCTTAAGTTGACTTAAGGAAAGTGTGGTATAGACGCAGAGTAAATTAAGTCGACTTAAGCAAGCTTAAGTCAACTTAATTTACAAGCGTAGATGCACCCTAAGGGTGATGCAAAGTACACTGAAGGCTGAGATCTTCTATTGACTGCAGTGAACTTTGTAACAGTCTCTATAGACTTGATTCTCCACTACCTTATAACTTTTGTAATTCATCATGAAGGCATGTTCATGCAAAGCAGAATGATAACTTATTCTGTCCACTTTGTATAAATTTATAGTGTTATTGAAGGGGCAAAGGACTGAAGAATCAGAACTTTTGTTCTTTTACATGCACTCCTTTATTATGACTTCAGTAGTAATGGGGAAAGTCAGTTCAGGTGACTAATTCAATCACATCAAATCAAAACCACAACCTCTTAAGAAACATTTAGAAAACATTTAGTGTCAAGAAAGAATTCTGAAACTACAGAAGATCAGTTTTCAATAAGCAGTGTGCTTACTTTTGTTTGTAGTTTGAAGTTTATTTTCATTTTATTTTTTTTAGAAAGACAATGTCAAAAACATCTAAATAACAGAAATGTTTTAATTTACTTAATACTGAAAATAAATATCCCTTCCATTTGACTAAGTGATTAGTGCCATAGTAAAAAGCATATTAGCTACTATGAACCATCTTAGTCACAATCAATTCCACATATATGTGTACCTTTAATGTTATACCTGCCTAAAGCAGTAATTTGGGCCAGATTTTAAAGGCATTTAGAAATTACCTCCCATTGAAACTTTTTTGTCCTGAAATCGCACCCAAACTGCCTTTTCCACCAATGTAGTTAAGTTGAGGCCTCAATATGGCAGCGCTCCTCTACAGTCAGTGGTCTCTAGCAATGATCTTTGTTTTCGCAATAGGAGAGAGAAAATTAGATCACAAAAGAAAATTGTTTGATTAGTAGAGCTGGTTTTCTGTTGGGATGATTGACAGAAAATGCAGTTTTGGGAAAATCTAAGTTTCCAGCAGGACAATTTTGAGTTTGTTAATTTTTTTCAACTTCTTATAAAAAATATTTAGTTTTGGATCAGTTCTACATTAAATTGTATTTCCCTATTGTGGCATATTGTCCAATGGCAGATATAATTGAGAGGCCTGATATCCCTGTTCTGTTTTATGCTCAGTCTCCTTCCCCCATGATGTAATGGTGTCTTCTGCTGACATTTTGCGATGGGCTCATCATGGGATCCACTTCTAAACTGAAAGTTTTCAGAATGAGTTGTTTTATTAGGAATTTCAACTTTTCATCCTGATTTGGGACAAAAACAAATACTGCAGTATCAAAAGTTCCCATGGGACAGAATTCCACATTGAATAGAACTGAGTGAAAATTGGTTAAAAAGAGTTATAATTTTATTTTAGTTGTTCCATCTGGTAGAATAACTCTAGATGAACTGCCTTAAATTTATCCAATTGTCTGTTCTGATTGGTGGAAATGAATGGAAATTTGTGAACTTTAAAGTGTTGGTTGCCAGGGTTTGAGGAACCAAGTGAGTTTTCTATTTCAAGAAACACCTGCTTTATCTATAGACACAGCTACTGACCTCTGTGTGTTCAAAGAATTGTTTGAGGGTTTATCTGCATGACTCTCATTAAAATCAATGAGAATTATATGGCTAAACCCCTGAGCGACTCTTTGCAAAATAAGGGGTATGGATGTTCAGAACACCTTCTATTTAATCCACTTTGAGTCAAAATTAGTTATTGGTGCTGAAATACTCCCACTCAGCCAGAATTATAGGAGGGGGAAAATATAATCACATGCTACTTTACAAGGACAAAATATAGATAATCTGAAAACCTGGCCATACAGTACTTAAATGTTATTAGCTGTAGTAAAATGTTTACCTACCGTATCTTATTCCATTTTAGTTCTGAAGCTTGTTTGCAGGTTTCAACATCAGTAAGTTTGATTGTTTTTTAACCAATGAAGGCTACTATTTGCTTCACATTTAATGTGTATCATTCTTTATAGACTTTATGTTTAAAGAGAACAAGATAGTACAAAAATACTGAAGTCTTAACTTTGTTTTAGTACAATGGTAAGTCTTCCATGCTGTTTGACTGATCTTCTTTGTGATGGAAAGGTAAATGAAATGGCATTTTCCCTCTGTAATTTCTCACTAAACATCTCTTAGATTACTCTGCATTCATGAAATCTGATTAATTACATTTAAACAATAAAGGATTTGAGGTCCCCCCCCCCCCAGTTTTCTGGTAAAAAGTAGGAGTGTATTACAGTTTCATCAGTTTGATACAGATTATTAAAGTTATAAGGCAGGTACATAGCTTATATACCTAACTATATTATCCCAATATATTGTTAAGGATAATTAGCTCCCAGTACATTATTAATGATAATTATCCCAGTCTTTTATTAATTATAATTTTCCCAGTATATTATTAATGAAAATTAGCTCCCAAGGAAGTCTCACTTAGTAAAGACATGAAGACCATAGACTCATAGAATCAGAGAAAATGGAAGGGACCATGAGAAGGTCATCAAGTCCAGTCCCCTGCTCTTGTGGTAGAACCAACTACCCTCTTAAACCATTCCTGACAGGTACTTGTCTAATCTACTCTTAAAAACTTCCAATGATGGAGATTCCAGAACCTGCCTAGGCAACTTATTCCAGTGGTTAATCACCCTGACAGTTAGGATGTTTTTCCTAATGTCCAAACTAAACCTCCCTTGCTATAAGTTAGAATAGAAACTATTTTTCAACCTTATGTATGTAGCAGTAATAACTGGTTCACCATTTCTCCCAGGAACAGTCACCATCTTGTCTTGCTGATTCTGAGGAACAAGCTCCCATAACTACCGTTCACAAGTCCTTCACAAGGACAGAACCATAGAAAGAACTTCTGATTGGGTTAGGATGCAGACTGTCATCTAGTGGATTGCAAACTGGGCCAACAAAAATGTGGGAGTTATCTATATTAATTTTAAAATAGATTTAGATACATAGATGTTATTGTGTTACTAGCTAAAGGGTAATCAGTCAACTAACTTGGTCTCCAGGAACAAAAAGTTAATGAATGTCTTCAACCCCAATATTTGATACTCTAGTGGGCAATAAGGCTGATAAACCTCCAAGAATGTCTCACTGCTGATGTAGAATCACACCATGAGACATGAGAGTATAGAGACTAAGTTGGGCCTACCTACTTGCACAAGGCAAACGCTAAATTTGGGTACGAAAATATGCACTTAAAACTTTTATTATTTTAGTTCTTTTCCTCTATGTTTATGTTTCTATGAATAAATACATACTTTGTTTTGAATAAGCTGTCTTCTGTTACTGCATTTTCATACAGGCCACAGCTCGAGGGCTGCGTCTACACTGGTAAATTAAGTTGACTTAAGCTTGCTTAAGTCGACTTAATTTACCCTGCGTCTACACTACAGTTTCCTTAAGTCGACTTAAGCAGCTTGCTTAAGTCGACTAAAGGAGAATAAAGTCGACTTAATGAAAATTAAGTCAACTTTATTAAACCACCTTTTCATTAGATTTAAGGCTTAATTCGACTTTTTAAAGTCGAATTAAGCCAGTGTAGCCCTGGGGTAGTCCTAAATCGACTTAGGGCTACCCCAGGACTACACCAATGCCCTCCCTGCCGGGGGGGCACAGGGAAAGCCTGGCATGTCCCCCAAAGGGCAGGGTATGTGGGCAGGGTGTGACACTGTCTGGATTTAGGGAAGCATTTATGACATTATTTTCTATGGATATCTCATAAATGCTATAATCCATAGGAACTATTTCATCTTTGGTATCAATAGAAAGGTAGTAATTTGCTGGAAATTATTATATAGCTTATGTCTAGGAATTCTATTTCGATTAGAAGTTAGGAATTTGATGTTATATCTATACTTTAACTTGTGTCATTCTGGAGGAATGCCTTAGACAGGAGGATGTCAGGGTCCCTGTCCCCCTTTGCCCCATTGCACACAGGGGGTGCCCCCACCGGCCACCGTGGACCTGCCCAAGGTCCCCCTAGACCCACAAAGTTGACCTAGAGCATCCAGTGTGGACGCTCTAGGTTGACTTTGTAAATTCCCCTTTAAGTCGACTTTAATTTTAAGTGTAGACACACTACGTCGACTTAACTAAGTCAACTTTAAGTCGACTTAGTTAAGTCGACTTAGTTAAAGTAGACTTAAAAGTGCAAGTGTAGACATAGCCCAGAAGAGAAGTCCATAGCAGGAGCCAAAGCTAGCAGGTCCTGTTATGGTAATGTTAGTAAACAGTGGATGTGGTAGACTGGGATCCAGTCTTAAAGTGGAATTAATCATGAGATTTCCACTATGAGAGAAAGGCATGTATAGACCTGTCTCATGGCAGAAGCGCCCCATGAATAGACTGAAAGAGTGGTCAAAAGGTACAACTTCACCTCTAAATCATAACACTAGTTACATAGGGAATATGCTATTTTTATATATGTTAAATGCTTATAAGCACAAGTTATTACAAAATGTGTCAGATTCATAGTATTTCATATAGAATGTTTATGGAATTCCATTAACCTCAGTGGAATCAGACCAGGTAAGAAGGTAAAACAAGGAAGAAGCAGGAAATGTGAGTTCTACCTCTACCTATGCTGACTTGCTGTGTGATTCTGATTAAATTACTTGGCCACTCTGGGCCAAATTTTCAATGGTATTTAGATGAGGGAATCATAGAATCATAGAATAATAGGGTTGGAAGGGACCTCACGAGGTCATCTAGTCCAACCCCCTGCTAAAAAGCAGGACCACTCCCCCTAAATTATCCCAGCCAGAGTTTTGTCTAACCGAGCCTTAAAAATCTCCAAAGATGAAGATTCTACCACCTCCCTAGATAGCCCATTCCAATGCTTCACCACCCTCCTAGTGAGAAAGTTTTTCCTAATATCCAACCTTGACCTCCCCAGCTGTAATTTGAAACCATTGCTCCTTGTTCTGTCCTCTGTTACTCTCGAGAACAGCCTAGCTCCCTCCTCTTTGGAGCAACCCTTCAAGTAGTTGAAGGTTGCTATCAAATCTCCCCTCAGTCTTCTCTTCTGTAGACTAAATAAGCCTAGTTCCTTCAGTCTCTCCTCATAAGTCATGTGCCCCAGCCCCCTAATCATTTTTGTTGCCCTCCGCTGGACTCTTTCTAATTTGTCCACATCCTTTCTGTAGTGGGGAGCCCAAAACTGGACACAGTACTCCAGATGCGGCCTGACCAGTGTCGAATAGAGGGGAATTATCACATCCCTCGATCTGCTGGCAATACTCCTACTGATGCAGCCTAATATGCCATTGGCCTTTAGATGCCTAAAGATGCAAGTAGGTGGGATTTTCAGAAAGTAAAGGGGCTTAATTCTCAGTGAAATCAATGGAAGTTAGGAGCCTAGGTGCCTAGGAAAATCTAAGTAGGCACCTATCTCCACTTTAAAATGTTGTTTGGCTGAGTGGAACAAAGGCTGAGCCTTATGAAGACCACTGCCTAGAAGCCTAACATTAGGCAGGTCTCTGCTGCTAGACTCCTTATGGACTGGATAAGGATAGGTAAGCACATAAGAAAGTGATTTTCAGAAGCTGGCAGGCTGAGGAAGGAGCCACCTAAGCCAGAGAGGAGCAGCTAACCTGGTGCATCTTGCTGACATATAAGTGCCTCCTGCTCCTCAGGAACCTCAGTTGCAAATGCCCTTCTGGAGTTAGGCACCTAAGCATGGTCAGCTGTTAGGTATCCCATGCCTTAGCAGCTGAAACCATCTCCTACTCATGTTCCACTTCTCTCTCTCGTTCCCTGAGACCCCAGCTGTCTTTTGCGCAAGTTCTGCACTGCTTGCCCACTGATCCATGGCATCCATGCTTCCTTCTACAGGATCTAATGGGTATCAGGTCTTAGGCATGCTCTAAGCAAGCCTAAGGGATTGCACACTGCTGGCAAGATGGTCTTGCTTTGGAGCCTTCAGGGACACAACTTGATCTGAGGCTCTGAGCAGCTCATTAATTAAGGAGGGGTGTCAGTACTTCAGCAGTTTTGAAAAAGCCAGCTGGTGAAAATTTGAGTGCCAATGGGACTTAGGCACCTAGGGGGTGTTAGGCAGCATCTGAACTGTGACTCCCTGAAGACGTCAGTGTGGTCTAGATCAGTGGTTTTCAAATTTTTTTTTTCTCAGGACCCAGTTGAAAAAATCATGTATGCCTGAGACCCACCAATTACATCTTTGAGCAATGCATTCCAGTCTTTTGGCGGTGGCAGCAGGGGATGCCGTGACCAAGTGCCTGAGGGGCTATGAGCCAGTATTGGGTCCCAAGCCTAACTTTGAAAACCACCAGTTTCCATGGCAAACTTAGTCACTTGAATCCCTCTAAAAAGCTCACTTTAAATGACTTGTACTAAATTATATTGGAAGTCTGTTGCACAGCAAGGAATTAAATATGGATCTGCTTAGTCCTAGACTAGCACCATAATACTTGATCATCCTTCTTCAATTTTCTCCTGTCTTTAAGAAAAAAAGACATTAATGCTTAAACATTATTGCAAGGCATTTTGATATTTCCAGATGAAAAGTGTAGGACCATATACCGTAAGCACAAAATATTATTAGGATTTTTCAAGTAAGAATAAACCAAAATTATTTACATAAACCTATGAAGCAAAATTCTATTTTTAAGACAGTACCCACAGCCATTTTACAGTTCAAATTACTTTAAAAATCTGTTCTGGGCCAACTTGAAAACTGAAAGTGACCAATGAATAATTTTATTTTGCTTCTTTATGATGTACAAAGGAGGCCTTCATTTCCCCCTGCAAATATAGGTTTCTCTTCTTTTGTTTACCTTGTTAATATGAGCAATATTGAGCCTGGACAACCCTTGCTTTTGCAGAGCCTTATTGGAGGTTCAATGCATAGTTAGGACGAACTAATACCTAGACTGAAAGGCAGGAGTGTAGAATCTTTTATTGAGTATATGCTTAAGATTTTTGCTGAACTGGGACCTTTGCCAAAAGTAAACAATCAATTTTAACTTTATATAAAATTTGTAGTGTGAGAAAGCTGAAAATTGTTGTGGTTTTTGTTTTTGTTTTTTTAATAAAGGAACAAGGTTCATGTTTTTGCACTTGCTAAATTCAACTCAGACAGGAAACAGAAATATCATAAAACAGACCATCCTTGAAATATTTTCAGCCCAACCAAAACCAAAATCTATTGTGACTTTTACAAGAGAGAATCTGTTTGCAAGTTGTGGCAAAGAGGCTTGGATAAGTATCTAAATATTCCAAGGAGAACCTGACATTTAACATTTACTGAGCATGATTTTGACATCAGTACCATTCAAAGCCCCAGTCCACAAGATAACAAGATAGCCTTCCCTGCTGCAATAGTTTTATTTGCTTATTCAATATAATAGGCAAATTGTCAGCTATCTCTGATAAGCCTAAAGCTGGTAAAATTTAAGTACAGTGCCATATGAATGCAGTAATAAAAATGCTAACATTTCCACATGCTTTGTAAAATTGCTTGTTTTATGGGGCATACAAAGAAAAGTGATGTGGGCTCAAAACAGAATTGTATATATATATCCAAAGTGTATTGCATTCAATGGATAATTTTAAGAAATGCATAATAGAATATATAATTTCAGTTCCCTCTGACAGTATTTGACAACCTGAAATATATTGTTGAGTCCTAAGTCTCTGTAATTTATAATTTGAGAAACAATTCCCAGTTCATGGTCATGTACTTATTGTGAATGTACTTTTCACCATACCACTGTGACGTGGTGAGGAACTTTTGTACTTTTCACCATACTATTGCGACACAGAGAACTGGAGTCGATTCCCTTAGCGAAAAGCCATGCTAACTCCTAACTCATATCTTCCTCTCAGTACTCGAAAGCACTGACTTTGAATGACATCTTTAGCTTTTTCCAGAAATGACACATGTTGATGTTATTAGAGGAATCCTTAACATTTTGCCTAAGAGTAAGTCTTGGCACCACAGGTCATCCAGCAATTTTGCTGTTGCAAATTATGATCTCTCTTGCATTAGATGATTTCCCTGCTTGTCAAGAATTATTCTCATCACTGCGCTAAGATGCACTTTGTAATGGAAGTGATAGTGTAACATATGGCCTTTGCTGTAGGATGGCAGAAACATATTCTGTTACTCATAGGCTATTAATCAGCTCCTGATGTGCTGCCCTTAAACTATCTAACCTCACTCCTGTGTTCTGCAATAGAAAAATCACTCAACCAAAGTCTTTAAAGGAAACTCTAGCTCGTCTTGTAATTTCAAGGGAAGCAGCCTATCTCCCCTTGAAATTACAAAATTTTAAGTTTCTTTTTGGAGAGCTAAACATGAACTGATGAGCATAGTGGTACTGCAGCAGCTATAATCTCATGGGTGACTAATTTTGTAAAAATTATTGATTTCATGTGATGTACCTATTTAAAAAATAGCATATGATGAACTTATTCTGTATAAAGCAGAAGGATCCTCTGTAGGTAGTGACATTTTTCCTCCATCTGCTTATTTTTTTTCTTTTACATAACTTACAAAAATTCTGTTTTTAAGGGATTCAAAAGGGCATTTCTTCATTGCAAGAAATTGGGTGGTTTCACAGACAAAGAAATTATATGCCGTTATACAAAACTGGAACACATATATTGCAATAAGCAAATAACCCCAATATTTTTTGCTTCTGCAATGTCACAAAAATAAAGTCATAAGCTTTTTAACTCCTAGACAATTTTTGTTAAGCTGAAGCTAAGGTTGAGTGTCAATAAGGCTTCACATCAACTGAAACTGTTTGCAAATTCAACACAAGGTTGCAAAGTAGTTTCAGGTAACATTTGTGGCGGGGGCTATATTCACAAGGCATTTACCGGTATGTGCCATTTACACACATCTTTCAGTTGGAGCATCCACTTGGGACTTAGAAGACCAGATTCAAGACTTCATTCTGCCTGATTTGGGGCAGGGAATTGACCTTTAGTCTCCTACATTGCAGATTAGTGTTCTAACCACAGGGCTCTTGTGTGAGACTTAATCTTGCCTGTTGATGTTCTTGCACTTCATGCAACTGATTAAATATTTTTTTTGGTCTATGAGAGAGAGAAAGAGAGAGCGCGCAAGAATGACTGTAGTTTGCTGATTAGGGGACTCACCCAGGAGAGGGGGCAGCTAGGTTCCAGAGTTTGCTGATTAGGGAACTAACCCAGGAGAGGGGACAGCTAGACTGCAGCATTTGCTGATTAGGAGACTAACCCAGGAGAGGGGGCAGCTAGGTTTCAGTCCTTACTCCAATCATTTATACAAAGTGGAATGATCACCTATATCCCTGGGGAGTGCTCTGTTGATAAAACTGTAGCATATAAGTGGAGTGGGGGACTGGTCCACTTCCTCCTCTAATGCTTTTGTGAATGTTTCACAATCTTTTATTTCTAATATAAATGTGGTTAAAATGCCTAAATATGAAATGTTTTGTTAAAGGGATGAACCATATGTATTCCTCCCAACCCAAACCTCTGTTTGTTTGTTTGCTTGTTTAAGCTGAAAAAAATTAGTTTTCAGGAAAATAAATAAATAAATAAACAAAATAAAACAAAACAAAACAAAAACCCTACACCCCATATTAATCACATGGTTCTATTTAGCAGGCACAGTAGCTAACAGTGTTCAGTTGTCTTCTAGTAACCAGTTCAAACTAACTGCTTTTTCTGCTCAGTGGATATGATCCCATAACTATATATCCTGTAACTGGTGGCAGGTCTTTTTTCCTCTTAGTTTTCTGTGCAGAAAAATTTCTGAGAATGGTATTGAAGCCTTTGAAGCTACTTAGACAATATTGGATAGCTCCCAGATTCTTCCATCATGCATACAATTAAAAAGCATTTCATGTTAAGTGAGACCAAACAATTTTGATGCAAAGCTGCTGTCACATGAACACAAACTCAGCTCTGTCTGTTTTTTACCAGAAAAGACAACATACTTAAAAGTTGCAGTGCAAAAATGCCCCTACTCTGGACTGAAGATGAAAATGTAAGTGTTGCAGAGGGAAATCAGAATAATTATGAAATGGCATTTTTTTTCTAGGTCAGATTTCTCTTTTTTTAAAAAAAAAATTCTGAATTGATATTTTTTAAGCTTGTCATGTTCATTTACCAAAGGAACTTTACTAAAATGAGCCAAAGGGCCAGAGGAGTTAACCTAAGCTTAATCAATTCCAGTCACGAGTTGCTACAGAGTGGCACAGTGCTCTGTGAGAATTACCATATGCAGATTCATCTGCTGACTCATTATTAGATCAATAATTAACATTCATTAACTACAAACAGGATTATACAAACAGGGATTTTAATTATTTTAATGTGAAATTAGGGTAAGCAGATAGAAAATGCAGCTACCATTTTCATACCTTTCTGAAGTATGGAAAACTTATAAACACCATTCTATTAAAATAATTTATTTTTTTGTTTCTTTCCCCTTATTCTTTATTACTAAGCGCATTTGACAAAACAGTCTTGGTTTCCTCCAATACTCATTTAATCCTGCTGTTCATTCACCGCCTGGAGTCACAGTTGGTTACTGTAGACAATAAATAAATAAATAAAAAATCCACCACAAATTATGATGTAACTACATGAGGAATAGTCTCTCTTAAAATACAGTGATCATATAGCACTTAAAATACAGTGTCCGATAGCACTGACCTGAATGAATTCTGCTGGAGACAAAAGGCTATGCAAGCTTCCTTACTCAGTTTAATTGTGTCCTGCAATACTTCTGCTACTCTCCTGTTGACTTTTTGCAAAGCAAGGTTTCCCACTGCATATCGAAAAACAAGACAAAATTTGAAGTTAGATTTCCAATGGCTGAAATGTCTTAGATCAAGGCACTGGAACTCCAGAGGAGCATGATTTTGGGGATAGAATTAGCAAGTCAAAACTATTAACTTGTGAAAAATAAATATCCTGATTTCAAATATAATAATCAAGAAATATAGGTGGATTGTTTAATAGCATGCTACCTGCTCATCTTTCTTTAGCAAAGGAGGAACCTATAGTCCTCTGGACAAATCTTTTCACTATAGGTGAAATCTTTTTTAAGTTGCAGTCAACATTCTACCTCCCATTAATGACATCTGGGGAATGTACACTACTAGTGCAAAATGAACTATAAATGGAGTAGGATGTAATATTAATAAAGGAGTGGATGCAGACTGAGTGGAATGCTCATGCAGTTTATAAATGTACTCTGCCTCTTTTCATGACAAATGTGCTCCTTGAGTATTCAAATACAACTGTGCTGGAGGGGAACTAAAGATGTGCCACCCTTGACTGCTGACATGCTCTATGATCAGTAAGCTTCGGGGCCAATTCCTTAGCTTCTTCCACCTTCCTCACCTCTCAGAAGAAGTTCAGAAAAGATCTCCATGAGAGAAATCTCACAGTATTGTTATCTGAAGTCCTGTCTGCAAAAGAGAAAACTAATTCTCAATTATTCAAAATTTATTTACCCCTGAAGTTTGTGCAGATGAAAGAATACAAATGAGAAATACTAAAGGCTGAGGGAAAACAATGAAGATATGACTTATAGTCATATATTTAAATTCAATTTATTCAAAGTTTATGCGGAATCACTGGTTAAGACCTTGATGACATTTGTATGTCTTGAGATGTGAAATGACAATGCTCCTATAACATGAAATGAAAAATAAACAATATAATCCAGTTAAGCTGATTGCATTTTGTATGTATGCATAATTGTAAAGGGAAACAATGTACAAAAGAATATTTTTAAATACAGACTATTAGAAAAAATAATTCAGATTTCAGCAGCAAATACTATTTCCACATATTAATAATATAAGAAGATGATAAGAAGATGATTGTTGGTTACAAATCCTACTGTTTTATTCTCCCGCAATCTGCGCACACTCTACCTATCTCAATAGGTACATATTTTACATGGTATTTTCCTGTCTAGACTTCCAAAAACATGAGGAACTTTAGCTATGCTTTAAAGACTGGAAGTTTATTTGAAATAATTAATGGGGTTCGTAATTTAATGATCATAGGCATAAATTCCTGTCAGAGGGAATGTGGAAAATGCACATGACTGAACTCAGAGGTGACCTAAATAGTGTTAGATACTGCCACATAATTTCTTTGTGAGAATGTGTAACCTACTGTGTCTTACATGCTATGGGAACAGAAAGGTGGGTGTGACAGGGCAGTCTGACCTCTTTAAGGGTAATTGTGACCTGGGGACAGCCAGGCCTGTTTTAAGGCCTGTGCCTATAAGAACACTTGTTCTTGCAAAGTAATTGCAAGGGTAAAAATACCAAGGGAAAGCTATGCAGTAAAGGTGAAGTGAATTTCTGCTGAATTCCAACAAACAGTCCAAGTAGGGGAAACCTTATATGAACCCCACAGAGTATGGGTACTCTATGGGATTGAGAAGGAAACTGAGGCTGAGGCATGATGCTGGCACTAGCACTCCAGGGGATTCATTGTGCTGACCTAACCTGTATGATGTTGGAAGTTACAGCAGTAAAAATAGCCAAAGAGCCTTGCAGCAGCTAGGGGTGCAGGAGTGCCCTGTGAAGCCTCCTTCCTTGACAACCCCTGGAGTAGCATCTGCACAAGAATCTATTGTGGGGTGGCACACCTTGGCTCTGCATCTGTCCAGGGTATTCAAATGGAAAAGGTGCAAGCATTGGTAATGGTGCATCAATAACTCAGATGACTGTTCTTATGTACAAGGTATTGTTGAATGAGCAGGATTAATAATAGTATTCCATCAATAATGGATTTATATACACTCAAGCTTCCCATAAACTCTGAACTCTCAAGCAGAGAAAAGTGTTCCATATTCGCCAAACAACTGAGCCAATTATAGAATACTGTATAAGAGTTAAATATTGTATTTGATGCATGGATATTATCATGATGGGCACCCTAAAATTAAAGACATGAGAAGGGCAAATCACCTGTTCATCTGGCCACATTGGTCCCTCTTTGGATCCCTCTACAAGTTCCTCCTTACCCACTACTGAGTTTCAAATTCTTTATTGCCTTCCTTGCTATTTAAAAAAAAAAGGTTGTTATATATCCCTTCACCTCCAAACTTAATTTTCTTCTCTTGATTCTCCAGTGCATCCTGTCTCTTTTGTGTCTGTCTTTGAAAAGGTAAGCTCCTTGATTCTTTGGGGCAGAGACCAAGGAATTTTTATGTATTTTTATGTCCTATCATCTTGAGAACAAAACCAGTTTCCCTTCTCCTATGGTGATTTTGGTGTACAGCAATTATTTTGATAGGCATGCATCAGGCATGTGCACACAGTGTTCACTCCACTTCACCTGGTGTGGCTAATCATGGCCTCAGCACTGAAGATGTTGACCTCCATAAGGATAGTGATGTTAGTGCAGGAATCCTCCCACTTCATGTTAAGGATTTTCCAGAGAAAGTGTTGGTGCTAACATGCCAGGTTTTGAGATGTTTTCTAGAGTTCATCCATGCCACACAGCTGAAGAGCTGAGCTGGGAATAGCACTGCTTTCTAAATTAAGAGTCTAGTGTGTGTTCTGATGTATTAGTTTCTGAACACCCAGCGGGACATCCTGACTAGAGCAAGGCTGGCACAGCAGATTCTGGAATGAAGCTTGATGTCTATGTTTACCCTTTCTGAGAGATGGCTGCGAAGGTAGGAAAAGTGTTCTATATTTTCTAGTTCCTATCTGTCAATGTAGATCTTCCTTGTGGCATCTGATCATAGAACCATAGACAATTAGACTTGGAAGAGACATCAGGATGCCATCTAGTCTAACCTCTTTCATCCCAGCCAAGTCTTTGTCAAGCTAGGCCTGAAAACTTTTAAGGAAAGAGATCCCCCCCCCCCCCCAGGCAATCCATTCCAGAAATGTACCAACTTCCTAATGACAAAGATTTTGCTAATATTCAATCTAGACTCCCCCGCCCCCTCACCTCCATTGCAACTCAAGACCATTGCTCCTAGTTCTGTCATCTGCCATCTGATAACAGCCTAGCTCCTTCCTCTTTGGAACCCCCCTTCAGGCTTCTAGCAAATTCCCCCTCACTCTTCTCTTCTGCAGTCTAAATGAGTTGAGTTACCTCAACCTCTCCTTATAAATCATATGCCCTAGCTTCCTGGTCATTTTTGTTGCCCTCTGCTGGAGTCTAATTTGTCCACATCCCTTCTTTAAGGGAGGCCCAAAGCTGGAGACAATACTCCAGATTTGGTCTCATCAGTACTGAATAGAAGGGAATAGTCACTTCCCTCCATCTGCTGGAAACAAGGGCATATTGTTGACTCAGGTCTCCCAAAGGGTGGTAGTTAGATTTATGGGAAAAAATCTTCCTTTGGCATAGCTAACTTGCTGATGTTGTGAAAGATTCATACTTCTGAGCACTGTAGTTAAGTCGGCCTAACCACCTGAATAGATGCAGCTTGGTCAATCTACATTTTAAGTGTGATCCAGGCCTGAGTGTTTGAGTAGTTAAAAAGAAACTAAGGCTATGTCTACACTTACAAATTTAGGTCGACTTTACTAAGTCGACTTCACTAAGGCCTGCTTAAGTCGACTTAATTTATAAGTGTAGATGCACCCTAAGATAGTACAAACCAGATTAAAGTGTGTACATGATGAACACTATTTATGCTCAATCACTGTAGAATAACCAACACTACTTACCTGTTGCACAGGTCTGTGAAGTATGTGCTCTCGAATACTGCAGTGATGGGCAGCAGCAAAAAACTCTAAGATAGATACAAGTTATAATCATTCCAATGCATGTTTTATAGACTGTATTCATTCTATTGTGTATTTTAAAAACATTCTCTATTGAATAGAATTGGTGGACAATGTCACTGAACATTACAGAAGAGCAATGTTTATCAGAACCTAGATTCCACAGGAGTAAGAAAGCGCTGAGCAAAGATAAATTGTTTCTCCTTCAAGAAACTGCATGAAAATAAAATATTTGGAAGGGGTGATAAATTCTGCAGGAACTGCCATATCTCATCTGTGATATCCAGGATAGAAAAGTTTATGCAAGTCTGTAAAATAAGTAAGTAAAAAGCATACATTTGCAATACTGCAATATGGGTATTGAATTCACCACATATTCCTGCACAATTTGTCTGAACAAATTAGACTAAAATTAATTCTTTGGCATCAGGGCTCTTGTAAACTTGCATCTCTGGTACAGTTAATGTACCTTTATTGATGGATATAATCTACATTTTTATGCCTATGTCTGTGTCCTGGGTGTATACTAAGAATATACTTTCCCCTCAAGCTATGAATTCTCTACTAGATCCAGATCCAGCTGTAGGCTCTAACTTGGATAGTAAAAGTCCTGGATCTATTGGTGCACACATGAGAATATCACCATTCATTTCTTTCTAGTTCAGATTAGAAATGGAACATACATTCATGTAACAGATTAATTAGGTGAGTAGAAAAACATGATGGCTTGTTTACTAAATCTTGTCTATAAACAGACACAGTAGGAAACTATCCTATTTCTTTACAATACATGATATATCACAGTTTTCTTGTTAAATCAGACACCATCTCTTTATTGAATGCATAAGAAAGAACAGAAACTGATAGTCCATGGTACATAGGGATAAATCTCTGTGTATCAGAAGAAGGGATCAAAACACTGGGGTTTTTTTTTTTTGGCTGTTTTATTCATTTCATAGAGTTTAACTACTAGTTGTATTCTCTCAATGGAAAATAAAATAAAACTCCGCAATACCAGTACAACTAAAAAGGCATTATTTATCTTCCAACCAATATAGTACAGAGTAGATATTTTTGCAGAAGATTCTGTAATATAAAGCAAGTTGATACTGCAGGAAAAATCAATATCTCAAAAATTCCTACAATAAAGTAAAGCCTCATAGGGAGATATTGTTTTCACACTAAGAACTTTCAATTTCAGGTGGTAATGATAGATACTAAAGTAATTACAAGAAAAATTAGAGAAAATGACATTTTATGCTGTATAATGAAATGAGAAATAGTAAAACTAATTCACTGTTTTATGAGTGCCAGTTCATAAAAGCTACACAAGTACAATACTTCATAATGCTTGAATTAGAGCAGCTTAATTTCAGGTAACAAATTTAGATGCAATTGGGCATTTTTCAATATAGATTCATGAATTTGAAAACAAAATTATACAATCTTACCATTACAGCTTACAAGTATGTTATTTAAATATACATATATAGTTCAGAGATACAGAATATGAAATTTGGATATAGCCAAAACTGTGACAAATTATACATTAAAATGTATATAAAAGAAAGGAGAAATGAAAAACTCTAAAACATCACAGTTTCATAGAGAAAGGGAATTATCTTCTCTTGTTCACCTCCATTAGAAATAAAGATAGAAAATAGAGCTATGCCCAACTGCAGAGGTCAGAGTTGATCCCTTTCCAAATTAACACAAAGTTACAGATCTGGGGATGTGATATGTGCCTATCTTTAATATAACCATGCAGAAAATTAATCAAATACTAACATAAATGGTCCCATATATTAATATTTAAACAACTCATTACTAAGTTTTCATATAATTCCAAATGTCTCCATACAGTTTGAAACAGTTTCAATTTTAATAAAATATCTCAAGAGATCCTTTGACTGACAGTTCAGAGATGTCAAGTTAATGGTGCCAGTTAAGAAGTCAGTTACAGAAGTTTCTACCTAGGAGGTCCTCCTTGATTTGAAAGTCATGGTTGGGCCAACTTCCACTAAGCTCAAAAAAGCTTTATCTATGCAGGTCTGAAATGACTGAGGAAGCTGGGGAAGTGCTCTGACAGTACTAAGTACTTGAAACGTTATTCTTTTGAGATCGATTTTTGGTCCTATTGAAGTCTGCATTTTTTACACTGACTGCAGAGTTTGCCCATTTGTGGTTTGCGACACACTTAATCACTCTAATCTTATAAACCAAAAGAAATCATTATAATATATAGAATATAGAAAAATACCTATTTTACAAAATCAACCCCGCTGCCAAGCCCCCACCCCAAAACACCAAATAGTGGATTAACTTTGCTCTACATGAAGTTTTGCATGCATAAAAACCAAAGACAAATTGCAATTAACACAACTGCATGGAATCCCAGTCTCTCTTACATAAAGTCCCATTTTGTTTCATTGTAGGTTGTTATAGGCTAGATTACAATAACTGGCTCATATTGAATAGCATCTGACTCCACAAATAATCTCACTAAACTCAACAGGATTGCATGTGAAGTAAGGAGCTATTTAGTTTACCTAAGGACATCAGAATCTGGCTTTGTAGTTTTTGTTGCATTCAGAGGACAAAGGAGCCCATGGTATTAACCTAACCTTTGCAAATTCCCAGAGATGATAAAGAGTCATTACATAGCCTATGGACCAATTGCTGTACTTCATCATTCAAATTACACCAGTGCACACAATTAGATTAGTGCCATGGAAAAAGCAAAGAACAGGGTTTCTGATCATTCCTTTGCTTGCAATTTAAAAACACACACACACACCTCATAATTTGGGATCCTTGCATGTAGACCTCCTTAAAAAGGAAGTTGAAATCTGTGGCCCAGATCCTCAAAAAATATTTAAACCCTTAATTTATATTGAAATCAACAGGAGTTAGGCACCTACATATTTTTGAGGATCTGTGCCTATATCCCTAACTCCCTCAAAAGATTCTGATTACACCCCCTTTCATTTTTAGCTTATTCTACTCTTGCGTATTTGTGAGGGTGAGAGATAGCGGGTAAAATGTGTAGAAGGGAGATGGAGAATCATTGGGATTTAACCATTTTTTCTCTGTGTTCCTGCAAATCACCTCAGTATTTTTCTTTACAAATCATCTTCAGGACACAGAGGAAGTGATCCTTTTTTTTTCTTTTATGCTTTCCCTGTCCAAACAGCATAGGGGGAGACAAATGAATAGTGCAGCTGATATGAGATTAGTATTCCACCAAACAAAAAAGGAAGAAAAATATTAATTTAGTTTATTTGTTTTTGCATCTTTAAATTAGCTTTTATTTATCCACCTGTTAAGAAAATAGCAGTCATTTCCTCATTATCTTATAGCTCCAGATCTGTGGGAGACAGGTGCCTAAGTCCTTTGGGGTTGCAGCGCTTAAGTGGGAAAATCTGCAGCAAGCATATTATGTCATGGCCCATTCCAGTTTTGAATAGCCTATAAGCCCTGATCTTTAAAGGCCTGAATCTGGTATGCTTGACCTATGTAGGGCATCAGTCTGTCCCTCCCTGTCAATCTGAGAGGGAGGCTATGCCCCCTCACTATTACACTCCTGCAGGTGTGGGTACAACAACAGGGAATTAGTGTTGGTGCAAAAGACCCGGCCAATTCTGCAGGCCATAGGTGTGTAAGTGTGCAGTAGCCTCAGCCCACAGGGGCAGGTGAGCAGCCTCCAGCCCTTGCAGGGGATAACCAGCAGTTTATAGCCCAGCCCTGAGGCAGGCCAGGGCAAGCAGGGCAAGCAAACAGTCTATAGCCCCAGGCAGCTTTACAGGCCAGGATGAGGCAACCATCCTAGGAGTGATGAGGGAAGAGATGAGGGAAGAGAGATTTCACTGTGTCGCAGCCCAGTTCCCTATCAGTGATAGAGCAATCTGCAAGACTATTGTTCAGCTCCCCTGGGCTACTTCCTTTCTCCTTTCCCCAGAGTGCCTGATTGTCTACATCACCTCCAGCCTCCTTGGGATACTCTACCAGGGTGCACAGCCCTCTGATGTTGTCAGTTGATGGCAGGACCTGTAACTCCTTGGGGCCGTTGGTAGATGGCAACTACTCTAGGTTGCACCTAGTTGGGGACTGTTCCCCATCATAGGCAGTTGGCAGCTCCTGCAGCTGGTAGTATCCCAGGGTTATTGGTGGTAGGCCGCTCCAGCAGTTCCTTGGGGCCCCAGGCAGCTCTTCTGGGTCACCTGTGGTGGGCAGCTCCGGCAGGGCCTCAGTGCCACAGACTGCAGGTAGCTCCTCAGCAATGTAGTGTTCTGACTGGGTCTCCTGAGAGAGAGAGGAAATGTGTCTTTCTCCCCTGGCAGCTCAACCCAGACTGAAATCTAGAACTCCTTTTAAACTTCCTGTCAGATGGACAGGATGGTTCTGGCTCAGCCTACCTAGGGATTGGCTGTCCCTCCCTGTCCATCTCCAAGGAAGGCCACAACCCCTCACTACACCTATTTCAGAGACTGAAACTCTCTACAGCTATGTCTACACTTGTAAATTTAAGTCGACTTTAGCTAAGTCGACTTAACTAAGTCGACTTAGTTAAATCAACTTAGCATGTCTACACTTAAATTTTAAGTCAACTTAGGGGGGAACTTACAAAGTCAACCTAGAGTGTCCACACTGGACTCCTAGGTCGACTTCAAGGGGCTAGGGGGAGCTAGGGCAGGTCCACAGGGGCAGGGGGGGGGCATCTCTTGCCCAGTGCCAGGGGGCTCAGCCTTTGCCCCATTGTACCTAGGTACAATGGGGCAAAGGGGGACAGGGACCTTGGCAGGGCATAGGGGCAGGGTGGGCAGGGCTCTTGCTTAAGTCGACTTAAGGAAACTGTAGTGTAGACGCAGGGAAAATTAAGTCGACTTAAGCAAGCTTAAATCAACTTAATTTACAAGTGTAGATGCACCCTACATGACCTGCCAGGATAGCTATACTCAACAGGGATATTCTAGCTGATGAGCCTCAGATTGAATCATTTTAGGTATTGATGCAGTGCACGGCACTTGGTTGTGGAATTCGCTAGTAACAGACAGATTAGCCCAAACCTTGCTACTTTGTAAACACAATGCAAGACCTTCCATGTGCATCAGGCTTCTCCTAAGAATGGAGCTATACAGTACCCTAAATTTATTCTCCTGGAAGACAACTAAACTAATCCTAGTCAGTAGTACAGCGTCAAAATAATAGATATAAAGGGGTTGTATTTATCTTATATGGCCCAATGATTCATCCGCTAAGTGTGTGAATTGATTTAAAGGATTCATTTATTTAAAGGATGTTACTGATTCAAAGCATTTCATAGTTAATAAAGCCATTTTGGTTTTGCCATATAAAGATGTTACAAATACAATGTCTGTCCATGATAAGCTTTTTTATATACACAAAGTCAAGCAAGTAAGAGTGAGGAGGAGGAAATTTATGTGGGAGAAGCCTGAATCTAACACAAGACCTTTATTAATTATTTATTAATTATTATTATTATTAACTTGTATTGTGATAGCTAGAGGCTACTATTCATGGATCAGGGCCCATTGCATTAGGCATATATCACAGAAAGATAGGCCCAAAGTGCTTACTCTCTTAATAAGATTGTGAGAGGCACCATTGTCTCAATGTTTTCCTCAGTCTTCTCTTAGAACTAGCACAGCAAGGATCAAGCCATTCTTTGTGGGCTTGCTCTGGGGGGAAAAACTATATCCTAGCCTCCAGCTTTCTCACTCTACATGAGCATGATAAGGGAGAGATAAGGTAATGTTTGTTATCATCACCCAGTAGCATTGGATGAGTGAATAAACTAGGGTGAAAGATGAAATAAAGAATGAGAGAGAATATATCATTTGTTAGAAAACTAAAGAGTGGGGAATGGGGGGAGAAACAAAAAACTCAAGAAGTATTGTGGCCTCAAAATACTAAAACGTACCTCACAAATAGGTGGGGCATACCTTGATTAGCATTGAACACTCATGCAGCTCTACAGTACGATAGAAAGCTAGCGCTGTACCTTGTTTAACACTAATGATTAAATGGCTAACTCTCCTCTAATATGATTTGTGTTTCTCAATCATACTATTATGTGGCTAATGTGCTGTTTTCTAACTTGCTTTGTTTCACATGTGAAATATTTGCTATGAGCTATTTCTGAATTCTGCTCTGCTAAACAGATTTTCAGCTTTAATAATTTCTTGTCAATTATCAATATTCTCAATACTGTTTCATAAATAGGATTAAAATTATTTTCTTTAAACCCTTATGCATCTGTTCTGATTTTTATTTAAAAAAAATTATAAAGACATCTGATCTGGTTGCAACTATTATTTGCCTAGACCTGTTCATCTCATGCTGAATGTTATAAAAACAACTTGGCACATCCTTTGCTCACTTGGTCTCCATCTTCTTACCATCTGTTGACAAAATTGACTTCCTTAGTCGCTGAAGCTTGAGTTCTTGAGTGTATGAGACAAACGCTGTTGGAAATTTAAAAGTGCTAATTCACAGCCAGTCACCCATTACACTCTGAGGACAAAAAATAGGTAGTCCATTAATATCAGTGATCATTGCATAGAGATTTACTGCACAATTGACATTGAAGGCATTGAAAATAATTAAGTAAAAAGCAAGAGATATACTAGCCTTCATTTTTATTTACCAATTATTGTGAGAAATATGGCAATTATTAAATTAAACAATGAGCACTAGAAGGTTATTATGTAAAGATGACCAACTTTCTATTTTGGTTAAATATTAATTAGTTTAAGATATAAAAATGTCCTGGATTTTGTAGCTCTTATGCTCTTTTCTTATAAAAATGGTATTTTATTGTTCCATCCCATCCCCACCCCCTGTGCAAGACCACAGTTCAATGTACTATTGACCATTGTTAATAAAATGTATGAATCAAGAATACAGATACTTCTATAGCCATAATGCCCAAAAGAAAGTAAAACTGAGGTATCAAATGAAAATCCACAAATTATAACCAAAGTAGTAACCAATGAGAGAACAGAGACTGAGAAATGCATATCAAACAAGAGAGCATATTTAGGGAAGCCTTTTCTAAACAAGACGGCTCTTAGAAGTTCTGATACAGGACAGTAATTTAAGTATATGATTAAATACACTGTAAAAAATGCCCGTCTTCACTCTGCCAACAAATATCAGCCTAGGTTGTTGATTTGTAGCATAAACACCTTTTTATACACTGCCCCTATGAAAGGGAAAACTCCTCATTACAATTCACAAGCCACCTTCTTATTCTCTTTCAAATCCCACCTCAAAGACCATCTTTGACACGATTCCTACAAATCGCTATCATCTGACATTAGGATGGCTTGCAGCCAACTGTGACTACAACTGTTAAATACCAGCTTTTGAATATGTACCTGTATTTGCTGTTGCCATTCCCCATTAGTTTCTTTAGAGAGAACAGGTGTTCCAGACAAGTTAGGGTACAACCAAAATGCATTAGTCCTACCCCTCCATGGGGAAAAGAACCAAAAACTGCAAATAAAGATTACCATAAATAATGGTAGTCTGGTCCTAGTGAGATAACATTAGGTGCACGAGCAAGCTCTGAATCAAAAGCAACGCTAGATAGCTCCCTTTCTTCTGAGGTTTCTGGGTTTGTTTGGGTTTTTTTTTTTTTAAATCATTTAAATCATTCCTTCAGCTACCATTTGCTAACCTGCTAAATGTATACCTCATAGTGGTGTTTGACTAATCTCTTTCTTCCAGATGGTAGTATCCCAGCAACCACTAACAGGTGTATTCATTTACCTGTATCCAGCCTTCCCAGAAAACAGTGACTGGGGCAAACAGAGGATACTGTAGTGATTAACAATAATTTAAGGGAACCCTTATACCTTTCATCCTTAATTCAAATCTCAACCTCTCACACTCATACCACATGGAACAAGAAAACATGGAACAAGAAATAGAACTGAATCTCAAAGGAAGGGAGGGGAACATGTGATACTTTCCAGAGGTACCCAGCATTGTAAGGAACCTGCCCTTAGCATAAGGTAGCCGTGTCTGTGCCTGCTGTAGCTCAGCTCCCTGAAATGAATCATCTCTGGTAAGCCAAGCACTGCCTTCCAGGCCACTACAGGTCTTGGGCTCTCTGTGAAGGTTAGTGATAGGCACCCTCACTTAACATAATTTATTTCTCTCTCCTAAAGCAGCCTTCCAGCTTCACCAACCAACATGGCTGGAAACTCTCTTATATTAATCAAGAAGTGCTGTTCTTTTTCCTTCCCCGTTGAAGAATAAGCAGTGTCCTTTGCTTCCTCCTTATATCCCTCAAAGTTTTTTCCCTATAGCCATTTTGACCATTCTGGGTTTATTCCTTGGCATATCAACTCCATATTGACTTCTCATCTTCATGTTGACTTCCTGTGCAAACAGGGCTTTCTCTTTGTTGGTTTACAATGCTTAGTTTACATGGGAACCAATGCAGGGAGGCGAATATACATCAGTTGTCTACAAAAACCTGTTTGTCAACCTTGCTGTTATTCAGACTCAAACATATTTTCCGGTATATACTCATACATCTCCCTCCATATTATCAGAACCTACATTTCATAACAGTGTTAAATGAAAGCCAGGATCCCATTGATCATTAAGATCTCATATGACATTCTTTATAAAGACTATGAAAGCAATGTTTAAGTGTAATGAGTTTCTCGGGCTTGATAGGAGTTGCTAGTATAGAAGGGTGAACTCTTTGCCAGTGGGCATGAGGGGTTCTTAGTGTCACAGACTAACACCATCCTAAGATAGTCTCACATACTACCTTTCCTCCTCTGTTTCATACTGTGAAAATCCTAGCTCATGAGTTTTCTCCTGTAAGGACTGTCTTTTTGTTATTTACTTGTATTGTGCATAATGCAAAGGGTCCCTGGTCCCTTCCTAGGGTTCCTGGGTGCCAACACAATTATATTAATTAATACGCAGACTGAGTTAGTGTCATTGTAAACATATATTAAACTTCAGAATATGTTGAAAACATTGTAAACTGATACCCAAGCATTTGGATTTTGGTGCACTAAGGCAGATGTTCCTCATTCTTATATTCACTTGATAATAAACAATGGAATAGAAGCCAAAAACATTAAGCATAAGCAATATCTTTAAAAAGGCCTTCTTTGTTTATAAAGGTGAATTATTCCAACTTGATTGAAAAATTCTAAACTAACCCAACCTAGCCAAAGTTAGTGATGTGACATACTACTTTAGGCATGTGCAAAAGGTGCAGCTTCATGTATCATCATAAGCACATCATATAAATGGCAGATTCTTAATATATATCTTATCACTTCATTTTAAAATCTAAAGTCACCAGACAAACAGAATTAAAGCATCTGACAAAGTAGAATTTTCTCTCACGAGAGTTCATGTGATAAATAAATTTGTTAGTCTTTAAAAGTGCCACAGGACTTGTTTGTTTTGCTGACCTAGACTAACACAGCTACCCCTTTGGAAGAAATAAATGTGATTGCACATACTATGTTCTTATACAAATGTGCTGATAAACGATCCTACTTTACTCCACAGAAAACTAGAAATTGAAGAAAACAATATTACATACTGGAATATGAAAAGGTGGAAATGATTACTTTCTTTTCAGTATGACAAAAAGTGTGTGAGTGATGCATGAAGAAGAAGAAGAAGCCTGTCATAATTAAGCAAAAGCATTGATATATTCCTAGATATAGCTTAAGCAAATCAGACTTGTAAAGGGGAAAAAATGTTAATGCTTATGGGTGCATCCACAATGGCAAGTTAGGTCAACTTAAGGATGCTTAAGTCTACCTGAACAAAGCCACGTCCACACTGGGCTTTTCTTAAGTCGACTTAAGCATTTCCTTAAGTCGACTTAAGGGAAACTTAAATCAACTTAATAACACCTCCTTTTAGGTTGACTTAAGCCTTAAGTCGACTTAAGGCCAGTGTAGAAGGGGATCAACACAAAGTCGACTTTATTAAGTTGACTTAAAGCCAATATAATGGCTATCTCTGCTGTTAAGTTGACTTAAAGTCAACTTAAAGTGTAGACAATTTAAGTCAACTTAACAAGGTTGACTTAAAGTCGACCTTTTTAAGTCAACTTAACAAAGTCAACTTAACGTTGTACGTGTAGACATAGCCTATGAGAATTTTCATTACCAACATCAATATTTTTGGTTTAATCCTTAAGACTCAGATTGTTTGCTGAAGTAAAGAAGTTACTATATTATGATAAGAGTGAGAGATTCTTACAACCTGGTTGAATCTCTCTCTCTCTTCTTACACACACTTACACTCACACTTTTGAGTAATCCATTATAAGATAGTGTGTTTTACTTTGTAATTCTGTGCTAGAGTGTTAGGCACCAGTCAATAAACCTGCCTCCCAGTGGAAAGTCACCCAGGGGGTCCACTATTCTAGGCTTGGAAACCTTTGGGAAAAACATATCTGGATGAGCCACAATCTTGCTGGCCAATGATATTCACACTATTGGGACCACGCTCATTTAGGAAAGGTGCACTTTGGACATAATAACTTGGGTGCTTCCTACAGCTCAAAAAGATGTTCCAGCTAGGAGCCACAGAAGGCTTATATCAATATCTTGACCTTTGTCTTGCCATTGGAGTTCCATAGTCTTTGCTGAGAGAGAGGTGGGAGGCTTATGACAATCCTTCCTTCTTTGTTTTGCCTTGGAGTGCATGTCAAATGTCTGTGCTCGATGGTCACTTGTCCTAGTGGTGAAGGACCCAGGTATAAGCAATAACTTAGATGTTCAAACAGCCCTACTTAGGAATGGCCAATTCGGGGAAGACCCTAGAAAAGGGGGTATAAAACCTCCCTTCCAACTTTTTCTTTCCTGGCTTGTTGGAATGTTTATACTACGTTAACTAGACTTGACCTGAAAGAGCATGAACCCCAGAAGACAGACATAATTGATAGAGAATTATATCAACTGGACATTGATATTGCATTCCTTAGCGAGGCAAAACTTTTGGAAACTGGATCACTAGATGAAGTAAACTTATGCTGCTCTGGAAAACCTGAAAATGAACCAAGCATGCGCAGTGTCAGATTTGCTGTCAAGAAGTCTATCCTTAGGGTATGTACTCCTCTGGGATTTATTAATGAGAAGATCATGTGGCTGGATGTGAATTCAAACTCAGGAATCCTGACTTTTTTATCCACCTACGGATCAACACTTCACTACTCTAAACAGCAAAAACATGAGTTCTATTCTCACCTGGAACAAATTATCAAGAATGTCCCCATAAGGAACTCAGTGATTTCAATGTATGTGTTGGGCCACACATGTGGTCCATTGTGGGACCATTGTGGACACATCATTGGCCAACACATGATAAGTAACCTTAACAAAAACAGCCAATGTGTTCTTTAGCTTGGTGCCTCTTGTGAGCTCATAGTCTTGAGTACCTATTTTGCTGGCAGTAATGGCAGCAAGGTCACATAGAGGCACCTCTGCTTCAGACACTAGCATAAGTTTAAGCTCAACCTGATCCATTACAGAAACATTCACAACGTACTGCATCTCAATCAATGCATAACACTGATTGCACTACTAATCATGTAATTGTGAGGGACAAGCTCCAACTGCCTCTTTAAAAGATCCATCATGAGCTGCCAAAAGGCAAATTTTGCATCAACATTACTACTATGAAAGGCTATGTCTACATTAGCAATGTAGGTTGACTTAAGAAGGCTTAAGTTGATCTAAATTACTCTATGCCCACACTGGACTTTCATTAAGTCGACTTAATAACTACTTCCTATAAGGTCAACTTAAGGTCTAAGTCGACCTTATTAAGTCGACATAACACTGGTGTGGACACCCTAGGCTGACTTAATTCCTTAAGTGGACCTAGGGCTGGGGGAAGGGAGCTGCGGGTCCTGGCAAGAACGCAGCACTGCTCCCTTCTTGCTGGGACCCGAAAGGAGCCCCAGTGCCCTTCTCAGCAGGGAACCAATGCTCTGTCTACACTTGAAAAGTTAAGTCGACTTGTGCTTGAGCATGTTTTTTAAAATGATCAACTTGATTCTGCAGATTTTGATTCTTTGTTGAATAAGACACTGGCTACTGCCAAGGATTTCTTTGAAACAATAAAGATAAAACAACCTGACTGATACATAGCGTCTGAACATCTGCTGCTCTCACTCATACAAAAGAAAAAGCAAACCCATCTAATTTTACTTCAGCAACCAAGTCCAGAACTCTTAAGTTCCGACAGGCTAAGGCTGCAGTCCAGAAAGCCACTAGAGCAGTGGTTCCCAGCCTTTCTGGCTCAATGACCACAAATATCATTTTTAGAACCCTGAAGGGCCACTAGTCTATCAACTCATTAAAAAATATGTATTGATGTATGGAGCATTAAGAACTACAGTCACTACATATTTCAAGTAAACATGTTAATGCTACTATGGTCATTTTTACATTCATTATTTTATACCTACAGATTACTCATAGTATGTTACACGCTCACAGACAAAGCACTTGTTTAGGTGAGTGATGGTCACTACACACTGAACTGCATAGCTTGGCAGCTAAGTCTCAGTTGCTATGTCTACCCTAGAAAAGTTAAGTCAACTTCATTAAATCGACTTAATAAGGTTGACTTTAAGTCGACTTAAAGTTGACCTTATTAAGTCGACTTAACAAAAGTCGACTTAACTTTTCTAGGGTAGACATAGCCCCTTTTTAATCTTATTAAGTCAATTTAACACTTTAAGTTGACTTAATAAATTGGATTTAGGCACCAATCCCCGTCCACACTAGCTTAAGTCGACATTATAAGGTCGACTTAAGCGTTAAGTTGACCAATATCAAGGTGTTATTAGGTCAACTTAACTTTTCCTTAAATTGACTTAAGGAAATGCTTAAGTCGACTTAAGGAAAACCCAGTGTGGATGCGGAGTAGTTTAGGTCGACTTAAGCCTCCTTAAGTCAACCTAACTTGTAAGTGTAGATGCACCCAGTGAGTGACCTGCTAAGTGCAGACTAAATGAGAAGGCACTGATTTTTAGAGTTCTGACCCCCTCCTCTAGCATGGTAGATCCTGACTACTTCTCCAGCATCCTCCTCACTGCAGCCAGATGGAAGGATTTCAGTAAGGAGGTTGCCTGCACTGGTCTTCTAGCCCCAGGGTAATGTGCCCCTCCAGGGCCCAAAAAGAGGGGAATGGGAGGCCACATTGAAAGAACTTGCAGGCCACTGGACACATTCTCTAGTGCAGAAGTACAGGCAAGGCCTGTGCAAGAAAATTCATGCCTGCTTTGAAATAGGGGACCTTAGTGCTACCTCTGATGGAATCAAAGAGGCACTTGGTCTTATTTGTAAAACTGATTACCATGCTGAACTTGATACATGAATCAGAGAACTTATTCATCATAAGGTGAATTTAGAGATGAACGCAGCATCATCTGTGAAGACCAGATCCCAGATAGTGAGCCGGGTGACATGACTTTTTCTCTGAAATTGCCTGATGTTAAACAAGTTGCTATCCATCCATCAGTACATCCAATTGATCATTTCCAAAATAACACTTAAAAAGAAGAGAGTCACTCAACAATATATTTTAATTTTAAATACTTGGCTACTGTTTCATTTTTTTCTGGATGCAGTCCTTGGTGAATCCATGTCGACTGTTCCTGATCACTCTATTTTCCTCCAAGTGTTTCAGGATGGATTCCTTGAGGACCTGCTCCATGATTTTCCCAGGGATTGAGGTGAGGCTGACCGGTCTGTAGTTCCCCGGATCCTCCTTTTTCCTTTTCTTAAAGATAGGTACTATATTTGCCTTTTTCCAATCCTCCGGGACCACCCCTGTTCGCCACGAGTTCTCAAAGATAATGGCCAGCGGCTCTGCAATCACTTCCCCCAACACCCTCAGCACCCTCGGATGCAGTTCATCCGGCCCCATGGACTTGTGCACATCCAATTTCATTAAGTGTTCCCTAACCTGACTTTCCATCACCGAGGGCCACTCTTCTCTCCATTCCGCGTTACCCCGTGTAGTAGCCTGGGAGCTGGCCCTCCCTGTGAAGACTGAAGTAAAAAAAGCATTGAGTACTTCAGCCTTTTCCGCATCATCCTCCACAAGGATGCCTGCCCCATTCAGTAAGGGACCTACACCACCTCTGATCCTTTTCTTGTTGCTGATATACTTATAGAACCCCTTTCTGTTATCCTTCACATCTCTTGCTAGCTGCAGCTCCAATTGTCCTTTGGCCTTTCTGATTTTATCCCTGCAGTCCCAAGCAATATCTTTATACGCCTCCCTTGTCATCTGTCCAAGCTTCCACTTCCATATTAAGAAAACAGCTGTCATGTCATAGGACACCAATATCCCACCTAAAGTCTACATTAATAACAAAGCTCTCGACAACAATGTAGATCACTTCTGGTATCTTGGATACATTTTAACCAGCTCAATTAGTCTTGGTACAGAAATTGATGCAAGAATCAGCAAAGCTTCTGCCACCTTTGGGAAACAGTCCCGTGTCTGGAACATTAAGTTGCTAACACTTAATAACAAAGGTGTCCATTTATCAGGTTTTGTCCACAGTACCCTACTTTACAGCTGTAAAATCTGGGTCATATAGTACAAGCAGGAGCAAAGATTGAACAGTTTCCACCTTCACTGTCTCAGAAAGATTTTTGAAATCACTTGAGACCACTGGATCACTAACAAGATCCTTGAGAGAACTGGCCTACAATCTATGCTGGATGCTCACAGTCTTTGGTGGCTGGCACACATAGAGCACCTGTCTCAAGATCATTTGCTGAGAGCTGTAGTCTGTGTTTAACTGCTAAGAGTTGTAGTCTATGTTGCAACACAGAGGAAGACCAAAGCTCCTATACAGTGATGAAGTCAAGCAGGATCTCAAGAAATTCAAAATTCCCACTGACAACGGGAGAGCTTTGCCCACAACCACTCATTTGGAGAAGCTGGATTAAGGATGTTTCAGTCACCACAGACAGTCATCAGAGAGTCCATGCTAAGGCCCATAGGTGAAACAAGAAGCAGATGGTGCTCCATCCTCTATCTGGGAAGTGGACTTTTGGCACTGTGGGAAGATCTGCCAACTTACACCATTGACTGAATTTGTCATGTTTCCTTTCATCTGTCAAGATGTTGGATACCATACTCTTGTAGAGTCACTCAACAATATATTTTAATTTTAAATACTTGGCTACTGTTTCATTTTTTTCTGGATGCAGTCCAACATGATCTGAAGACTTTATTATGACAAACTGATTTTTTTTTTTTGTGGTTTTACTCTTTGGCATTTTAATCAAGAAAGTGTTATGACTGAAGTATAAAAATTATATTGTTTAACAAATGTAGAGTTCAGTGTCAAAAATGACTTTAGAATGTGCATATTTCAGTTAATGAACTATTTCATCCTTAATGATTTGAAGAAGCTTTTCGGTTGTGTGATTTTCAATTCATACATCTCCCTTATTTGGGTTGGTTTCTCCTATATGTTGACTTTTTGCCCTCTTTTGGATCTCTTTTTCCTATTCCTCTCTGTTGGGAAACTGATGATAATTCAAATACCTGGCAAATAAATCAGGTGAGTGAATACTGAGCTTATACTTATTAGATGTAAAAGCCATTTCCCATTTATATTAGGAATCTGTTGGAGCTACACTGGGAAGACGACCAAGGAGAATGGGCACGTTAATCTAATTTAGCATGTTCCTTTTAGTTTATTCATTCTCCTTTTGAAGAGCCACTGTACAATCAATACTAATGAATTAAGAAAATTGCATACCATTATGAAAATTTTGCATGTTCATTCATCATGGAAAATAAAATTACAACCATCATCAAGATTGTAAGCCTTTACCCCACAAAATATAATTGTCAACCTGTGGAATCACTGCCATCTTAATATGTCATTATACAATTACTGTTTGCTTTAGCTACAGTATACCAGAGAACATTTTCCAGTGTAAAACTAAAGAACAAAACTTTTACTATGATACAAAAAGGATATTTAAAAGTCAACTAATGAAAGATTACAGGCTCATGCGAGCAATGTAATATATAACTCTATGCTGCACACTGTCCCTACATAAGGCTTGTATAAGACAATTGGGTATATGAAAATCTGCTGTTAACTTTTCATATTGCATTTTCTGATACGTTTTTTGTAGATCTTCTCCAAGGTCCTGATTTTCTCCCTTAACGTAATCCTGTGGAACACAAATTTAGTTGTAATATATTATATTCAATCTGATACTAGAACAAGACATTCAAATGTAGAATATAGGGAGAATCACTGGCAGTTAAGCTCACTGAACTGCATATATTAATTTCACAATGCCTTCACCATCTGTTCTGGACCAAATTTCAAATGCAAAACAAAAAAAGTTCATTGGTACAACAAAAAAGTAGAAAGCATTTGAGAATTACATCAGGGTGCAAATTATATGAGATAAATCATTGACAGTGGTTATTAGCAAGTGTAACTTTATGTCTAGGGTGCAGGAGAAGTCTGTAGCGGGAAAAGCAACCAACAAAACGGTGTTAAATAAAGCAGCCAATGCTCTGATACACTTGATATTTGGTTTTCTTGATGTCAAACCTCCTTTCCACCATCTTTCTCCAGGATGAAATTTACAGTCACGAGCATTCATTGACCCAGATTCAATCCCATGAGCCTTAGCTCCCCTTGACTTACTGTGGGTTCTCTCTGTTTATGCTAGAGCTGAATTCAGTCAGTACCACTATTTACTGATATGTAACCCACCATCACTAGCACATCTGTGTTTGGTCTGTAGAGTTTCTGATAATAATAGAAACAAGACAGGATAAGAAATTCTTCTCCCTTGACATCATAGTATTCTCATTTTTTTAAAAAAAAATATTATATTATTATTATTATTATTTTATTGGTAATTAGATCATCATCATCAATCATCAGTCCACTCAGACACCAGGGGTCCATTGCAACAATCCTCTATAGCCTCTACTAACAGCTTTGTTGCATTTGTGTCTGATGCTAGCCATTGCTGATTTATTTCAACCAGGTTAGCTGTGGGCAACAAGGTAATCAGGGGAAGATTACCATACAGGCCAACGGGGTTTGTTCCCAGGGGCCCACCACAATGTGGGGACCCCTCCCCACTTCCAGCACTGGGGGAGGAGAGTGAGGCCAACCCAGATGCTGGAATCTACACTTCTGCCCTGTCCCTTGGCCGGCCACTCCATGCCTGGGGTCGGGGTGGGCCTGCCATGGCTGGTCAGCCCCCGGGAGGGGGGGGAGGGAGGGCTGACTAGCTCATACAGTACAGCCTCCAGCATGGCCTTCAGGCCGCACCAGAAGCTGCACCACATGTGCCAGTCGGCCTCGCCACCCCTTGGGGGCTGACCAGCCAGGCCACAGCTGGCCTTTGACCTCAGGCCACCCCCCAGTGCTGTCACCTCCTCCCCAGCACTGGCCTGCCTTCACAGGGCCTCAGGCCACCCCCCAGTGCTGTCACCTCCTCCCCAGCGCTGGCCTGCCTTCACAGGGCATGGGCCCTAGGCTGGTGGGGGGTACTGGGGTCCCAGGCATGGGGCCCACTGGTGGGAGAGGCCCAGGCACCCAGCAGCCCCTAATCTGCCCCTGCAGGTAATCTCTTCCAATTCAGGGGTGACAGATGATCAGAACGTATATTCAGGGCACACAATTACTCTGTGGGCTGGGACAGAGCTATCCATGGAAGTCACATGTCTAAACAGTGAGGATTGATGACAGCAGATGATGTCTTTGATGCTGGGGAGTTAAGTTCAGGAAGCAATTTTGCTGTTTTTAACAAACTCGATGGATAACTATTATTTGATGTTAGAGGACTTTATTTTCTGCTGCTGATTGACACAGCTATACTAAAGTAAATCAAGATATGCCAATTTACAGCAGCAGAATATTTGGCCCAGAGAGCTTCCCTTTTTCTAGCCAATTTCTGCTAGGATACTGTGAGATATTTGCTATTTATTGGGTGGTAAAGACAAGAACTATAATGTAACTGAACTTGTCCAGATGGAGATTTATTAACAGACATATAGTTCTTGTGGTGTCATGGGGAAGCTATCCTATCATCCATTTCCAATTTATTCTTGGGGAGTTTCTCTCATACTCTGAGAAAGCAGCTTCAAGAGGGCTACACTGGGTGCAAAATCAAGTGCCTGAGATACAGTTTCCCAGTTATACCTCATTTTTACATACTGATTAACATCTGGGCATCATAGAATCATAGAATAATAGGGATGGAAGGGACCTCATGAGGTCATCTAGTCAAACCTCCTGCTAAAAAGCAGGACCACTCCCACTAAATCATCCCAGCCAGGGTTTTGTCTATCCGAGCCTTAAAAATCTCCAAAGATGGAAATTCTACCACCTCCCTAGGTAACCCATTCCAATGCTTCGCTACCCTCTTAGTGAGAAAGGTTTTCCTAATATTCAACCTCGACCTCCCCAGCTGTAATTTGAAACCATTGCTCCTTGTTCTGTCCTCTGTTACCATTGAGAACAGCCTACCTCCCTCCTCTTTGGAGCACCCCTTCAAGTAGTTGAAGGTTTCTATCAAATTTCCCCTCAGTCTTCTCTTCTGCAGACTAAATAAGCCTAGTTCTTTCAGTCTCTCCTCATAAATCCCCAGCCCTCTAATCATTTTTGTTGCCCTCTTTCTAATTTGTCCACATCCTATCTGTAGTGGGGCGCCCAAAACTGGACACAGTATTCCAGATGTGGCCTGACCAGTGTCAAATAGAGGGGGATTATCACATCCCTCGATCTGCTGGCAATACTCCTACTGATGCAGCCTAATATGCCATTGGCCTTTTTGGCAACAAGAGCACACCGTTGGCTCATATTCATCTTCCCATCCACCATAACCCCCAGGTCCTTTTCTATAGCGTTGCTACTTAGCCAATCAGTCCCCAGCCTGTAGCAGTGCATGGGATTTTTCCATCCTCAGTGTAGGACTTTGCACTTGTCTTTGTTGAACCTCATGAGGTTTCTTTCGGCCCAGTGTTCCAATTTGTCCAGCTCTCCCTGGATCATGTCCCTGCCCTCCAGAGTATCTACTATTCCCGCCAGCTTAGTGTCATCCGCGAACTTACTAAGCACGCAGTCTATCCCATCATCAAGATCATTAATGAAGATGTTGAACAGAACCGGCCCCAAGACCGACCCCTGGGGCACTCCACTCGTTACCAGTTGCCAACTAGACATCGAGCCATTGATTCTTACTCGCTGAGTCCATTGATCAAGACAGTTTTCTTTCCACCTTACAGTCCACTTGCCCAACCCATACTTTCTTAACTTGCTGACGAGAATGCTATGGGAAACCATATCAAAAGCCTTGCTAAAGTCAAGGTATACTACATCAACGGCACTTCCCGCATCCACAGATCCAGTCATCTCATCATAGAAGGAAATCAGGTTGGTCAGGCACGATTTGCCCTTGGTGAATCCATGTTGACTTCTCCTGATCACTCTATTTTCCTCCAAGTGTTTCAGGATGGATTCTTTGAGGACCTGCTCCATGATTTTCCCAGGGATTGAAGTGAGGCTGACCGGTCTGTAGTTCCCCGGATTCTCCTTTTTCCCTTTCTTGAAGATAGGTATTATATTTGCCTTTTTCCAATCCTCCAGGACCTCCTCCATTTGCCACGAGTTCTCAAAGATAATGGCCAGCTGCTCTGCCATCACTTCAGCCAACTGCCTCAGCACCCTCAGATGCAGTTCATCCGGCCCCATGGGCCCCATCAAATTTCTTTAAGTAGTCCCTAACCTGACTTTCCATCACCAAGGGCCACTCTTCTCTGCATTCCATGTTACCCCGTGTAGTAGCCTGGGAGCTGGCCCTCCCTGTGAAGACTGAAGTTAAAAAAAGCATTGAGTACTTCAGCCTTTTCCGCATCATCCACCACGAGGGTGCCTGCCCCATTCAGTAAGGGACCTAACCACCCCTGATCCTTTTCTCGTTGCTAACATATTTATAGAACCCCTTTCTGTTATCCTTCACATCTCTTGCTAGCTGTAACTCCAATTGTCCTTTGACCTTTCTGATTTTATCCCTGCAGTCCTGAGCAATATCTTTATATGCCTCCCTTGTCACCTGTCCACGCTTCCACTTCTTGTAAGCTTCCCTTTTACGTTTCAGCTCATCGCAGAGTTCTCTGCTAAGCCACGCTGGGCGCCATCCGCATTTGCTGTTCTTTCTGCACAATGGAATGTTATCTTCCTGTGCCTTTCTTCATCCATATTTCTACTTTAGAATCCAATGAACCTTCAGTTTTGCCTGTTACTGTAGCAGGGCAGAGGGGATATAGACTCCTCCATTATTCTGTCAGCCTTAGCTTAGAAGCCTAGAACAAGTGCCAGGTGATTAGGGATGGCCCATGGCCTAACCCTAATGAGGCAACAGGGAGCAGCTTGGGACCTGGCCCAGGAGAGGATATAGGCCTGGGCAGGAAACCAGAGAATGGGGAGGTCTGGCTAAGGCAGACAGTGCATGTGGACAGTCTGCTTGTAGCAGTGAGGGGAAGCAGAACCACCCCAAGATGTGACCAGAGATTTTTGTCCCAAGACAACTAAACTATAAGGTATATGTAAGGAAGCAATTGACAGAAAAGTCTCAGAAGGGGTTTAAATTCCTTTTCCCTACTCCTAAGGAAGCCATATATACCTACACTTTTCCTAAATACTGTCAATACTTTATTCAATAAACCTTATACCTCTTTACGGAATTAATCTTTAACTCTCTTCTCTCTCTTCCAGCCTTTAAATATTCTTTATTTTCTCTTCCCCTTTCTCCGCTTTAGTACATTCCTCACTCCCCCTCCCCTCCAGGGATGATCTCTGTGATGTCTCTACTCCCCCTCTCCTCTCTACTTTGACGTTCTGGCACGTTTTTACTCCCAGCCCCTTCCATACCCATGCCAGACCACATTCTCTCCCCCTCCCTCCCTGAGGCTATAAAAGGTCAGCCAATCACAAGGAAGGTTCATTGGAAATTGAGAGCCTGGGGAAGTGCTGCTAGTCTGCCTAGCAATTACTGACAAGCAGGCACACTGCTGCATGGGATTGGCAGACTCATGAAAAGGGCTCCAAGGCTGAACAAGCTATCTTCAAAATAACTGCTAGCAAGCAGGCACACTATTGGTAGAAGACTGACAGCCTGAGGAAAGGCCAGGCAGGACCAGCGACCCAGGAAGCTGTTCCAGTTCTGGATCAGAAATTCTGCCAGCAGACCAGAGGCTGCAGACCCGTTCTGAAGATCCTGAAGTCCATGAGCTGTCAAGACCGAGACCGATTGACCAAGAGTCTGAACTGAATCCGAAAAATCTTTGGTAAGGCATTGCTGTGCTAAAGCATCTAGGACAAAATGGCTAACTGAGTTCCAACATATATGCCCAGCTTCTGAGGCTATCGTTTGCTTAATAACAGAGCAGAATAGGAACCATAAAACAAGCCAGAGGGATTTGTAAGGTTTTGTAAGTGTAAAAAGGGTGTTGCACTTGTGGGGTTTGTGTGTCAAATAAGCTGAGTGAATGTAGCTTGAATGACAAGGGCTCATCTCCAACCCATTCCACTGATCACTATTTGTTGAATGACATAGGAGATTAGGATTTTTAGTAATTAGAAGGTGTAGAGTATAAATTTAGTGATAAGTATTAATGTTATGTAATTGTTTTATATGATCTGTATGTTTATATGGTAGAATGGTTCAGCAGAGCTGCAGCATTCTATTTGGCTGTTAAACTGTCATTTGACTCTCCACTTATATGATTTCTGTTAAAAATATACTCTATTTAAATTTTATTATATTAATGTGAAAACAAATAAATGTTGAGATTTGTTTTCAAAGATTTTCTGCTCTATGTCTGTTCTTAATTGACGTGCTGTAGTTGTATTTTCTGAGGTATTAGACCATTAAGCAAACAAACCACATTAACGTTACCTCAAAATAGAGTTTTTAATAGAATTAATATAAATAGTTGGGTAAACTAAGGCACGGAGGTAACAGAGCCTCCAAGGGCCCTGAACAAGTCCAGTGACTGGTGGGCTATAGTGAAGCTGTATGGAGATTGCAGGGAAGATGGGTTTGATCTAATCATTGTAAATAAAGAGCACGGATGACAGCAATTATAAACTGGCAAGTCATTTGTGGAGTCCTGCATGGGGGTGGGGTGGGTGGGAGCAGGATCTAAGAGGCCCAGAAAGGAGCAGACTGTCCACAAACTGTTACAGATACTAAACCTCAGCCTTTAGCTATGCTGCTAATTGCTAAAAGCTACTATTAGCATTTTGTACTAGCCTGACCCACATTCTTCTATGAATTGAAAATCACTTGCAGTATGCCACTGATCTTTCCACAATGAGACTAACAAGCTAATTTGTTCAGAAGTGGTGCATGGTATTGAAAAGCTCATGAAAATTGTTTTGACAAAAGAGAACATCTTAGAGAGAACTTCTAGAGTTCTCTCTCTAAGTTGTCAAGGAGGTGTCAATCTTTTTCTAGCCTCGCACTTCTATTTAACTTTAGTTAGTGAAATATTAACCCTTCAGCAATCTGTTAGCCTTCTGAATATAGTAATTTATTGCAGAGTACTCAGACCCATACTGAGAAATCTGTGAGCCTTTTCTCAGATGCATTGGAATTTCTGGATACTTTATATATCTTTTAAGCCCCACAGTAGCTGCAAGGTGCAGGTGTTGGCTTGAAGTGTAAAATAGAAAATAAATTAATGTATTATCCTCTCCATAGCTCTTCCTTCATGCCTGTAGTTAGGTACCTCCCTGGAGGCTTCTTAAAAATAACATACACGTTCATTGAACCAGTCCATCCCATTAAAGTGTTCCAAGCACAGATGGAATGAACTGATTCAGTGATGTTTAGTTACTCCCAATCTTGTAAAATATCAGAAAAGTCCAACAACCTAGATCAGCCATAAAAAGCCTCTGCTATTCAAATATGTAGGCCCAGCTGGGAGCCTTTAACTTTAAATATGGAATTCTTGCTTTGTTTCTTTAAACACACATGTGCACAAGCTGCCAGGTCTCTACTCATCTGATGTTTAAGGCAAACCCCACTGTGTCATTTAGTGCAAACATCTCTGGAATGAATTGAGACACGAGACAGCCTTCCCTTAAATACTCTGTGATTTATTTAGCCAAAACATGGAACTCCAACATCCCACACTGTTACAGGTAACTGAAGTTCATCTCTACTTAAAACAGCTCAAAGCGTCACCGTTGGACCTCATCAATACACAGCATTCATTTAAAAGTCTTGGAAGGGAATCCTGGTGCCATTTATAATAGTGCCAAAAGGAGTTGCACTTGGGAAGGACAGCATGATTGTTTTGTGGTGAGCTTATACTTGCCATTTACTGCTATTGTTTTCAGTGGAAACTATGATTAATTGTTATCAGAAGTCACCAGAGCATGGTAAATGAAACCATTTTAGGCTGCAGTGGCTGGGAACATCAGCCATAAGTTTAAAACAAAATAAGGACCAGTTGCTGAAGGTATTAATGGAAATAATAAGATCAACTTTGATGAGTATCCTCTTGCTACTTCCATAGGAATTTCATAATTCATATGAACTTATTTGCACAGTTATCCAGAGATAACGCAGTAGCACTGAAACTAGTAAATACCACTGTTTCTGTATTGTTACCACAGATATTTTTATTTTTAGAGAAACAAAAACAGCCTGGCTGCAGTGAAAGCATTAACATATATTTACTCTAAAGTTACCAAAATAGCATCTCAGTTATCCCTCCTATACACAACCCTCGGGAAGATCAAATGCATGATTGCACTGTCATAGACGGAGCTCAAAGAAGGACTGTGTTGCAGAGAGGCACAGTCCCTATGGAGCTATCAGGCATATAGTTGCTGTATGTCCCTGCTGTACCCTTTCAGGTCCCCACTTCATCCGGGAAGCATAACGTGGGAGGATTCCTGCTGGTGTTTGAGGTTCAGGGGAATAAAGAAAAAGCAGCATCTATGCACAAGAAAGATAGGGCAAGACAAGGGAATAATTTCTTCCCATCACTCTTCCTTTCAGCAACTGGGGACAACCTGGCACTTCATCTGTCCCAGGAAACCTTATGTAGAAGTGTGAAGCAACACTGGAAGGTTTTATAAAATACATACAGTTAGGAGCAGTGTTCCCTCTAAGCTGCGCGGGCGCGCGGGCACGCAGCGGCCGTCGCACCCCCCGCGCAGAAGTCAGGGACCCCCGCGCAGCCCGGCAGCCCCTGCTGCTCCCTCCAGACCCCCGGGGCCGCGGCTTTGCCGTGGCACACCTGGCCTGCGCCCGGCCTCTGGGCTGGCCCTCCCCGCCCCCAGGGCGGGACAGGCAGGCTCAGGCTCGGCTCAGGAGCGTGGTCCTGCCTGCCTGCCCCACGCGGCCAGGCCAGAGGGGTGGCTGCGGCCGCGGCGGGCTCCCAGGCTCCCACCCGCTGTCCACCTCCTTCCTGGGGCCGGGCTAATCCATGGCCTCGGCCTCCCAGCACCGGGCCGGGATCAGCCTCCGGGGCTGGGGTCTGCTCCGCCCCACCAGCGGCTTCCCAGGGCTGCGGTAGGGTCCTTCCCCGCCGGTGGCCTTGGCTTCTCTCTTTCTTTCTCTTCTTTCCTTCCTTTTTCTTCTCTTCCTTCTTTTTTCTTTCTTTCTTTCCTCTTCCTTCCTCCTTCTTTTTTCTTTCTTTCTTTCCTCTTCTTTCCTTCTTTTTCTCTTTCTTTGCTTCCTTCCTTTCTCTTCCTTCTCTTCTTTCCTTCCTCTTTCTTCTTTTCTTCTTTTCCTTCCTTCTTTCTCTTCCTTCCTTCTTTCTCTCCCTTTCTCTTCCTTCCTTCTTTCTCTCCCTCCCTTCTCTCTTTTTTCTTTCTCCCTTTTTCTTTCCTTCTTTCTCTCCTTTGCTTTCTTTTTTCTTTCCTTCTTTCTCTTCTTTGCCTTCCTTCTTTTTCCTTTCTTCCTCTTTCTCTTCCTTTCTCTTTTTTCCTTCTTTGTCTTCCTTTTTCTTTCTTTCTCTTCTTTCCTTCCTTTTTCTTCTTCCTTCTTTTTTCTTTTTTTCTTTCCTCTTCCTTCCTCCTTCTTTCTCTTCCTGTTTCCTCTTCTTTCCTTCTTTCTCTCTTTCTTTGCTTCCTTCCTTCCTTTCTCTTCCTTCTCTTTTTTCTTTTTCTTTCCTTCTTTCTCTTTCTTTGCTTCCTTCCTTTCTCTTCCTTCTCTTCTTTCCTTCCTCTTTCTTCTTTTCTTTTCTTCTCTTCCTTCCTTCTTTCTCTCCCTTTCTCTTCCTTCCTTCTTTCTCTCCCTTCCTTCTCTCTTTTTTCTTTCTCCCTTTTTCTTTCCTTCTTTCTCTCCTTTGCTTTCCTTTTTCTTTCCTTCTTTCTCTTCTTTGCCTTCCTTCTTTTTTCTTTCTTCCTCTTTCTCTTCCTTTCTCTTTTTTCCTTCTTTGTCTTCCTTCTTCTTTCCTTCTTTTTTCTTTCGTTCTCTTCTTTCCTTCCTCTTCCTTCTTTCCTCTTCTTTCCTTCTCTTTCTTTTTCTCTTCCTTCCTTTTTCTCTCTCTCTTCCTTTCTTCTCTGTTTTTCTCTCTTCCTTCCTTCCTCCCTTCTTTTTTTCCTTCCTTTTTTAAAAAAACTTTTAAAAAATTAATTTTAAATAAAAACCTTTCTAAAAATTAAATTTCAATTCAAAATTCATTCAAATTCAATTAAACACAATTAATTAATTCTATTTACAATTACTTTAACTTCAATTAATGCCTATAATTTCTGTCATGTGAGTTTGCACAAAAATTTTATTCAGAAAAAGTTTTGCACACGGCTTGAAAATTTTGCACACAAGCCGCCAAACCTTAGAGGGAACATTGGTTAGGAGTAACCATTTATTGCAAACTGTAGCAGCTGACATTGATTTAAAAAGAATCAGAAACTCATTTAATTTTGAATCCAGATTTTTTACAGTGAATCATGCCCATTAACTGTCTGCAGTTAGCTCTCCATCATTCTTTAAAATTCCATGCAAGTTCTCTCACATTACTTGTATGTTCCTATAGCTCATACACTTCATCCATTCAACAGAACCTGGATGACTGAATGATGCACTGAAATCAGCATGCAAATGTGCTATGAAGTAATTATGTTTGAAACTGCAGATGTGTTCAAATTAACTTTTTTTCCCTGAATTTAAGAAAATCTGTAGCACAGACTTAAGGGAGCATTTCTTATGTTATTAAAAATAAATTACTTTCAAAATAGGGTTGTGAATGATCCCATTCTAACATTTTAGAGCACTGAAAAAAGAAAACAAGCATGCTTTGTATAGTTAACAACTGACTACACAATACTTTTTGTCCTGGAGTATGCTTCAGAAGCAAAAGAATTTTAAGGCTATTAGCCTTGGCTTTTTTCTAGTTTCTCTACTGATTAGCTTGAAAGACACTGCATCACACACATATATATGATGACACATTAGCATTGATCTTAAATATAATAAAGTTTAAAAGAGAAAGTATTGGCAGAAGACTTTTATAGACTGTTTTTAAAGGCAGCAAGCCTTGTTTAATTAACAAGGGGTGCATCTACACTTGAAAATTAAGTCGACTTAAGCTTGCTTAAATTGACTTAATTACCCCACGTCTACACTACAGTTTCCTTAAGTCGACCTTAATTCCCCAGTGTAGACATAGCCAATGATAGTAAAGTAGAATAGAAATATCAGAGATGACTTTTAGAAGGCTAATCATTAGGATATTCCTTGGGCCATGGTCCGCAGTGAATGTTATATTACATAAAACCATGGTAAATTTAGTTGCTTAATCAATTTTCAACCAAGTTGATTGCATGGTATAATGATATTTTTCATAGGTGAGTAAACTCAAAGACTTTAGCAAAATAATGTGGTAAGGGCAGGATTGAATCACATAATTTCAACCTAAGTGACCAATTCTTCAAACATGCAGGAAATCATTAGCTGCTGATTTTGAGCTCAGAATATAGTCCATTAGAGGACATACTGGTCACAAAAGGCCTATCCTACTCCTACTGAAATCAATGGCAACTCTACTAACTACAGGAGCAGGCCCTGAGTTTTGTTGAGATCATTATTTTTTAGCAGTTTTCCTGAGCTGACAGGTTAGTTGTGGTTTTTAATGCCCAAAGCAAAGGATTTGGGAAGTAACTGAAGATTAATATTGCAAACAGAATCCTGAAGGAAGGCTAAATCCAGTGTATTAAATTCACTGCTTACCTGAAAGTAAATAAGTACCCTACACTAACGTCCTGAAGGATATATACTTATATGCCATCAAAGGCAAGCTGTCAAAATAAGATCAAGTGCTTAAGTTCACTTAGAAGTCAACTTTCATTCCAAAGTGATGTACTTCCTTACAGTGAAATATATGGAAAATGCATATGTCCTTGTTTCCATTCTGAATGATTTCACTTGTTAGTGAATGTCACAAATGTTTCTATACCTTTGTATGATTAGCCATACATACTTCTATCGACTGTATGAAAGTGTGACTGCTAATGAACTTTGGTCATCACGGTATGCAAGGAGTAATTATAGACAGTTGCATTTAAAAGGCCAAACTGGCCAATATAGCCAAAGTAGTCAATTAAGTGTGAGAATAATACCACAGCTGTGGGATGAACATATAGTATCTTTATGCTGGGATGTTGTCAATTTATTATTCTCATTCATGCAGAGGAAAACTTGACACTTGTGGAAAAAATGAGGCAATTACAAATATGAGAACACAGTTGCAGCATAGGAGCCAACAAATAGAGCTGCTAATAGTGAAGTATTGCTCCACCCCCAGATTCAAGCAATCATAGGGTGACACCCAGAGCTGTTGCATCTCTGTCCATCTTGACTAATAGACATTCATGGATCCAGCCTCCATGAAGTAATCTAATTCTTTTTTGAAGCCTTTTATAGCTTTGGTCTTCATGATGTCCCATGGCAATGACTGTGTTGACTGTGTGTTGTGTGAAGAAATACTTCCTTATGTTTATTTTAAAGCTGCTGACTATTAATGTCATTGAGTGGCGTGACAGGAGCAAGAAGATAGCCACCGGAGGGTTGCGCAGAGGCTGCTTGAGCGAATGCTCGACCGCATCGGGTGGCAGACCCAGTCCCTGGAGTGCCTGGAGGAGCACCTGTTCCCTCAGGCCCCCGCCCTGCGCCCAGAAGCAGCTGTCCTCAGCAGCGGGCCAGGAGCTGGGGTGGATGTCAGTAGGCCTGGGATCCGCCTTCTGGAGGCCACTAGCACTGGCCCCTCCCCCCAACACTCTTCACTTCCTCCAACCCCCCGACCCCCCTCACTCCCCCAGACCCTCGTCACTCCCCCTGCAGCTCCCAGCTCCCATTTCCTCCTCTGAATAAACACCCTGTACACCATTATACATTCTGTTGTGGTTTTTATTGGTTTGGAGACGGGTGGGAGAGGATTGGAGGGGGCAGGCAGGGGTGGGGGAGGTGATGGGGCCTGGGAGCAGGCCAACCCCTCAGCAGTCCTTGCTGTCAAAGTGGGCCCTCAACGCATCCTGTATGAGCTGTGCTCGCCGCTGGACCCGCTTAGTCCGGGGCAGTGTGTCATCGGGCTGCTCATACTGTGCAGTGAGCTACTTGGCCTCGGCTTCCCAGACGTGGGAGACCCTTTCCCCTGCATCTTGCAGAGGTTGTGCAGGCAACAGCATGCACTGACAACCTCCGGTAGATTGCTCTTGCCAAGCTGCAGGCGGGTCAGGAGGTTCCTCCAGCGAGTCTTCAGGCGTCCGAAGGCTTGCTCAATGACGCTGCAGCACCTGTTGAGCTTCTGGTTGAAGAGGTCCCTGCTGTCATCCATGTGGCCTATGTATGGCTTCATAAGCCAGGGGAGGGAGGGGTAGGCAGCATGTCCCACAATCAGGATGGGCTCCTGCATGTCCCCGATGGTGATAGTGTGGTTGGGGAAGATGGTGCCCACCTACATGCACCTGTACAGGGCAGAGTTGGGCAAGATCCATGTGTCATGCACCTTCCCAAGCCAGCCCACATAGATGTTTTGGAAGATCCCATGGTGGTCCACAGTGGTCCACGAGGGCCTGCAGGACCACAGAGTAGTACCCCTTGCAATTGACATAGTCCCTGGCACGGTGTTCTGGCGCTCGGATGGGGATGTGGGTGGCGTCCACAATGTCCCCACAGTTGGGGAAGCTGAGCCCAGTGAGGCCATCGAGGAGATCATGCAGGTTGCCTGGGGTGACGAGGCGGGCTAGCAGGAACTGGTTGATTGCCCTGCACACCTGCATGATGGCGGTCCCCATGGTGGCCTTCCCGATGCCGAACTGCTGGGACATGGAGTGGTAGGAGTCCGGGGTTGCCAGCTTCCACATGGCGATGGCCACTCGCTTGTCTACGGGCAGGGCGGGTCGAAGTCGGGTGTCCATGTGCTGCAGAACCAGGGTGAGCTCACGGACCAGCTCAAGGAAGGTCCGCTTGCTCATCCTAAAGTTCTGCAGCCACAGGTCGCCGTCCCAGGTGGTCAGGACAATCTGCTCCCACCAGTCGCTGCTGGATGCATGTGCCCAGAGGCGACGAGACACGGAGCGCACTTCGGTGAGCACAGCAGCTCGCTAGGGCAGTAAGGTGGGGGGTAGGCAGGCATCTGCCTCTGCGCTTGCGGCTTGCCAGCAAAGTCTGCTCCAAAGCATAAGCAGCCTTAGCAAAAGCTGGCAGGTGTCATGCAACTGCCTGGCAAAGAACAGGAGAAGAGTCTGGTCCCTGACCTACTCAGCCAGGCACAATGGGGAAGGTACTGAGCTCACTTCCTCTTTTATGGGAATAGCCAGGGGAGGGGGAGCACTTCTTTGGTGCCACATGCCACACTTCCCATCATGCACCACTCCTAGGTTGACCTAGCCCCTGCCAGTTGACTTAAGCATCTAGTGTAGATGCTTCAGATGGATTTAACAAGGTCGACTTTAAGTCGACCTAAATATACAGTGTAGATGCGCTAAGTCCACTTAAGAAGGTTGATTTAAAGTAGACCTTGTTAAGTCAACTTAACTTTGTAAGTGTAGACATAGCCTTAGCTGTCTCTCTTCCAATCTGAACAGTTCCAGTCTTTTTAATTTCTCCTCATATGAAAACTGTTCTATACCCCAATAATTTTGTTACCCTTTTCCAATTCTAATACATCTTTTTCAAGATGGGATGACTAGAGCTGCTTTTCTTCTTTTTTTTTTTTAAACTATTGCTGCACGTTGAGCAGGTGTTTTTAGAAGAACTGTTTACCCTCTTTTCCAAGTCATTTCTGAACATGTTGAACAATACAGGTCCCAATCCATATCCTAGGGGGACACCAAAGGGTGGTTTTAATGAATCTGGGCCCTGGGCAAAAGTTTGGGGTCCCATCCTTTATTTTTGTACCCTCAGCCTCACGGGGCCCCCACCTCCTCCCCTCAGACCCCATCGCCCCTCCTCTGGCCTTACCACTGGCTCCCTTTCCCCCTGGTCTCACTGCTGGTGGCCCCCAGTGCCTCTCCCTAGGCCCACGCCTTCCCCCCAGCCTTGTCAGCGGCTCCCTGCCTCTCCTCAGATCTCACTGCTGGCGGCCCCCAGTGCCTCTCTCCAGGCTCATGCCTGCCCCCGGCCTTGCCCACGCCTCTCTCCAGGTTTCACTGCTGCTTGCCCCCCTTCTCCTGGCATCTCTCCCTGGCCTCACCGCTGGCACTCAGCCTCACCGCTGGCACCCAGCCTACCCCCAGCTGGCATGCCCTTTTCCAGTGCAGGACCTGGGGTGCTTGCTCACCCTCCTCCATAATTAAGGCCACCTATGGAGACACCACTATTTACCTCCCTACATTCTGAAAACTTACCATTTATTCCCACCCTTTTTTTCCTGTCTTTTAATCAATGGTGTTTATTATCAATAGTTCCTCCAGCTCCAGAATTAGATAGAATCTTATTAAAAATGCACACCTTTCTTTCAACTTTATTCATGAAACAATACCTTCCATGAGGAGTCCCAGAAAAATCAGTGGAACTACTCACTAAGTAAAGTACCACTCAGTGTCAGGATATCAGAATGTGGCCCACCCTGAATAGCTACCCACATACTCTAAAGTGAGAAAACTATATGCTGTACTTGAAACTAATTTTTCATCTTATAAGTATATATTATAGAATTCAAAAGCAAGAAAAAGTATATCACTATGAGGAATATTCATCCTAGAGCAGGAGGAGCTATGTATTATAAATACCATTTAATTAATAATTTAAGCTTAGATGATCAAAGGCATTTAGGCATGTAAGTCCCATTGACCCTAAATGTCTTAGAGGATCTGGGCCTTAACTTATTAATGAAAAAATTGCATACCACTCTTCTGCTTTTTATAAATCTTATTTGTAATTGTTCTCTCTTTCTCTCTCCCTCCCCCCCGGGGCGGCCGCCCCCCCAAGAAATTACCAGTGTTGTATTTTTTGTGCAGTATTGATTACTTTGAATACTGTGATTGAAATTCTGGTCCCAATGGACTTGACTTTTTTTTTTGTTACTCATTCTTCAGTTTTAAATCAATGATCAACAAACTTTTGAAATTAATTAATGGTCAGTGAATGGTCCTTTGAGAAATGTTGTGGATTCATGCACATATACGTGTTATTTGTACAGGTATTTGTGAATGTGATCAATATGAGTTCCACTGACTCACAGCAAATGGATGTTGGCAATCAATGACAATAGTCACAAAACAGGGTCTGAGGAGTTTTAAGAACTAAGCTGGATGAATTTTTCAGAAGATACATTTTTCAGTGGGGAAAAAAGTATATTCAGGTTGACCCAAAGATTTGCAAATTTGTGTTAAAAATATTTTGTTTCACCCTAGATGATTTTTTTAAACACACTTTTTCAATTGGTTAAAAAGTTTTAACAGATTTTGTTTTGGGATAGATCCAAAATGAAATTGGCAAACTGAAAAATCTGTTATTTGGATAATTTCTTCTTTTATTATCCACTGGAGATCTAGGCAATTACTAAATCTTCAGCTATGTAGATTTTATTTCATATATATAATAATATATTAATGTTGTTTCCTCCACCCTCCCCCTGGCCTTCCCAGGAAGTTAAGTGCATGTTAAATTCCTTATACAATTTTCTAAAAGCAGTACAGGCACTGTTGTTTTACAGCTTGATATTCTTTACAAATACAGAAGTTTGCATCTCTGCCCTCAACAGTATTGCTAAATCCATTTACAAACTGAGACACCTCCTCTGAAACTGTGAAACTGGAACATAGGTATTAGTGTAATATTCATTTCCCTCTTGCTGGGGATGCAAACTCTTACAGCAGCTTTGACTGTCTTGAAATCCTGTGCTATCCACTTAAGAGAATAACAGTTCTGCATGGGATCAGATTATATTTCCCCTCCCAACATCTCATATATAATCAGACTAATCAATCTGACATCAGGGAGTACTTTTTCAAAGTGACAGTTGAGGATTTAGCCATGTGGTTCTCATTAATGTTACAACTAAACCCCTTCACATGGCTTTGAAAATCCCCACTTCACCTGTTGCTGAGATGGATTGCAACTTGTAACTAATAAGGATATTACAAAGGAGGGGAAAGGTGGCTTTCATTAAAGAAAATAGCAGTATACCAATAATAGCAGTTATTTTATTTTTACATAATAGGGGCACTTGACTAAAATAGCAACTATTCTAACTTCCTCAAAGGCATCAGCTTTTACGTCATTCACACTAAACTTTAAATTAAAACACATTCCTGTTCATAGTACTAATTCTCCTACGACACTACCAATTTTCCTTCCTATATCCTGAGTTTTCCCATTTGTCCTGTGTAGCTGGGACTGGCAAAAAATACCCACCATTCTCTTCTTCCGCATCTGTGGACCACTGGTAGGTCAGGGGCTGCTTCTTGGACTCCACTGTCCTTCCCCTGCTTCATTTTATAGCTCACCAACACCATTTGATTCATTTATTCTTCTCTCCCTCAGCTAGAGTAGCAGTCTCTGCCCCACTCTGGAGGTGTCTCTCAACATAGTCAAAAAGGGTACGTCTACACTTAGAAAATAAGTTGACTTAAGCAACTGCTTAAGTCGACTTTAGGAAAAATAAAGTTGACTTTATAAAATCTCGTTTAAAGTCAACTTTACTGGCTAAGTTGACTTTAGAAAGTTGACTTAGCCAGTGTGGATGTGGAGTAGCCCTAAGTCGACTTTAAATTGACTTAGGGGGCTTTAGGGCTTCCCCACTGCCCTCCCTGCCAGGATGGCTGGCACAGCCACAGCCTGGCATGCCCCCCCACAGGGCAGGACAGAGTCCTACCCACCCTGCTCCTATGCCCTGCCAGGGTCCCTGTCGCCCTTTGCCCCATTGTACCAAGGTACAATGGAGCAAAGGCTGAGCCCTCTGGCACTTGGCGAGGGGTGCCCCCCTGCCATCGTGGACCTAGGTCCCAGGTCCACCTAGCCCCTACAAGTCAACCGAGGCGTCCAGTGTGGATGCTGTAGGTCGATTTGGCAGGGTCTCCTCTAAGTCGACTTAATTTTTGAATGTGGACACGCTAAGTCGACTTAAATTAACAAGCGTAGACATAGCCCAAGTTAGTCCACAGTAAGGAGGACTCCACTGTGAAGATGAACCCAACAGAAAGAAAAAATAGTGATGGCATGGGGAGAGTGGAATGGGGAGATACTAAAAGAAGGGAAAGTGAGAGTGTGGAGGGATCCTTCATGAGTCAACATCCTCTTACAGACATGCATGAAGCATTAGGTTCTTTATAGAATCATACAAGATTAGGGTTGGAAGGGACCTTAGAAGGTCATCTAGTCCAACCCCCGTTCAAAGCAAGACCAACCCCAATTAAATTATCCCTGTCAGTGCTTTTTCAAGCTGGGCCTTCAAAATCTCTAAGGATGGAGATTCCCTCACCTCTATAGGTAACCCATCCCAGTGCTTCACCACACTCCTATGTGGCCTCACCAGTGACGAACAGATAGGAATAATTACTGCCCTCCATCTGTTGGCAATGCTCCTATTGATGCTGCCCAATATGCCATTAGCCTTCTTGACAATCAGGGCACACATATCCAGTTTTAGGTCCACTTTTAAACCCCAGGTCCTTTTCTGCAGAACTGCTGCTTAACTGTTCAGTTCACAGTCTATAGTAGTGCATGAGATTCTTCCAGCCTAAGTGAGGGACTCTGCATTTGTCCTTGTTGAAACTCATCAGATTCTTTTTTTGGCTCAATCCTCCAATTTGTCTAGGACACTCTGTATCCTACCCCTACTGCCCCCGCCTCTCTCCAACCATTCCCCCCAACTTAGTGTCATCTGCAAACTTGATCCTCCAGATCATTAATGAAGATATTGAACAAAACTGGCCCCAAAACCAACCCTTGGGACTCTCTGCTTGTTACTGACTGCGAACTAGACATCAAGCCATCACTACCCGTTGGCTATGTCTACACTATCAAAAGTTAGGTCGACTTTGTTAAGTCAACTTAATAAGGTCAAATTTAAGTCGACTTAAAATCAACCTTATTAAGTCGACTTAACAAAGTGATGTCCATGGACATGGACTAAGTCCACTTTGTTAAGTCAACCTAACTGCCTTTCGGTCGACTTAACAAAGTAGATTTAAATGTCCACACTGGGCTTAGGTCGACCTAAAGAAGGGTTAGGTCAACCTAAGCAGGCTTAAGTTGACCTACCCCACAGTTCTTAGTAAGTTGACTTAAGCGTTCATTAAGTCGATTTAAGGAATTTCTTAAGTCGACTTAATGAAAGCCTAGTTTGGACGCAGCTTAATTTAAGTCGACTTAAGCCTCCTTAAGTTGACTTAAACTGCCTGTGTAGACATAGCCTTTGAGCCTAGTGTTCTAGCCAACTTTCTATCCATCTTATAGTCCATTCATTTAACCCAGGCTTCATTAGCTTGCTGATAAGAATACTATCAGAGACCATAACAAAAGCTTTGCTAAAGTCAAAGTATATCAAATCACCACTTTTCCCATATCCACAGAGCTAATCATCTGATCACAGAAGTCAATCAGGTTGGTAAGATGTAATTTACCTTTGGTGAATCCATGCTGACTGCTCCTGATCACATTCCTCTTTTCCAAGTGCCTCAAAATAGATTCCTTGAGGACCTGCTCCATGATTTTTCCAGGGATTGAGGAGAGGCTGACTGGTCTGAAGTTTCTTGGCTCCTGCTCCTTCCATTTTTTGAAGATGAGCACTATGTTTGCCTTTTTCCAATCACCCGGGACTTCCCCCAATTGCCAAGTTTTCAACTCTGGCACGTCTGTCAACAGTCCTTACAAGTCTGCCATAATTTGTCCCTTCTCCCAATTCAGCCCTCCAACCAAGTAGCTTGTAGTCTCCACTGCTTCCAGGGTGGGTAAAAACAAAACAACCCCCCACCCCGCAAAACCCCAAAACAAATAGAATCATATGCCAGACCACCCTGGGCTCAACAGCCCTTGTTACTTGCATCAGGAGCGGCTCACGTCTGGGTTCCAGTCTAGGGACTGTAGACCAAGCATCTAAGCGCTGCTTCTTCTGCCTCACCACTGCTTCTGTGGGCCACTTCAGTTGCCTCCATGCCCTTTTCAAAGCCAACTCATTCTAGTCTTTTCTACCATGAGGTTCCAGCTCCTTGCTCCACTTCCTGCCAGTTTGTGACTGATGTAAAATCCCCCTTTAACTACTCCTAGGCCACTAAACTCTTTTACCTTGCTCTGTATCCTTAAAAAGGCCTAGCAGAGTTTTCTTAATGTTACCCCACTTTCCCCAATGCTCTCATTAAACTGATAGTATATTCTGTCAATCAAATGAGTATACATTCTTTCTAAAGAGTTTTTCTTTCCTGGGAACACTCCTTGCATTCCCACATCAGGTGATCAACATTTTTCTTTAACCTTACATGTGTTACACAATTCATATTTATAGCTCTTAGATAAATTTAAATCATTCTTCAAAAATGGTGTCCATTTTATAGTTTAAATATAGATACTTCACTGATCCTTTCAAAACTTTGGAGTAGCACATTATCCCCTATTTTGGGGCACACTTCAAACAATCTTCTTCCTCTTTTCTCGTTGGTCCACAATTCTCATTATTCCTTTTAAAGTCCTTTTATAACTAAACCTCTAAATTCTCATTTACTTAAAGAAAAATCATTATATTAATTTTTCCATTTTAAAGCATTTTTCACTTCCTTATGCACCATTTCACTGCCAGGTAACCCAACTCATGTTGGAATCCATGAAGCTCTACTTTATGCTTCTGATGCAGAATTCAGTGCCAGTTGAGCATAAGCACAGTTTAATATAGTGTAGCCATACCTACTTGGTGCCCCCCCCTCCCCGACACAGCTGATGTGGAAAGAGCAGCGCTCAGAGCCAACACATTTGCACCATTAGGGAGTTCCTGACTGGAGAATTTTCTGTCCATCAGTTACAGCCGGTGATGGACCCCTTTGAATCTCCTGAGTTAGGGTTGTGTATGCTCTTTCATGTTTTTACAACATTCATCAACATGTGGTGTTGATGCAATGTTGCAAAAACCTATAGAAACATATATGTGATGTATCAAATATATACCTAGCATCATCAGTGGCCTTACCTATGTGGCAGCCCAGGACCCCACGCTGGGAAAGAGGCAAGGCGGCAGGACTGGGGAGGCAGGTGGTGGGGCTGACAGTGGGGCTGGGGTCCAGCAGTGGGGCAGTGGGCTGACAGTGGGGCTGGCCAGGGTTCAGGCAGTGGCCCCGGCAAGGCCAGGGGGAGGGAGTCAAGGATGCGGCCCCCACATGGCATGAGGGTCTCCATCCTTGATTTTTGCCCAGCGTCCCAGATTCACTAAGACTGCCCCTGCCTAGCATCATAATGCAACTTATAGAGAATATACTGTAAGGTTTGGTGGACTTATTGAGAAAAGATATTCAGAATAGCTAGAAAAACTATCACCTTTTATGTTCTGATAATAAGGAAATTCATGTGTAAAAAAAATCCTCTTTCACAAAAATCGCTTTTCAAATGGTGGCAATTATGCCAAACACAAATTGCTTCTTTGGGTGTCATACTTTCTGATAGAATTAATGAGTGACAATAAGTCTTGTATTAACATAATAGGCTAGTTAGACTAATTCACTTGACATGTAAAAATATCATTGCGTGTCTTCACAAAGGGAATGTATCAGTGTTAGTGTTGGAGGCAGTTAATAAAAATGAAAGGGAAACTTTTTAAGAAGTCAGAGGTACACAGGAATAATACATTGATCATCCACCTCTGAATATACCCAATATCTATCCAAAGAGATGAATTCATGTGGGCACTTACTACACATCCAGCTGTATCACAAATCGTTACGGATTTTGGTAAATTTAAGAACTCTTTTGTGTTAAGTACCTACACATAAATATGAACAGCCTTCAGGTTTTTCTTATAGCCACATAATTCACATCACAGTAGTGAAACTTCTATCAGTATTTCCATTATAAGCCCCCTTTTAAAGTGGATTTTAATTTGGTCATTTCACCTTGAACTAAACTTGGTGTGTACATTCTGACTATTCCCAGAAGGTGCTGAGGACCTGCAATTTCCATTGTAGTCTTCAGTGAGAGTTGCAGGGACTCAACAACTCTCAGAACAGGGCCTTTCACCCAGAAAATATTTTTCCTCTTGAGTATTGTTTAGTCTTGCTCTCTTGGAACACAACAGACCAAAATACTAACACCTTTCCCCATCTGCAAAATCAATTACTATTAATTTCAAATCCATCCTGCCCCCTACATATAAGGGATATTTGAAAATAAATATTATAGATTCTCCAAAATCTGTAAAGTGCTCCAGAGTTCAATGTAGAGCTAAAATTAATGGATATAGATAGAAGTAATAGATGTAGAGCTAAAATTAATTAAAACAAATTATGCTAATTTCCTTTCCCATGGTAGTCAGTGGGCCTGAATGAGGTATGTTATTATTTATTTTATTTGTATATCACAATTTCTAAAGGCCCCTAACTGAATTTAGAGCTGTATTGTCCTAGGGCTTGAAAAGAGACACAGTAAGAGACACATCTTTCCTGAAAGAACTTACAGTCTAAATAAAGAAGGCCAACATGAAGTGAAAAAAGGAAAGATTATTATCCACATTTAACAGAAATGGGAATTTGAAGGGTTACGTTACTTTTCCATGGATATTACTCAGAAAGTTTGTAGCATAGCTGAGAAATGAATGTTGCTCCCCTGTGTGTAGTCCAGTTGTTTAACCACAAAAACATCCTTCCACAGCACTAACTTTGTTATAAAAGCTTTCCTTCTGTCCTTAGACTATTGTCCTTTGTAGCTTTTAGTATACGTATGCCATAATAATATATACTTATCTCCCTGTCCCTTATGTCAGAAAGGAATAAGATAGTGCTGCCCTAATTTCAATCTTTCCTCACTTGTCACATCAGAATATTGTAACTTCTATCTTAGATATCAAGTTTCATTCTGTTGGACTTAGGACAAAAGTCCTTTTGCTGCTACTGGGGCATTTAAATCTCCCAGGCATACCTCGCCTCATTGCTCCTTACCCTCTCCCCACTCAGCACCACCTTGTCATGGGGAGGGCTCAGGTTTGGTCGTGGAACATCTTTACTATGTCCGTGGAACCAGTGTTCCGCAGAACACCAGTTGAGAAACACTGGGCTAGAATTCATTTAATTACCCTTCTCCAGTGCCTTAAAAGAAATAAACCCAACTTCTATGGAGAAGCAGCTAGAGACCCAGGATCCAGTCTTTAAAGGACTCACAGCAAAGATTGCTCAGAGTTACCCTCCCCATATCAAATGCTACTCAGAACAAAAGTAATGAACTTTATTAACTACTAACTTAATAAATCTTATAATAAGAAAACATAATAACTACTATATATTTATAACATGTTGTGGCTATTTGGTAAATCTACATTCACTACTTCACAGCTTTCTCCTCCACAACAGCTAAACAAGAAAAACAAAATCAAGTTAAACTGAACAGTCCCCACAGAAACACTGTAAGAAAGAAACCCAAGAGTTCCCAAAATGGAGGTGAAGTTCACCCAAATCTCAGTTATAATCTCTGTTCAATATGTCCAAAGGCTTGAGTTGAAAGAAGCAGCTCCTTCTCCTTTGGTTCCATGAATCTTCAGTAGAAATCCATGCAGGCCCTTCTTCCTCTGCTGGAATCAACATTCAGTTGCATATTATATACAAGAAAGAAAGAAAGAAAGAAAGAAAGAAAGAAAGAAAGAAAGAAAACCCATACCACAACCCTACTGAAAAAGGCTCAAAAGTAGGGAGAAAACATCTTGCTGTCCACTCCTGGCTCAGCTTCTCCCAGTCACACACTGAACACATAGTCTCTTCTCATGCAACTTCTGTGGCTGCTGCTCTCATGGTATCTGGTCTGACAACTACACCAGCAGGAAACCTTGTGGAGCATAAAATGCTACCACTCCCTTTTCCAGAAACTTCTGGATCTGGGCAGCTAAATTTGCCAGCAACAGCAAACCAGCAGGGTTCTCTTCTCGGTGTACCCTTCTGAGTCCTTGATTTTGAACCTGTGACCTGCACACCCACTCCTGTACTTCATTAGTTGTCCCCCCAAATCACTTGAATCTGGGCCCAGTGCCTCCTCCTCTTAGGCTGGAGGAGGGGTTTTAGTAGTCGGCAGGCTTATGCCCGCCCACTACCCAGCATTCAAATAGGAACAGCAACCCAGCCCCAAGAGATCCCTTAAAGAGATAGCCCTCAGTAAGGCATATGGGTTACCCATACACACTCTGTGTGTGTCTGTGTGTATTATATATATTTTCAGGAAGTAGAAAGTCCATCCTCCAGAGGCAGGTCATGGTGGCACAGCACATACGATAGATAATGCACAATCCCTTCCCTGAAGGCATAAGCAGTTGCAATGTAGTACAGACCAACTATGGAGACTTGTGTGACCATGATAACTGGATTCCTTCAAATACAGAGCCAGCTTTTTGCATGGACTGAGAACTGACAGACCACTGAGTTAAATTATTTTTTCACCCCTCAGTGAAACAAGCAGCTTTGTTTCTTATTCCTGGAAAAAAAAATGTCTTCCCAGCACTCCTCCCTTGCACTCTTTGCTTCTCTTTAGAACAAAAGTGATGTAATTAATTAATTAATTAATTAATATTATTTTTTAAAAGCTAAGCAAACTAAAAAAGCTGAGCAGGCTTTCTGAAGCAGTGATAGTGCATCATCTGCACCAATCCATACTGTATGAAATGGTGACTATGAATATCAAATAGCTTCAGAGTCATTTAGCAGCCGAAGCTTGGAGCAGGAACATTCAGTATGCTACCCTTTGCTCTTGATTCAAAAAAATGTCTCATTTTATCTATAGCAGCTGTTGACCCATAATACTTTTGTGCTTCTCCAAAATGGCTGCAGCTCAGCTCTGACACAGTCTGGAGAATAAAAATGTGAGCTCTAATTAACATTATGCAATTCCATGTTCTTATCACTAAAGGAAATGTGAGCCAGTGGTCAAGAGCCATTGCTAAAGATCAGTAGACACACTTACAGCATGAGAAGCTTAGCCTTGGCTCTTCTAAGAACAATTATTGTATCACCAGAAAGTATACAGAATGAGAAACAGTTTGAACAAAAAATGCTGCAGACAATATTAGGCTGGACTTAATGTTCGATGTTAACTGTAGTGATTAAAATTAACATCAGAGTTAACTTGATTATTATTTATGAACTTGTTGATACATTTCTAGTATATTCATGTTAAATAGTTCTTTAAAACCAATCAAGAAGTGAAGGTGGGGGCAAAGTGTGTGTGTTTTCATTACAGCTGCATATTCCTCAATAAATCTTGGTGGGGGGCGGGTTATAATGCCTCTCTGTGTTTATTGTTCACACCTTGTTCCAGATTCCATTCAGAATGTACAGTGACAGTCTTAAGAATGTAGTTCAGAGAACTTTGAGTCCAAGATTCATAGCACTGAACACTCATGCTTGAATTAATAAAGGATGCTTATATACATACACTATTTAACATTTTGCTTAAGCCTGGGTACTACAGCTATTCTGTAACTGAATGAAGACTCCAACATATCTGAAAATCTTTACCGAAACAACGGACTCCTTTTCTTGAACTTTACTGCATATAATCTTCTTTGCATGGTCCCATCCTCCTGATTTGGTGAAAGGCAACTAATACCATGTACGGTATGAGTTGCTGAAGTACAAGATTCCACAGTGAAATTCTCACCATTAGAGCCATGAGAATAACCTCATTTTTCAGTTCCGTGGCATTTGTGAAAACTGAATAGAAGTATAGTTCCATCCAAAACCAAAATGAATTTTTGACAAATGGGAAAATTTCCCCCCACCCCCACAACACCTTCTAAAATATAGTTTCAGGTTGACGGAAACCTTAAATGAAACATAATTACTGAACATTTTTAATAAAAGCAAAGGAAGTGAAGCGCTATCAAGGGAACTTACACACCAGTCACAAACCAGAAACAGTATTGTTTACAATACTTGAATAGTCATTGACTAGAGCACATGAAAAGAGAATAATTCTATAGCCTAGTGCTGGGCTCAGCAACCTTTGCCAGCCCCCATGCCAACCCCGCCCATCGCACCCTCAACAGATGCCAGGGGTGGGGCCAAAAGGTGTGGGGGTGGGGCCAGATACTCTTTCTCCCTGCTGACCCTACCCCTATGCACAGGGCTCCTGTCCCCTGCTGGGCCAGCAGGGGACAGGAGCGCCGCACACCATGACTTCTTTTCCTTGCTGGCCCTGCTCCCCAGTGGGAGACTGGGGCCAGCAGGGGACCAGAGCCCTGCACACCACACCACCATTTCCCTGCTGGCCGTGCTCCCCACAGCTTCTTTTTCTCTGCTGGCTACTCTCCCCAACAGGGAAGTGTGGCCAGCAGGGGCCTGGGGACAGGATCGGCCCACATGACAAGTTCGGCATGCATGCTGGAGATTGCAAAACCCTGGCTTACTGGTTAGGGCATTCACTGAGGGGAGATAGGCCACCCAGGTTCCAGTCCCTGCTCCAGTGCTAATTCATTTATTCATACAAAGCGGCACAGCTTCAATTGGAGAGATTGAAAAATAATTCTTACCTTAGAACATCCAGTATACAAGTGGTTAGGGCACTTCCTGTGGAGTGGTGACAACTTGGTTCAAGTGTCTGTTTCACAGTGGGGATTTAAACATGGGTCTCCTACATGGCTGCTCTAAACTGTTGAGTATAAGGAGGGAGCTGGCACATTCTCCACCTCCATTTTGTGAATGGTGCCTAAATCTCCTTGTGAATCTAGTCCCCCCCCCATTAAAAAAAGTTTCAGACAAAATATTTTCACCAGCTCTACTCACCATACTTTAACTGTTTTTAAGCAACTGTGTGAATTAACACACTCTTCATCCAAACAGTCAGATATTTTGGGGGGTTACTTTTTGTTCCAGAGTAACTGCCAGAGGAGGGTTAATTACCAGGTCCCCTTTCATGACAAACTGATTGTAGGTGATGGATTTGGGAATTTCCGAAGTGTAAAATCCAGGAGTTGAGGTAAGAATGGGGATCAGCATTTAAGCTTTTTGTGGCAGTGTTCTGTCTGCTTTAGTTTAGGACTGTGAGGCTATATCTTCATTGCAGGTGTGTTTTTACACTGGGTAGCTGACTTCCGTTAACTATCTCAGTGTAAAATCCTAGTGGAGCTAAGGCACAGGTAGTTTATCTCAGGTAAACTACAGTTGGGGGACATAGCATTGACCTCAACCAGCTACAAGGAGCTAAAACAAATAAACACACAACACACTATCTATGTCTTGTCTCCAACAGAAATGTGCATTGAGAGAGTAAACTGAGGTTAGTTATCTTTATGTAAAAATATACCTATTTTTTTTTCACAGAAGCCTTTGCCAGAGACACCAAGGCCTCTTTTGGGTGTTTAATAAATAATTATAAAAATGAAAGTATAAACAAACAAACCGTCTTCATCATCTTTTTGTCCCTCAGGATAACAATGTGTGTGGGTTACTATGACAACCAGCTGCCATAACTTTTTCTGGCACATGCCCATTAGAACTCCACAGATAATCAAATACATTAAAAAACAGAATATACCTTACAGCAACTTTGCAAGTCCCCTGCCTTTGTTTTGCATTCATGTGCTGAGCTGTGTTACAGATCATTTCATCTACAATCACAAGAATGTCAGCTTTCTGTTTCATTGTTAATTTCCTTTGTTATATTTTAACTCTTTCCTCCCAAAATACTGATTTACTCTTCCTTGAAATTAGAAGCAGCAATGACAATATATTTGTATTGCCTTGTAATATTAAAATTAATATTACATCACTGTTCAGTGTCTAAGCTTATTTCAGACCACTTGATAGCACCAAATTACAAATACTTTAATAATTATATAATTATGTATATATAAAATTGTTTAATAATTTAAACCCAATTCAGAACTCCAGCTTTAGAGCCTATCTTGCTAGTGGAGCTTTAATTTACTTCAGCAACCCCCAAATGGCTCAGATTTACAGGCTGAAGATTGTATTGCCAACATTTTCCTTAGCCAGTCACCTCATCATCCCCTGTAGTGAAATATCTATTGACTATCTTAATGTGTATAAAATATACGGATCCACATTCATTCTAGATGTAACATTAGCAAAGCCAGTGGAGGTACAACAAGAATGAATATAACCCAACAACATGGAAGCAGAAGCAATTTTAATATTCTTCCAGCTTATACTCCAATATGAACCAGTGAGTAAAAAGTGTTATTAATGTAAACCATCCCACCACAGATGTATAAACATTTCTCTACAACAATACTTATACTACTAGCATTCCACATAAAATTAAGAGCCTCAGCCTTCCATATTTGATTTATTCCAAATCATTCAAAGACTGAGGGTCTGATTAATTTATATATCCTTTAAATACACTATGGCAGTGTGCAGCTGGTTTAAAGTAAGTTTAAATGGAACCTACATCCCCTTAAGGCCTTTTACACTGCCAGAGAATTACAAGAGGCACTTGGGTCAAATTCAAAACCACATAAGTGATTTAGGAGCCTTTTCCAAAAGTGAAGCACAAGTCCCACTGAATGTCAATGTACAATAGATTCTTTTGAAAGTTTTACTCTTTAGTGCAAATGAGAATCCGGGCCTTCAACGAGAAGTAAATGTATTCACTGTTAGCAAAGGTGAAACTACTCTTGTTTAAGTGCTAATGCAGGCAGGTTTCTTACACTGAGTAGAAGTATAAATGCAACAATTGCAAATAAAAGGTTAAAAAAATAGATATACCTGAAGAGTTGCTGTCCATTAGCTGGTTTCAACACCACTGAAAAATACAACATTATCTTTCCAGGGCAATTGATGGTTGTTTCCAGTTACCAACTAATATAGAGGGTAGTAAATTCCCAAGAGAACTAGGTGTGGAACTTTTTAATCATTCTCTCAAGCCCTGAGACACAATATCTTCTCAGATGTTATTCCTTTTCTCACCAGCTTTTTATATGACAAGGTATCCCAACTATCATGAAATTTGTACTGTTCCATACAGGTGCCCTTAGAACTCTGTACATTTACATTTAAGCAAATAAGAAGTTCCATCTCTAAAAGTAGGTGTGACTGTATGAAGAGCTCTGTAGAGGAATTTATAGCAGATATATACAAAATGGATTAAGAAGCCAATGAGCAGAAAGCTCTCATGGGGTGGGAAACAACACACATTATTTGTAGGGTTTTTAATCATTTTGGCAGAACTAAATAGATATTTTATGGAATGCTGTGTGGAAACTGTGTTGTGAATTGCCATAATTAATATAAATTCATCACCATTTTCAGCTGAGAAGCACTGAACACAACTAGAGGGTCCATTTTATTCTCTTAGAAATAAGCAGCAAAATCTTATTGATTTCAATAGGAGGAGGATCAGGCCTGAAAGAAAGGTGAAAAGGTACTGGTATTCTTTCCTCCACTGGGTGTATCATCTATGTAGAGAAAGGAGGTGTTCTCCTACAGTGTTCAGATAATAGGATTTAGAAAATCCCTCTCCTCACCAAGCCAGTATCATCACTGTTGCAAAAGTCAATATTTTCTTTTTCCAGTGGGTGCCCTAATACTCCCAACATGCAGAAATCATTTAATTTTATCTTTCAAAGTTAATATAGCTCAATTAATAAGAGACAAATACAAATCATTTAAACAAGGGGCAATATATTTAGTACCACTAAACGAAGTTCTTATTCAAGGAGCACATACTAAACCAGTATCACAAGAGAAAAGCAAGCCTATTTCCATGACTCAACAACAATTGAAAAAGCTAAATATCTACAGAAAACAAACTCATGTAATAATTGATTCCATCTCATGCTTCTGATTCTTAAAAGCCTTATTACATCTGAAGGGCTCAAAAACTAGTAACTCTCACTCTAAGGTATGGCATTCTACAATGGACTGTGTACCTAATCGTCTGTGTCTTGCTTTACCTGTGAAGGTGGTTAACCGCTGGAATAATTAACCTAGGGTTGTGATAGATTCTCCATCACTTAAAGTCTTTTCATAAAGATTGGATTTCTTTTAAAAGGTTTTCTGCAGCTCAGCCAGAAGTTCTAGGTTTGATGACCGTATCACTTGGTGAAATTTTACAGCTTGTATTATACTGAAGGTCAAACTAGATGATCACAATGGTCCCTTCTGACCATAAAAAATTATAAACCTATATAAAATCACACGAAATAGATCAATGCAAACTTTATTGATCACTGTGAGCATCAGATACAGTAGTTTGTACAGCTACTGTCAAATCATTTTGGGCCAAATTTTCCACTAAAGTAAATTAGCATAACTCCAGTGAAGTTAATGGATCTACGTTAATTAAGATCATCTAAGAGTATGGTCCTTTCTTCTTAAGTTAAGCAGATTAAGACCTACATACCAAAATTTTGGACTTTTTAAAAACACTGAACAAGGCAAAAATGACTGTTTTCCCTTTTGTGTGTACAATTTCCCCTCCCTGCAAAATACATACTTGATATAGTTTTATCTTTGTTCTTATTTAAAGCTCCATATTCCTCTATTAATAATTTGTCTTTTCTGATATTAATGAAGATATAATCAGCTTTGTACCTTTTATAGTAATTTTTTTCCAGTTAAAATATTATGAGGTAGGGAGGAGGAAGGGAGGAAGACTATGAAATTAAAAGGGAACATCAAAAGAGAAAGGCAGCTGCCAACAGTGACTTAGAAAGTAAAAACAAACCATTGTAGACTAATTGTGTTGCACTGATTGAAGAGCTGTGAAGCCTCAGCTGTGAAGCACAGGTCATTGTTATTCAAATATTATATGGATAATTTAATGAATTTATACATTACAGCCCTGCTCTCGTACTATTTTTACATCAGGGTAACTCCATTACTTCAAAAAAGTCATTCCTGATTCATACTGATGTTAGAGAGTAGAATCAAGACAATATTTCCTTGCATTTATCTTTTGTTACATTTGGTTTCAAATGGAAATAATTTTGGGGTACATGAAATGTTTTATGAGGTTAAGAGTTAAAGGAGCATTTTAGAGTAACTTTGCCTCACTAGTTGATTTGACCTATATCTCTTGCTGTAATAGAAGTGGCAAGTTTGATCCTACACAGCACAAGGTGCTATAAGTTTGTCTCTTGGTAGCTAACTTATTTATGAGTGGGCAGGGGGGGTGTCAAAAATATCAAAAGTTTCCATTTTCCGCTTGCGTAAATCAGTAAAGCTTCACTGAAGTCAATTTACACCCATTGACAACCTGGCCCCAAGCTTTTTCTATATTTTAGGATTTAATATATCATTTTGGATGAAGGTTTCAAAAAATTAAATTCTGTTCAAAACAAGTTTTTCACACATAGCACTGATGTTACAGTATAGGTTCAGGTCAAGAATTAATATGGACTGTTACAAAAGTAGTTGCTTGACTAATGTATAGCCGAAGTAGTTGTGGCATATGTGTAGGAAGAGGCACACAGTACCGGCTGCCTCTACCATCAGAGAGCTATGAAAGCGGTTGTCCTGGTGGAATTATGGGAAGCATAGTGAGAACACTGATAGGACTCTCACACTCACAGCCAGCAGCAGGGGGTGAAATAGAAGCCAAGAAGCAGAATCAGGTGAAGAGACAATGAAATAAGCCAGTCAGCAACAGAAACCCAACAAACAAGGAGTCTTGTGTTTGTTTTGCTGAACTAGACTAACATGACTACCCCGTTAAAAACCCAACAGGATATGAAGTGGGTGGGTGACTGGCCAGAAGCAGCAGGGAATAGTGATGTCAAGGAAGCTGATGGGATTAAAGGGGAAATGCAGTAACCTCAGAGTTCTGAACACCTTGGGAATGGAGGATGTTCATAATTCTGAACAAAATGTTATATATGTTCTTTAAAAAGTTTACAAGTGAACACTGACTTAATACAGCTTTGAAACTTTATTATGCAAAAGAAAAATGCTGCTTTTAACCTTCTTAATTTAAATGAAAAAAGCAGAGAAAGTTTCCTTATCGAATCTTTTTTAAAAAACCTCTTTTCTTTTCTTTTTTAAGTTTTTAGTAGTTTACTTTTAACACGGTACTGCTCTTTTGTTGTTCTTGTCTTTGCTGCTGCCTGATTGCATACTTCCAGTTCCAAATAAGGTGTTCGGTTGACCAGTTAAGTTTGTAACTCTGAGGTTCTACTGTAGAAATAAACTGAAGTGAAGGAGTCCGTTCCTACTTCAGACTAATTTTTAAAGCATCTTGGTGAAAACAAAATAAACCAAATATTTTTTTTTTTCCAAATTTTGAACCACAATAAAAATATACCTAAAAGAAACTGGTTTAGATGAGGATTCAGCTCAGTTTCTGTATTTAAAGCTTTGCGGAATAACTAGTTTTGCATATTGATGGTGCTACTAATTTGCTTCCTCCACCAGAGCTCATCTGATGCTGAAGAAAAATGCGGTACTAGCTCTAGTATCATGAAGAAGAGTACTTCATATGCACAAAAGAGTCATGCCAATACAATGGCCAGTGCTAGAATGGTGGTCACTCCCTATGACATTTTTGTTTTTATCCTAGGACAATAGATAACAATAACATCCTCTCTCAGCTCCAGCTCTCCTGGTTTATATATACTGAAGCAAATAGAGACAGCCTTTCAGAGCTACTTACTATCTGCCTACTCACAGCACCAACTTCTGCCTCACACTGGAAGAGATTAAAAAATTGATAACATTGAAATCCATACAGTCTGCAAAGCAAAAAGCTGTGCTTGAGCAAAGATCTATTGCAGAGTCCTTCCTTTACTCACAGTTTATCCAGAGAGGCAAGTTTGAGCACTTGACAAAGCAAGTGACTAAACATTCTTTGTTCCACATGCAAAAAAGAAAACATCAAATCCCAGCCAGCACTTCATGAGTGGAACCATCACTACCTTGCAATTTGCAAGACAACCACATCACTAAAAGCCAATAAAACCAGGACAGCTTTTCCAAGATGTGATGAGACTCAGTCACCTGTTCAGAATTTCTACTCTAGCATAAACAGAATATTGCAATTAAAATCTAGGGTAGTAGAAATAGTATAACTAGATACAGGTCCATATGTGAGTATATGTAGCCGATGTTCAGCCTGTTAGAAACAGATATAAAATACAGATGTATTTAAATGGTAAGGTAGATCAGAGATCAAGCTGTTCAAAGCTTGATTTTGTTAGAATTAGTTTTACTGCAGACCATTTAGTCACTACACAGCAAGGACTTTGGGCTCTGGAACCATACTATCTCTATCTGTATAGCACTGAGCAGTCAGTAAACATTCACTATCCTTCACTGCACATGTAAGGGGATAACAGACACTCCAAAATGCATGGGCCTGTTTCATTTGTGTACTTTGACTATTGAACTTGGGTTATACATTATGTATACTTGGTATTTGCTGTATCGGGAAGACTTTCAGATAAGACTAATCTTGTCTAGGCTGTATGCTACCATGTAAAAAAAAAGCCTGACAACTAAAACTAACTGGCATATGGACAGTAGATATGCATAGCAGTAGAAATTTCAGACGAAGGGGGTCCTAGCTTACGTCACTTATACATATACACCCAACCTGTGAAGTTTGGATCTTAATCTCAATCTGGAAGAAAACTTCCCTGCTGCACATGAGTACTTGGTTTTATATTTTGAACCCATTTTTATTTCCTTCTGTTGCTGTGAATAAGAAAGCCAGCAGTCTGTTACAGAGCTACTTGAAAATCTTAGGTATTTTAAATACATTTTTTACTGAAGTCTCCATTCCATCGAAGTATAAAAAAGCTGAGGCAGATCAAATACAAAAACTAAACACACTATACTAAATAGCTACTGTATATGTTGCACCCCATATAAGACTGAGAGGAAAGCAAAAACTATTGGAATTAAGGGGGAAAAGAAAAGTATATGTCATCCTTAGCATGCTTCCACGAAATACTGAATTGAACGGACACTGGCTTGCATGTAATACTATTTGTGATATAGGTTTTAATACACAAGAGTTCGTTAGTTGTAAGGACACACAGATAACATCTAGGGCAAAGATTTATTCTGTAATGATTTATTCTGTAATCATAAGCAAATGGCAAGAACACAATTGGTTTATGATCCAGAGGGGTGGCTATGTTAGTCTTTATATAGCAAAAATAACAAAAGTCCTGTGGCACCTTAAAGACTAACAAATTTCTTCAGGAATTAGCTTTTGTGGGCAGATGAAATGGGTTGCAGCCCACAAAAGCTTATGCCTGAAGAAATTTGTTAGTCTTTAAGATGCTACAGGACTTCCGTTGTAATTGGTTTATGGAGTTAGTAATTTGGCATGATAATTTACAAAACACTTACATTACATAGACCTAGGGGTCACTTCTAGTATGGTGTCTTACACTCCTAAAACTCATGCTTCAGGGTTGTAGCCAGCCACTGAATTGGGGTTCAGGAAAGAAGTCTCCCCTTGCAAAGTATTTTGGGAGTTGTTTTATTGAAAAAAACACAAACAAAAACCTGCTCCTTCTGAAGCATCAGGGATGGCTATGGCAGAAGATGGGACATTTTGATGGTTGGGCCAGGACTCTGAGATGACACTAACCATTGTCTGTCTCAGGTGTGTGGATGGTAAGTTTTCGCTCAAATATTCAGACCGTAACTGACCCCATATGTGGGGTCAGGGAGGAATTTTCCTCCAGATCAGATGGAGAATGATTTCAGGGGAGGAGGAGTGGCTCCCCTCCCTCTACAGCATGTTGGTGTGGGTTATTTGCTGAGAATATAGGGGTAGATCTAAACTGATCATTACCCTGCCATTGTCAGGGGCTTGAACACTGCTGCACCGTGGTCCCTCCTCTTCTCTGTCTGTGGCACATAATAGTCTTGTCTCCTATAGGCTGTAATATTTTGGTCTCATTTTGATTGTCAGGGTTAGTGTACAGGTGCTGGGTATTGGTGGTGGCCTGTGATATACGGAAAGTCTGATTAGATAATCTAGTGGTCCCTTCTGGCCTTAACCTTTATGACCTTAACAGTTCCTCTACTTTGGAGAGCTAGGGCATAATTATTTTGTTTGTATATGCCCTGCACCCTACAATGGAAAGAATCCCTCTATTAAAATCCCAGTTAATTTACATGGAATGTATAATTTTATCTCTGTACACTCTTCCAAAGAACTCCAACCTCATTGCTGAATAGAAATACATGAATGATCCACAGTTTTCGTACTGTATTGTATTTATTTATTTTAAAAAACAAATGGAAACTAACTAAGGTATTTTTCCCCATCTCCTGTGGTTCCAGGAAGGCTGTCACACCTCAATGCCAGCAACCTGAATTTAGCTGCGTTAAAACACTTTGTAATCAGCTGCCATTGTACGAATTGAAGTGAGCATAGTGGAGCAAGAGGGTAAGCAGTGGTAAACAGGTTGGAAATCTGATTCGTAAAGAAATAAAGATTTTGAAGTGCAATGTTTCCAAGCTGTTGGCATTATAATATATGAACAAAAAGGCTTTGGCCCATATGTTATAACAAACAGAAAGCCAGTAGCCACTGATAGATATGGTGTGTTATGTGTAACAGGAACAGTTAATTCTCAAGCTGAAGCAATGCTGCTAAGGAGATGCAATTTGCTGACAAATTCACATATTCGCAGTGCTACAGCGCCTCCTAAAGAGCTGCTCTGAATTAAAGATTTTTTTTTTACAAGCAAAGAATCTAATGCTGTTTGAAAGGGATCAAGTTAAACTGCTATGATAATTTTAATTGCTGGCTTTTTTTTATTAATAACAAAAAAAGGACGGATTTCTTAAATGTATGCTTTTGAGCCATGAACTTGTCTTGCTGATCTTCATCAGCATAGATTTTCATGCCAGCTGATTAGCTTCTGTGGATGGTCCAATTATAAGCGTTAGAAAGTCAGTCAAAGCAGCAAATTAATGCTTTAGGGGGCATTCGGGAAAAGAGAAAGTTTTCATCTTTTAAAAGTTGTGAATGACCAAAATATTATCAGCTTCACAAGCAGGATGTTAACAAGGATATTTTTATGGTTTAAACTATGTTTTCAGAGCTTACCACATGTGTAAGCTAATTAGATATGCACCATACATTTAGTGGGAGAGTTGAACTGTTCAGATTCTCTCTCTGGTAGTACTCCTCAGAAATAATTTCATAAATATCTTCAAATGTTAAACTTTCTGTTTATTCCATATACATTATCAAGCTCTCCATTTCAATCTAGGGAGTCAATGCATGGCTTTGAGGTTAAGACCTTCTAGATGCCCTGCAAACTATTGTGGATTTATGGTCTCCACAACTTAGGAAACATTTTTTTCCAGCTCAAATGTAAATACTTTAGTGCAGATGCCTCTTTTCACCAGTTTATTCCATTATAGGTATTTTCACCCCCCCACACACACTTTTTAAAAATAATAATAATAATAACAACAACAACAATAATAATCTTACTTCTTAATCATTGCTAAATCTTTCAGGAGCCCAATACCTTTCCCATAGAATTCAATGGCTAAACTCCCACAGACTTTGGACAGAGGAGGAAGAGGTCTCAGATACATTTTTTAAACCAAATAAGTCATTAATTTAATGGAACATTAATAACATTTTTGCAGTCTAGTGGTTGCCATAAAATACCAGCAGTGAAAGGGCAATTCTAGCTTACTGATATATTTAAAGGAATTTGGAACAACTATACGAACACTTATAAATGCTGGTCTTTACCTGCCAGTGATTAAATATTGAAAGTTGCAAGAAAACCAGGAACTATCTCTTAGATCCACCTAAAAATTCTCCTCCGAAGGACTCCGGTAAAGAGAGACGGTGAACACATTTGTCATTATGGCTCTCCTGTGAAGATGTCAATCAGTGCAACTATCTGGAGCAATTGGCCTATGCCATTTGAGAAGCTCTGCTGATGGATGCCCATAACATTTCCTGCCACAGGGAAACTCTCTCTAGAAAGCTTCTGTTGGCTAGGGGAAAAGCGGGTCAATAGAAAATGCAGCCTGTGGGGTACCACAAGAAAATACCACCTGTGAGAAGGCCAGTCCATCCCAAGACAAGGATTTCATCTTAAACACAAACAATATAAATCATTATACTAAGGTATACAAATGAAGGTTTTGAAAAGTTTATACAACAGAGCAGATCCTGATAATCAAACATACAGGTATAACCAGTGTACCAGAGTACGTAATTGTAAACCTGAGAGTAGATAACTGAAAAAGAAAAATACAACAGCTCTTTTATAGAGTGTGTCTGATTGTAATGCCACTTATCAGGATGTAAAGCCAGTGGAACTACGTCAACATGAGTTAGAACTGAACCAGACACAGTGTATTGACAACATAAACAGTAAATTCTGACTATTTCCTAATTAAAATATGAAGGGAAAGCATCAAAATAGCATAAATTAGTCTCACCAGGAATCTGAATTCCTTCTAGTTGCTTGCTCTAGAAAGATGTCTGGCAGCAGGAAGGACTGACTCCCTCACTAATTCAGAGATGTTTGCAACAAGTAAACTGAATCTCTGAATGCATTATTTGGAAGAAAAGGATTTGACTTTATGACTATGATTTTTACAGACCTGTCAAAAGCCCCACTTTCTTTTGTACTATTAGGAAGAAGTACATATCCTTTGGGAGAGTGGAAGAGTCTGTATAAAACAGTTAACTCAGCAGAAAGATGCAGCAATGAAATACAGACAATAAAAAAGGAATTATTCTAGTACTTAATATGAGAACCGCTGGTTTTTGTGGATGAAACTGATAGCTGTCAGGTTGATCAGTGATCCTGATATTGACCAGAGGTCCATATAAAGGAATCCCAGAGCTTGCATCACTCTCTGAATCTCAGTGCCTTGACAGATGTATGTTTTCTGAAACATTCCTGAGTGTAATTCCAGTGGTAATTGAGGGATTTATTTGAAATATCAATCTCTAATTAACACTGGGCATTTTCCTATACTCAAAAGGAACATTGATAAATCTTTGTTTAATTTTTCGAGTTTCCTGAAACATATCAAAGTTGCCTTAAGAAAATATTTTACTTCTTTTTAACAGTTTAAAAAATTCTTTTAAATAGTTTGTAGACCCTGCTTATTTTCTAATTTCTACTCAAGGGGAAAAACTAAATCCTTCATTACTACTGTTGGAGATAACAATTATATACCATTTCCCCAAACCCCATCAAATACTCTTCATCATCTTTCCCTTCTAATTCTTGACAAACTCAAAACAGAAAGGGCAATTAACAAACAATTAGTAAACATTTTGTTAGGATCATAGAAAACTATTTAGGGAAGTGGTGAGAGGCACTTGAAGCATGCTTAATTGTATTCTATATAGTGTTGAATTTGCAGCAGTGTTTTTAATATAAGTAGGATATAAAGTATCAGCCATGAAATGGTTCTTGCTCTTAAAGACCTTAAAAATACATTGAGAAAAAAGGACAACCAACATTTGTGTTTTATCTCCAGCCTTCTCTTGAAGAAATTGCCTGCTTTGTTTGTAGAATTTACGGAATTAAATGGATCAATACAAGTTCTATTGAATTTTGTGAGACAGCCTCAATTTTGAAGAGGATGCCCCATGTCTGACTTACTAGACACAAAAAAACTTGAATCTGGAAGGTACCATATATCTTCAGAGAGATGCTGAATCAGATTAAAAGCCATTTAGCACCTCTCTGAAGAGCTCAGGTGTACTTCTTGCAGTATTGGCTCCTAAAATATTTTGAGGACTAATGCAATGTCATCATTATGTGTTACTTGTGTTGTGACAGCTTAACATTGTGATGTGATATGATGCAAAAAAACAGCATCAGAGTTGCTGTGCAAAAGGTCAATATAGAATATGCTGATTTTGCAGTGGGGAAGGACTTTTAGAACTGGCAAGGTATGTGATGGGTTGCACCTTCCCTACCCCTGTAGTGTGATCTGTGCAACTTTCATGTTCACCTTTGCAATGTAATTTTATGGTTTAATGCAAAATATGCTATGTAAGGCCTTTTTTGAACGCTCATGACATTTTCTGCATTACTGTTATGGTAGCATGTTTCCTGCAGTGTCATGCATGGGTACAGTTGTGAAATATGTCCCAATGGGTTTTGCATGGTTCAGATGGGGGCAGAAAAAATAGAGCTGTCTCTCAGCACATACACAGAAGGGATGCATAACAAAGATGATGTAGATTAAGCTCCCTGGCTTGGAAGGGAAAAAGAATCTCCTCATCCCAGGAAAGGAGGGGCTTAGGCGGAGGGTGGGGTGATAGATGGGGTAGAAGAGAGAAATAGTCACACTTTGAACTGTTTGAGGCTTTTGCCTGCTGGAATCTCCATCTTAAAACACCTCCAAAGAACTGAACTTATCCACATGACCAGAAGGGCCAAGCTGCCAGCAGCTAGACATGTGCGCAAGATAAAAATAGCTTGCAACAGTGGACTTTAAGCTTAGAGTACTTTTATTTGGTACTGATGAATTCCCTGACTGATTGATTAATTAATTGTGCTTTGATTTGCTACATACTCACTTAAAATCATGTTTTAATCAATAAAGTAGTGTTTGTTTTGTCTAAAGCTGTGTGGATTTTAGAGAGAGAATGAATGTGTGAATGATTAACTTAGAGCAAAGGCTAAATGTATTTGAGTTTCTTTGTTAAACTGACAAACCAAAGTATATGAGCCTGCCATGATCAGGAAAAGGTCCCAATCCCTGCAGGACAGGAGTTGCTCGCAGGAAGGACCATCCCCTGAGTGCCTAGTCAGTGCATTTCCACTGCTTGGGACTGATTACACACAGAAGGCAGGTGTGGGCAGACCCAGGAGTGGGTGCCCACTTAGCAGGTGAGGTAAGTTGGAGTCCAGGAATGGGTGATGGGGGAGGCACAGCAGCATGCCAGACCAAATTGCAGGAGGGGAACATCACAAGATATTTTAATTTAAAAAAAAACACCAAAAGTTAAAGTTAAAAGCACCTCCCACTCCTTATGCATGCAAGCCTTAAGAAAAGAACACAAGGGTACAGAGATTAGCCAAGTAGGTGAATATACATAAATGGACCACATGGATTCCTGTCTTTTGTGCCTTTCAGATAGAAATTACATGAATACTAACTCTGGCAATGCATCTTCCATTGATGATTTGTTTCATTTTTACAGAAAACCAACACAGAATAAATAGCTGTGTCATAAAAGTCTCTCTGCCATAGAAACATCAGTCTGATTGCAAACAGAAGAATTGTCGTTAAAAGAGTCCTGTTTTCATACTCTTCAAAAGACCACCAATTATTTTAATGATCAAGAGAAAATAAATTTCCATTGGTCTCTTATTGTACTATATTAATGCAGGTAAATGGAAATTTCAGATTCAAAATTAAACAAAGATTTGAGACTGGTGCCGTGTGTAGTTAGAATCTGAAAGGAAGCTTTCTAATTAAAGATTCCTAAGACCTATACAGAGACCAATAACAAGACTAAAAAACACTATGTGGTGTAAAAAATAAAGGGATTTAACCATTAAGAAATATTTTTTCAATGTGACATAGTTTTTAAATATTCAAAATGTAAAATTGTGATCTCAAATATTCTTCCATCATTCATTCATTTTCTACATTTGTGTGTGTTATATCATTTGAAAATAAGTAGGTTTGTCAACAATCTGTTCATGTGAAACAAGCATGACAACATCATCCTCTCTATGATATTCTTTGAAAACCTATCTGCAACCTTTTTACCTTCTCTTTTATTTTGATGAGATCAGACCTTTCAGAAAGCAGCCCAGAGTAAGAGTGATGCAGGGCTGCATTGCCTCAGAGGGAACTATGAGGGAGAATGTCTCCTGGAACCCCAAGAATGTGCCAACTGCTATACTCCTTCACTGGGATTATTCAGCTCTGTGGACTGATGGAGGATAAGGTCATACCCCATCTCTTCGCTACTTTTAGGATACTCATTGACCTCCTAACGTAAAGACAAGCTAAAGTTCTTCTCCCTGTGCACAGGGATTCAAATTCTGCCTAGCTATTACTCATCCTATGCAAATCTAGGTAAACAGGAAGGAACTTTGTGCCCCCTCTCAATTCTTGCATTGTATACCTCTGCAAGAGGCAGACAGAATCTGGTCCTTAAGTTGCAAGATACCTCAGAACTGCCACTATGACTTCAGAAATTTCCAATAGGTCCTCTCCCATTCCAATTCTATATATAATGATTCAAGGATAACAGCCCACACAGACCCTTTGGTCTTGGACCCTGAGATTCTTTGGTCAAGTATTAAAGTACCTTTCCATATGTACAGCCCTCTCACTCCCATCAGCCCTCTAGGTTCTTCTTATACTAGGTACTTTCGCTTTTTTGAAGCATATTCTATGGCGCTCTAAGTTTTGCCCCATATGTCCAGCCATAATATACTGTTGCTTCCCCTGCAACTTCAAACACATCATAATTCATCCCAAAGCAGCAGGCTAAGAGAGAAGCCACACATCCATTTCCTTGATGGAAGAGAACTTTCAAAACAGCACTCTTTCGTGGGCTTTGGAAGATCTCACTAGGTGCCTATCTCCATCCCTAGCCACTTAAATGCCTTTGAAAATCTGGCCCTGAGTGCTGTGGCAATAGAAGGGAAGCACAGACTGTCATGATGCTGTTTGAGCACACATATGTCTGCCTGCACCACGGCCCTCCTTAGGAATAGAGAAGAAAAGCAGGCTGCCTTAAAGGAGCAACCTACCAATTTTACCTATATCTTTAGGTGGATATTTTCATAATATTGTTTTATACTTTTCCAGTTGCCACTGCTCCTGTCCTTCTCTCTTTCATTTGGTCTGTACTACTATGATACTCGGTCAGCCTCAGGAAGTCTGTTCCCAAATTTGGAGGACAGTCCATAATTCTAAGGGTTAATTCACATCACTGCACAGTCATCATTGCTAATAAATTATTAGCATTTATCCGCACTTAGATCACATTGTGATACAATTCTCTCTCTCTCTCTCTCTCTCTCTCTCTCTCTCTCTGTCATTTTTGCTTATAAGCAAATTATTCTAGAGGTGACCACCATACCGAGTCTTACCAAGGTTGAGTTAATACTCATGTTATCTGATGAATTATTACATTTTTTGCATTTTATAGCCTTAGGCTCATAACCACTGCCAGTTCCTCTTATTCTATCTAGAGTTGTGGTCAATATGCATTAACATTTTTCTACAGAATTTTCAAGATAGTGACCTTGGCTGGCTGTAGGAAAACACTGTCAATGTGGCACCGTACTTCTAGATATCCTGGATAAAATATATTTAATAAATATGCAAATAAGTCTACCTGATCCAGTGGAAAATGGTGTGCAAAAATACCAGAGATCCAATTTTAGCACTTGCTAGTGTGTGTTGCTTTTGTCTTTAGATCTACATATATATAAATACAAACACAAACTTATACACCATGATGACTTGAGATTTCAACATGAATTTCTACAGCACTGGCATGATATACTATAGGGCCATAGTCTCCCTGAATTTGCAATTATATATATACAAACATTAATATATATTGCAACATATATTGCCATCTATGGTTATGTCTACACTTGTTCAAATAAGTCGACTTAGCGTGTCTACACTGTAAATTTAGGTCGACTTAAAGTCAATCTTGCCATATCAACTTAGAGCATTCACACTGGGCGCCTAAGTCAACTGGAAGGGGCTAGATGGACCTGGGAATGGTTCATGGTGGGAAGGGGGGCACCTCTTGGGTGGGAAGGGGGGAGGTGCCCCCCTTCCCCGGGCAACCCTTTAAAAGTGCCAGGGAGCTCAGCATCTTCCCCATTGTACTAGGGTACATGGGGGCTGAGCAGGACAGGGACAGGGTTCAGGATCAGGGTGGGCAGGGCTGTGTCCTGCACTGTGGGTGGGCACGCCAGGGTCTGGCTGTGACAGGCACCCTGGGAGGGAGGTCTGTGGGGGAGCCCTGGGGACCTTTTAGGTCAATTTAGGGCTAATCCACGTCTATACTGGCTTAAGTCAACTTAATAAAGTCGATTTAACCAGTAAGTTGACTTAAAACCAGGTGTTAAGTCGACTTAAAATTTCCTTAAATCAACTTAAGCTGCTGCTTAAGTCGACTTAAGGAAACTGTTGTGTAGACACGGAGTAAATTAAGTCAACGTAAGCCTGCTTAAGTCGACTTAATTTACTAGTGTAGACGCACCCTATATGACTGTATCAGTCCAGTCATACGTCTTTCCTTATTTGTCTAAAATTTTTAACTCTTTACTCTGTGCTTACCTTTGCACAAAGTAGTCTTGATTAAATTTACTCTGAATTCTAAGAATCTGGAGTTTAGGATATTTAACAAGTTTTATAAAATTTAGAATGGAGGCGAAGATCTTATGAATAACACTGTGTGCAAATCTTCAAGTGGCTATCCGAACAACCTGGTCTTCATTATGCAAATAACAAAAAAGAACTGAAATGTAAACAACCTGCATAAATCAATCTATGATTTCTTTGTTGGCATAAGATATTTCTGTCAGTTCTTCAATGTTCTGGGATATGTAGTTAAAACAATGGATCAACACTTTTTCTCTCACTCTGCAGAAAGTAAATTGCATATTTTATACTATGTCAAGCCTGAGGGATGCTCATTAGAATGAGGTAACTATTAAATAAATGAAAAATGAAATAATGAAGGAAATCTAACTGTAGCTAAATCACAAAATGTAAAGCCATCAGTCTATTGATGATTATGCAATCTACACTAATAATTCACAATTAAGTACAAAATGTATTAACATTTTCAATAGCAGATAGGATTATACTGTGAACAATCACTCAATTTCCCCCTAGAGATTGCTAAATTACTTAGAAATAAATGTGAAGTGTTTTCAGCTTCAGTACCTTAGAGAGTTCCTCCTTAGGGAAGTATACTGTACTGATTATTAGCTCCTTGGGGGGGGGGCATGGGGGGAATCTTTACTACTGAAGTTACAACATGCAGGAGAATATTGGTTTCTAATGCTAGTGCAGAACACCACAATTATAGCCATCTCTAGGAATAGTAGATAAGCCGTTTTGTCTAGTAATATTAAAAACTGAGTCCATTGCTCCCTTCATTTACAAATAAAAGGTAGCAAATCCAAAATATCTAAAAAGGGGCAGAAGAAATTTGCTACTTTTTCTAGATAAGCAGCTATCATTTTGTTGCCTTCTACCTATGTGTTCCCCACTTTACATAGGTTTCTTTTTTTAAAAAATAATGAATTCCTTGTTTTATTTTTTAAAAATTACATAAATATTGATACATATCAGAGACAATCATAATTAAAGGGAGAAAAATCAAGAACTTTGACTGAAACTCTGCCCAATAAGTTTAAAAAAATAAACACATTAGCTAGAAAATTAACATCAACATTTTTCTGCTACTAATGAGTCTTCTCTTTCCTTACTGTACATTAACTGCTACCACAGACATATTAACATTCTCATTACTATTCAAAAGATCATCATGTTATTATAAATGTTTGTTTATTTTCCCCTTCTTTAATGAAGACAATTCTTTATAATGGAAGCCCAAAATGAGAAAAAATGAAGATTTTTATCATTTTGAGAAGAGATGAAGGGTTATGTGTCTTTTAACATAAACCCCGAGGAACAGAAAGATTTACCTAAATGTCAGGTCTAAATATCGGCGCTCCCAAGAAACCACATTATTGTCATAGTCTTATCCCTGGGGTCTTTATTCAGAAAATTCTTAGTTCATTATCTGTGTGGTTTCATGCCAGTTAATATAATCTAAGATGACCTTAGTTCATATTTAAGATCTCATATTATGTTTGGTTCACAGCCAAATTAAATCCAACATCTTTCAAGACAAAATGTTTGTAGATTTTATACCACCAGTTAGTTGTCAAACTGATAATTTCAACAGAGCCTCTACTTATAAAATTCATAATCACCTTTGGCAACATGCCTTTTGTTATATTTTCTATCACTCAAACACAGCACTTCGATCGTATGTTGGAAAAAAAAAATACTCCACTGTTGGATTGTTATTTTGACAAAAGTTATAATTTAACATGAGGTTTCTTATTGCTTTCTCAGTTTGTCTAAATCAGTTTTAAGCAGGGACCTGATTCTCCAGTATCTTACACATTTAGACCTGTCTAAATGTCATGACCTTCAGATCTAATTGGCTCTGTTTAGTACAGGATACAAGGGGAAGGTAAACAATTCCTTTATACATAAACATAATTGAAGTTGTGCTACATAGTTCAGTTTTAATAAGAACTTTAAAACTTTACTTTGTAAAAATAAATAATTGAAATGACAAAAGTCAAAGTAGAGAATATGAACTTTGAGCACTATTTAAATTTTATGGTGGTTTGATGAAAAATTAATTGATACAGAAATAATAAGTAATTCAACTATCACCCCTTTTGATGATTTTTCTCATTAGATGGTCTCATTTTTCTTTGTGTTCATTTTGCAAGATATTTAAAACAGCCTGGGACCTGCTCTTTGGCCACTTTGTTCCTCCTCATGGACCGATTTGTAGAATGTTAGTTATACATGGAAATTGTTTGGGGAAAAAAGCATTTTATAAAACTTTTTAGCCATGATGGAAAATATGTGCATCAAAGCAAATGTGCCAAGTTTTAGCTTGACAGCAAATCTGCTGTGGCACAAATGCTGTCAACACTTCCGGAGAAGGCTTTAAAAAATGCCATCACATAAGAAAGACAATTCCCACCACCACCACAATCTACCACTAGGGAAAATTCCTGAGACTGGAAAGAAACAGCATTTCAAACCTTACTTCATCAAAGCGCTGCTTAAATTTCTTCCAATGTACTACCTTTATTATTGACTAGGACCATAAACCCTACCCTAGAAGACAATCCTCACCATCTCGGAAATAAGTTACCAGAGAGCTTATGAAAGCTGACGGCAGCCCAAAGCCCAGCTTTCTGACAAACCCCAATCTGAGGCCTGGTATACATCTAAAAATTAGATTGCCCTAATACATCATTCAGGACATCTTCTGTGACAAAATTAGGTTGATCTATTTCTTCCCCCCCCCCCTTTTCAGGTCAATGAAAGAATTCTTCTATCAATCTCACTGTCACCTTTTGGAGAGATGGACTATCTGTCTCAATGCAGAAGAAGATATTCCAATATAGAAAGTGTCTACACTATCATGTTACAGAGGCAAAGCTGCAGTAGAGTAGTTGTGCCACTGTGCAGACATGGCTTTAGCTACTGCAACACGTTGTCTTTCAGAGTGACTAACCAGTTGGGGTTACCCTATCTCTAACCACAATAAGCCACACTCCTTCTCCAGGGTCAGGATAGAATACAGGATTTTTTATCCCTGATATTCCAGTCTGACTAGTTAACTAGTTATACCACAGTGGGAAAATGTGAGATGAATTCTCCATCAGTGGCTAATCTAGAAAGGGAATATCACTTATTAGTGTAACTTAAGTAAAGTGCTAATGATATGTCTACATTATGGAGACTACATAGGCATAGCTATTTCACTGGAAGTGTGCCCACATTGGGTGTTAGTTTGGCAAAACTATGACAGACGAGTGTGAATTTTTCAGATCCCTGAATGAGATACTTATGTCAATCTAATTTTTAAATGTAAACCAAATTCAAGGAGCTTGAAGATGAAGCATTTCAAACCCTGCTGCTGATATATGTGCAATGATTATATGGTTGCATATTATTCACATATTTAAGACATATGTTGTAATAAAAACTCTGATCATCTGTAAATTATGTTGTGAATCACATTTCAGTCATTTGTGGCACATTTTTTTGTGTAACCCACTGATCAGCTTGTGTGTTATTTGTAGACAGAAGCTAAGAATCTATGGCCACATCTACACTGAAGTTGCTGTGTTGATCCCCACGGAATGATGTAGCGGGATCGATTGAGTGGCCAGTGTAGACCTGCTCAATTGATCTCGGAAGTGTTCTCCCTTTGATATAGTAACCCCACCCCTCCAAAAAGAATAAAGCTGTGTCGAAGGGAGAGCACTTCCCATTGATGCAGCCGAGTGAAGATGCCGTGGTAAGGGTGAGTAAGTCAGTCAATGGGGAGATACACATTGTACTGTATGTAGATTGCATATCATCCATCAATTTAGCAAGGCAGTGTAGACTAGGCCTGTGACACCGATGCTAAATCTTATCAGTGACCTCAGTGTTAAGGCAGAATAGCTTCCCAAATGCATGGACTGTGTAAGAATCATGTCATCAACAGAGATATGCAACTCTAAGGTCAACATTAAAGTTTTGCATTAGAATGCAAGATTATTGAAGTTAAGATACATATTACTTTTTGGTATATTGGAGATCAAAGTGAAAGCCTTGTGGAGTTCTGAATGTGTTGTTGACAGGGCTGTAGACAATATGAGGTTGTAAAGAATCCACAAGTAAGTCTTTCTCCTTAACTTCTTATTTCTATGTTTTTATGGTTTGGAGTGGATGGGCTATGTCCTGCCCCAGCCTTAACTGATACTAACCAGAGATTCTCTTTGTTAAATATTAACAAGGCCTATTTTGGAGTTAAGGTTTTGCTTTAAAAGGTCATTTAGATTAATATGAGAATATGTGTTTCACCGTACCTCCAACAAAGAAATTCTTTTTAAAGATGTGGTGTCCATCAGTGATTCTGGTTAATGTGATGTGTGGGTGTTAAGGTACTTTTAAAGCAGATTTCCTTATCAGGTGTCATTGCTTTTATAGGTTTGTGTGGGTGGGTTTGTCACCATAGAAACTTTATAAGTTTAATAAAGGTTTTGATGGTATGAATTATATCTGTGATCTAATTGTTTTATATTTATATAAAAGGGATGCAAGTTTTAGTTCTTTAGGCCTGAATCTACAAAAGGACACTAGTGATTACCCTATCTACTGGACTATGGAGTTTCTCTATCTCTTTTTTTGATCCAAGGTATATTAAATTAATAAATACAACTGGAATGACATCAAGAAAGAAAGCCACACATCAGAATACCCATTGTCCAGTGGTTAGGGCATTCACCAGAAAGATGGGAAATTCCTATTTAAATTCCATTCTCCCCACCCCCTTCCCAAAAAAGACAGAAGGAGAAAGTTAAACTGGGGTGTCCCACATCTAGGGTGACCAGATAGCAAATGTAAAAATTGTGACATCTGGTCAGCAAGTGTAAAAGATTGGGACAGGGACTGCAAATAATAGGTGTCCATATAAGACAAAACCCTGAATATAGGACTGTCTCTATAAAATCAGGATAGCTGGTCACCCTACCCACATCCTAAGTGAATATCTTATCCACTATGCAAAGATTATTAAATGGTGGCTACTACCTCCCTCTCTATTTTGCCAACTGGATTGCACCTTGCAGACAAGAAGAGATAAGCAAGGCAATACTGATCTTCACATAATTTGAAGATCACACCAGGATTATGTGGAAGATAGGCAGGCATCTGGAAACCAGAGACAAGAGTGTACAGGTACCTAGGGAACTTTCATAAACAGAAACGTAGGCACTAAGGGTGCATCTACACTTGTAAATTAAGTTGACTTAAGCTTGCTTAAGTCGACTTAATTTACTCTGCGTCTACATTACAGTTTCCTTAAGTCGACTTAAGGAAAAGTTAAGTCGACTTTATAAAACCTCGTTTTAAGTTGACTTTTGGCTTAAGTCTAGTTTAGAAAGTCGACTTAAACCAGTGTAGATGTGGAGTAGCCCTAAGTCGACTCTAAGTTGACTTAGGGCTCTCCAGGACTTGTCCACTGCCCTCCCTGCCAGGGTGGCTGGCACAGGGAGAGCCTGGCTGTGCCCCCCACACAGGGCAGGGCAGAGCCCTGCCCACCCTGCCCCTATGCCCTACCAGGGTCCCTGCCTCCCTTTGCCCCATTGTACTCAGGTACAATGGAGCAAAGTCTGAGCCCCCTGGCACTTCTCAAGGGTTGCCCCCCCTGCCACCGTGGACCTGTCCCAGGTCCACCTAGCCCCTACAAGTTGACCTAGGCATCCAGTGTGGACACTCAAGGTCAACTTTGTAGGGTCCCGCCAAAGTCAACTTAAAATTTAAGTGCAGACATGCTAAATTGACTTAACAAAGTCGACTTAGCTAAGTCGACCTAAATTAACCAGCCAGGTGGTAGCTGAGTGAAGGTTTTGTGGATCACATCTAACTCCATTTGTGGATGTGGACCTTAACACTTTGCCTGTTGGAATTTTGTGTGCATTTTAACTTACATTTGTTTGTATTTTAATCTATATACCTCAAGCTGAATGAAGTCCTAACACTAATTTTGGCTGTGGAAAACCCTTTCCAAATATAATTATTAGCATCAGATAACATTTTTCGTATCGAAAGCATCTTGAAAATTTGCATTTTACAAAGAAGGTTTTTGCAAAAATTTAGCAATAATATCTCAATTTTCTATTTTTGTGAAATTTACTTTGACTTCATTTTTTTTTTTACCAGGTCCATGTTTTTGGTAAGCCAGAAAATTCCAAAACAATTCAGGTAATAATTGCAGTAAAAAGAATTGAAAAATGTCATAAAAACAGAGAATTGGTATATTTTGAACTGGGCAAAATGGAAACAATTTTGAAACAGAGAAATAATTTTCAACCAGCCATAAAATGTAGCAGTTTATCTGTTTAAAATTTATTTATAAATTCATATATAGTAGTCCTGAATGGATTAGATTGGGGGTTAGGGGGGGGGGGAATGTTGGAAAACTTTGATTTCATCATACACAGAATCTTAGGGGGGAAATATTTCCATTGATGTTATGTACAAAATGATCAAGTAAGAAAAATTCTTCTTGAGAACTTAGAGTTTGATTTAAGGGTATTTAATTTGTGTATTTTAAGATGTGATGTTGATAGTTTGTGTTTTAATGATTATAAAGCTTTAGATTCTTGAATTTCAATGGCTATGTCATTAAATATTTAATTATTTATTTCTCACTGCTGTGAAAACATACAAGAGAAAAGATTCTTCACAATAAATGTTACTATCTGTCAAATATAAAAAATAAAATAAAAATTTAATTCTGCCTAGCCTATTTATATATAACTGAAATATAGTTGGGAGAATTTCTTATGTAATTTGAAGGTTGATCCTTCAAACACTTTAGCAAACATTTGTGAGCATTTAGCATTTACACTCACTTCTGGGGACTTTTTAAAAGAGTAAAATTCTATTTGTGCTTAGGCATTTTCAGACTCATCTAGGGAAACAAAGAAATGTAACATGAACTGAGAAATGGGACATGAAAGAGGACTATTTAGTAGCTTCACTTCAGCTGAGTGTGTCATTTCAATACAGATGTTATAGTGAATCCACAATTTGGGGCTCAAAGAAGTTGCAAGATTCAGAAACAACAAGATTCAAGATGCTGATAACCGGAACAATTAGGGAAATGAAACTCTTAAGAGGCTGATAACTGGAACAACTGCTGTTTTGTTTCTTAATTTGTTTTATGGTATTAAGAAATTATCCTTTCCTCAGATTCAGACTGCAACTGGTTGTAGTTGGTATATGTTGAAGGGAGTTCCTGATTATTTGAACAAGACCTGAAGCATTCCAAGGGAAAATACCTTGATCTGGAACTATATAATATAAGCTAACTGTTTTATGTTTAACTTTTTAAATTATTAAGGTTCAAGCTGATGTGTATAAGAAGGTAAGATATCCCTTGTGGATATTTGTTCTTTTGCATATGTAATTTTTTTTAAATTAAAAAATAGGATATATGTAGGTTAGCAGAAGGTCTTAAATTTAGGAGGAATTGGTCGCAGATTGGTGACATCAGTTATACTATCCTTACTGCACGGATTTAACAAATCACATTTCATTTTCATTTTCTAAAGAAAAAGGCTATGACCAGAAAAGAAATAGGTGAATAAATTATCCATTTAAAAAAAAACAAAAAAACCCACATCTACTATGGTGCACAGTGTAGGTAGGAAATCTCTATTCCTAGGGAGTATTTTTCTTGTTCAGTAGTACTCAACTTGTATTTCAGTTTGTTACACACATCCTTAATATTAATGTGTAAGTTACAAGCTGTTCAGTTTATGAAAAATTATTATAAACTGTGTCATGAATTACTAATGTAAGCAATATACCTTGTACTACAGTAAGGTTAACTGGTCCATAACTTCACACAAAGGCAACATTGTGTTCCTTAGTAAGAAACAAGCATTAAATCACTTTGGAGTCAGAAAAAAATATTTTAAAGAACTTTATTATTATTCCTTATTATTATAAAGTCAAGTTTTGTACTTGTAAAGGTAATATAATAGGAGCAACTGAAAATTAAATCTTATCTACAGGCTGCATATACTTCAAATTTATTTGTACTAAATCTTCAGATTAGAGCTAGGACCCGGAATTTTTTTATATGACATCATGCAATTTTGTCTTCATTTAAGTGTAAATATATGTCTTCCATATGCTTTGCCAACTGTATAAATTAAGAACCAATCTGCAATCTTCACTATGGCTATGTCTACACTTGAAAAGTTAGGTCGACTTTATAAAGTCAACTTAATAAGGTCAACTTTAAGTTGACTTAAAGTGTACCTTATTAAGTCAACTTAATTTTTCAAGTGCAGACGTGGTCCCTTTTCGATCTTATTAAGTCAACTTAACGTTTTAAATTGACTTAAGCTCCACCAAAGCACTAATCCTCATCTCCACTGGTTTAAGTTGACTTAATAAAGTCAACTAAAGTGCTAGTTCGAATTAAAAGGAGGTGTTATTAACTCAAACTAACTTTTCCTTATTTCGATTTAAGGAGCAGCTTAAATTGATTTAAGGAAAGCCAAGTGTAGACATGGAGTATTTTAAGTCAAGTTAAGCCTTCTTAAATCGACTTAATTTGTAAGTGTAGACGCACCCTATGTGACTAAACCTAATACTTGCATAATTTCAACTGGAGTAGTCCTATTGACAAAGTACTCCATTGGATTTACTCACATAGATAAAATTACTTGTGTGAGTAAGGATTGCAGGATTAGTCTGCAAGAATTCAGCAACATGTAGTATCTTAAAATATTACTGGCTATACCACCTCTTCTTACAAAAGAAACATGATATAAGAATAGCAATACTGGTTATAACAAAGTCTACTGAGTGCAGTATCCTATCTTCTGACAGGGGCTGATGCCAGATGCTTGGAAGGAAACGAACAGAAAAGGACAGTTTTTGAGTGATTTAGATTTAGAACTTGTTCTCAAAAATCAGACTTTCAAGACGTCCAATTCTGTAAAGTGTAGCTCTTAACTTATCTTCCATGGTTTGTATAGAATACACATTGTGAAAGGAGAAAAAGTCATTTGGAAGACAGATTCCCAAGGGACAAGCACTCACCTGAATGAATATTTTACGCCTACTAACCACTATATTTGGCACATATCTACTTGGCAGGCAAAACATTTTTTTTATTCCCAGATGTAGATGTAAAGAGCTACATAAGTGCTCAGTATTATTATTTTTAAGAGTATCATTAAAGTTAATCTGGATCTGAGTGCCTAACGTTATTTGAAATACCCTAAAAATGGATTTCATTCTCTGCAACTCCCTTCTCAATTTTTATCTACTGTTTTCTGTTGATAGACGATGCCAAAAACCTGTATTAAGATAGTGTCTCTGTATAGTGTTCAGTATATCTCTCTCTTTTACCCTTATCTTCTCTTGATATCTCCAAGGATTTCTCTCACACCAATACATGGCCATATATCTGTATTCCTATTAATAGCCTTTGATTCCATTTGATTCTTTGTGTATTACCATTTAAAATGGATATTAATATTGAATGCATAAAATGTATAATAAGGTCGCAAATCCATGCACTCATAATTTATGAAGTGCCTGAATTAAGACTGTCTAAACAATCTTACTTCAGCAGTCTTATGCATATGACTCATGATAATAGGCAGTGCCAGAAGAGTGGGCAGGGGACGCATTTGCCATCACCACTGGCGGCCCCTACCACCGGCCTCACTGGGGCCACAGCCAGCCCCCCAGCAAGGCCAGGAGTGAGGCCAGGGAGCCAGCGAGGTCACCAGCAAGTGCCCCAGCAAGGCGGTGGGGGCAAAGGTCAAAGATGGGGCTTCCCATGCAGCATGGGGGGGGCATTCTTGACATTTGCCCAGGGCCCCAGAATCACTAAGACTGCCTCGGGTCACAATACAGTCTTTAATTGCATGAGTACATAGTATTTTCCCACAGGATTAATTTTTCCTAACCCCACTTTTTGAAGTGACTGAACCATTTAGATGAAACTTAAACAAAGAAAATATCAACCCAAGGAGACAACTAACATGAATTTTTAAGCCTCGGTGATTCAAGTCTGGCAAAGTGATAAGGAACTCAAAGCATCTAAAGCAGGAAGCCTGTGAAATGATCAGTAGGGCTATTAAATTGCTAGATAATATAGAAAATAATTAAGGAGGAAAAGGACATTCAGAAGCACTACTTGACTTCTGTGTCAGTTTTTACCACAGAGGACATTTGGATGATCTAATACATACCTCAAGAGTATTCTTTTCAATTAATAAAGATTAATAGATTAAAGGAATCATTGTGATCATCTAGTGTGATATCTTGTATAACATGGGCCATGGAACTTCCCATAAATAATTCCTAGGACATATCCTTTTAGAAAAAAATATCCAATCGGTATTTAAAAATCTCCTGTGATGGAGAATCCACTGATGAGGCATTGTCAGTGACTACAGTACTAGAAGAGGTACTAGAATAAGTTAATATGCTAAACAACTCATTAGCACATCCAAAATTTCTGAGATAATTTAAGAGGTCTGATATAATTTAGCTGAGCAGCTAAAATAGACTGACTTCAATGAAGTTATGACCATTTACACCAGCTCAAGAACAGCTCAGTTCAATCTCTCATTATAGTCACCTACTGTTCTGGAGGATTAGAGGGCAGCAAAAGTTGTATTAAGGGTAAATCTGGAAATTATAGACCAGTTAGCCTTATTGTAATACTAGGGATAGTGGTTACATTGGTAATTAATGACAGGGTTTTTTTTGAAAAGTAGAAGAATAAAATAGAATGGGGATCAAACAAAATGTCTCTGTAAAGGAAAAAAATGTTCTCCAATCAGACAGACTTCTCTGAGCTTGTCAACAAAAATAGTAAGTAAAAGAAAGTTAGCAGATAGAATTAATTTGGGAGTTCAAAAAGCCCTTGAGCTCAAGAGTTTATTGAAGCAATACAGTAGGTAAAGTGCTATAACAGATTAGAAATTATGTTTAAAAAGTGGAGGTCAATTTTTACCCTGACAAAAGTTGAGCAAGTACTCCTAACAATTATTTGTAAAAAGTAGCAAACAGCAGTATAGTCAAATTTGCAGATGATACAAAATAGTTTTCTTTAGTCTTGACTATCGAAGAGTATGAGGAAGTTAAACACAGGCTACCAAAACTAGCAAACTGGGCAGCATGATAAAAAATTAAATTCAGGAAAGAAATCTTGGGCATCACTGTGAACAGCTCAATGAAAAGTTACATTCAATGCAGAACAATGGCTAAAAAGCAAGCAAAATATTAGTAAGATTTACTTAAAATATTTTAATGCCACTATGGCACTCTTTAACTACACCCAACACATTCATTTCTCTTCACTTGTCCCAGAAAGAATGCAGTACAGCAGAAATAGAAAAGGTCCAGAGAGGGACAAGAAAATCAACTAAAGACATGGAGAGATTTACATTGGAGATAAGAATGAAAGACAAAACACAACACAATGAAGACCATTTTGTTTAGAGACATGGGGTGGTATAAATTAATGAATGACATAGAAAAAATGCTCTTGTTTAGCATCTGATGATACAAGAATAGAGGGATAGCCAATGAAACTAAATAACATATTTACAACTGATAAAACTTTTATTCCACTCACAATTAAAATATGGAATTTGTTGCCACAAGATACTGATGTCAAAGTTTGAAAATATTGAGACAAAGATAGTGTATATAGGAAATGAGAACAGCCACCTGATAGGATGAAATGTTTGAACATGTCCAGGTATAAACTATCTTGCTTCAGATAATAAACCAGCTATATGATGGTGCGCTAGCTCACCAGCCCAGGAAAGAACAGAATATCATCTATCCTCCCTATTCCTCTATTCATTTTAGCCCTATAATTTCCACAAACTGAAAAAGTATGTTAAAGGGGGAATCAGTTCTTTCTGTTGACTTTTTTTCTTATCCCTATTAAACAGCGGCTCCTTTTTTATTTATCTACTACTAAGAGATCATATTTAAAGTTTATTGATATGCAATGAGCTCCTTTATTACCCAATATTCCATTTCCCATTTACCAGCTAAACAATTATCTGGCCATCCAGATGATTTCAAAGTAATCCACACTGGAAACGAATCCCAAATATACGTATAAAATGATGGGGTCTAAGTTAGTGGATACCACTGAAGAAAGAGATCTCGGAGTCACTGTGACTAGTTCTCTGAAACAAAGGGCAACAAAAGTGATTAGGGGTAGGTCCCATATGAGTAGAGATTAATAAAACTGAGACTTTTCAGCTTGGAAGAGATGACTAAAGGTGGAGATGGTAAGTCAATAAAATCATGACTGGTGTGGAGAAAGTAAATAGGAAGTGTTATTTACTTTTCATAACGCAAGAACTAGGGGTCATCAAATGAAATTAATAGGCAGCAGGTTTAAAACGAGCAAAGGGAAATATTTCTTCATACAGCATATAGCCAACCTGTGGAATTTTTTGCCAGAGCATGTTGTGAAGGCCAAGACTATAAGAGAGTTCAAAAAAGAACTAGATAAGTTCATGGAGGTAGGTCCATCAATGGCTATTTGCTAAGATGTGCAAGGATGCAAAACCAGTCTCTGAGCTGTACCTAACCTCTGTTTGACAGAAGCTGAAGCTGGGAGTGGGTGATGGGATGAATTACTTGATGATTACATGTTCTGTAAATTCCCACTAAAGCAATTGACATTGGCCACTGCTGGAAGACAGGATACTGAGCTAGATGAACCATTGGTCTGACCCAATATGGCCATTCTTATGTTATATTCATCTAATAGTTTGAGGGAATAATGTAAAAATGCTATACCTCCTGTATAGCAGACTCATTTTCATGCCACACCTCCTCTTGCTCTGTTCATGAGGGAGAGCAGTAATACTTATATACAGTGGACTCCTGGCAAGAATCTGTCAAATAAAATAAAAAAGCCAGTATATGAAACTGGCTTTAATTGCATTGTAAGGACACCATAGTGAGCCTGTTAAACTGTGAGAGATATAGATCTTCAAAGAGCTTTAGAGTAAATTTTACACTTTGGACATATGCTATTTGTTAGTTTAGAATATTCAATATATTTGTGCATTTGCCAGGAAATTTTACAACAACTAACTGGGAGACAGATGCCGATTTTGACACAAATGCAAAACTGGAGGGGAGTTGGGGAGCTGCATTTGTTTTTTGTTGAGTAATAAACTTTGCCAGTTTGATTGATTTTTGCTTTTGAAAAAAGTTTGAGAAATCTTTAAACCCTGATTTGAATTCTGTGTATGCTCTATAAATTGGGAAATTACAATTTCTGTATTCTGTTACTTTGTGCCATCACAAATGATATTTCACCTCCATTTATCGATGCAGTCATCTGTTAGGTAGCAAGGGCAGTTTAGCAAGTTAGATAAGAAGGAAATAAAACAATATCACTCACTATTAAATAAGCCACAGGATACTCCTTTGCTAATTGTATACTAGAGACATATTGCGCACCCTGACCCATAAAATGCCATCGTTTTTTCTCTTTAGATGTTAAACTAACATATGGCTAACTGCTTCTGCCACTTTAGTTGTGTGGAAGAGTTAAAATACACAGGAAAACTGCAACAGAAACAGGAAAGATTCCATGTGCTGTGATTTTCTGCTCATCCTGAAGAGCCAAACAACTAAATATTAACAGTGTTGACAAAATACACATCACTGTGGTTTTAAATGTTTAACTCTACGCTGCTTTCCATTGCTGGGTGTTGAAGACATATAAAAAGAGTAGTGATAGATAAAGGAACGGGGCTATGGCTGGACAATTGTGTTCCAATCACAGTTAGGGTATTTGAGTGGATTCTCTGTATCTAACTCAGTCATGGGTAAGAGGCTTACTGCAGAAGTCGGTAGGTGAGGTTTTGTGGCCTGCACTGTGCAGGAAGTCAGACTAGATGATCGTACTGGTTCCTTCTGACCTCAGAGTCTATGAGTCTATAATATTAATAAAAATATTATTAGTAAGGAATGCATTACAACAAGGCTTTGTCAGATCTGACTTACCAATGGCCTGATTCTTCTTTCCCTTGTGAGGTCATTTTATTCATATGTAAAACAAATGGCAAATCACAGTGTTTCACCCCCCATTTTGCAAAGATGTAACTACAGAAAAGTGCAAAGTATCAAGTATTTTAAGTTGGTGCTACTCCAACCTGGAGCAGCTTTAAATTCCCCTTGTGGATGCACATATATGCTTCCCTTCCACATTTGCAAGTATCAGCCTCCCTTCCCACATACTTCCTTATCTGTCCTCCCTGTTTCCCACTTGCACTCTAGTCTATATTTTCTTCTACATTCTAACTGTCAATATCCACTCCTTCCCTGCTTAACAATAGTAGCAAAGTCTGTCTGAACCCTATTGCCTTCACACTTGCTGCACAGTCCCCAGATTAGCTCTTGCCTGGCTTCCTAATCATTTTTTTCCCTTCATATCAGCAACACCCTGAACAGCAACTCTAAGCATATGGCTGGTGGTTGATAGCTATTACATAATAATCATTCATTCCATACCCAGCTGGTCACCCTTGAGTACAAGGTGAAAAAGACCATTCATGGAACTACAGTGTACATGCCCCTTCTGCAGCTGGTCAGCTACCTGAGACAGCACATGACAGGCAAAGTCATGGCTCCTCTACCTCTTTCTAGCTCCTTTTTAAGCAACTAGAAATATTTGGCAGGTGCAGTTTTTAGTCTCAGATGAGTCAAAAAACAAGCATGAGGTAGGATATAGGAGAAGAGAGTATAGGGATTATTAATGAGGAATAGAAGGAATTAACCTGAGAGCTGACTTCTAAGGAGGATGTGTAGTAGATGAGGACATGGAATATTTCCATGCATAGGAAGAAGCATAATAGAAGGCAAGCAAAATAAAACACACACACACACACACACACACACACACACAAAGGAGGGGAGAAAACAAATGAATTATAAAGGAGAAGAACAGAGGGAACCCAAAAGGGATTAGTTGAATTTACACAATTTCAGTTTTCATAATCTCAGTCACTGATGCTTCCACATGGTTTTGTCTATGGCTATGTCTACACTGGCAAGTTAGTTCGAATTAAGGAGACTTAATTCGAACTAACTAAAGCCATGGCTACACTAGGCTTTAGTTAGTTCGAATTAAGGGCTTCCTTAATTCGAACTAATAAGTTTGAATTAGGTATTCGAACTAAGGGGTTAATTCGAACTAACTAGTGGCCATATTAATTCAAACTAATTTCTTAACCAGCCATTGGAATGAAGTGCTTGCTTAATTCGAACTAACATTCCAGTGTGGCCATGCTAGCTTGAATTAAGCTAATTCGAACTAACTAAAATTAGTTTGAATTAGTTCGTTCGAACTAACTAATGCAAACTAATTTTAGTAAGTGTAGACATAGTCTATGATGTGTTTAATGCCCATGTATCCTCACAGTAGTTTACTTTGTGCTATTTTCATTTTGCAGTAATTGCTGTATTGAGTCACTATTATTTATTGGTTTATATACACAACAGTTGGCTACTGAGAATGCAACTTCCATATCAACCTATCCAATTAACAGCCGCTATCTGATATTTGGATATCTTGCTCCACTATACCTAGTAGCTTGGTTTCCCTTTTTGTTACAGGTGCTTTTCTCCTCCCCTTCCCTCCCCGGCTTCTTCTTATATTTGTTGACTGGTTGGCTGAACTGTGGGTTGTAACTGTTTCCTGATACCATCTACCTGAAGGAATCACACTAATTAACAAATAGCACAATGTGCAATAGACTCATCTGAATGAGTGTCATGTGGCAAGAGAGGTTTTAACACAGTTATAAAACACACTCTATTCTGTGGGGGAAGGGATTATGAGGCAGCTGCAGTTTAAAAGCGCTAGTGTAGACAAAGTCTAATGTACCACTGGAAAGGAAACAGGAAAAAGAGACAAGGCTATATGAAGAAGATGAGATAGAGATAATGGATGAAGCAGGAAACACAAACACACACACAAAGGGACAGAGGTTTTCATCAAATTAGAGCTTTACCTCTCCTCTGTACTTGGCCTCTGAGAAGACTACTCTTAGAAACATTAAACAACACCCATCACTGTCTTAGACTGAGAAATTTTATTTAAACTCGCCTATTTATTACTATAAGATTTTTCTGGCACATACAAAAATAAAATAGTTAGTATTGTTAAACCCTAAAATCTCTTGTTTCCTTTTCTTTAGGAGTTATGGACCAGCCTACTGGTCCCTCTTCACCACTCCACCAGCGCAAAGGAGACATAATGCTGCCCTAATCTGGCAGTTGGAGATTCTTCTGTCATGCTGTGGACCCTGTGTGGTGTAAAGTCAGTGTAGCAGCACTACGATACCTTTTTAGGCTAAAATGTATGTCTCGGACAAAAGAGGGTCATGATATGTTCTCATGATCCCTATTACAGCCAACACAAACAGAAGTCTTAAAACTTCTCTAACTTGCTTCAAGAGCTGACAGACTCCCAGCAACTCTGGACAAAGCCAAGAATCAAGCTCTATATTCAAGTACGATCAAGCAACAGCATATTTCTCCCCAACCCCCCTTTGGTTTGTAAAAGTTAAATTAAAAAGCCATAAATGTACTTTCTTCTTTTAAAAAAAGGTATCCTTTTGCATGTGTTTTATTAGGGTGGCAGGATGTTATTTTCATTGATACTTATAAATTAATTACATATTAGCAATACATAGCTGTTCATTATAAAATATAACTGTATACTCTGATGTATTCATAATATTGTGTGCGCAAGTTTGGAAATTTAAAGGTTAGTTGGTGAAATCTTGATTAAAGAAAGATATGCAAGCAGAATCACAAATCAAGAATGAAAATAGGGCATTTTAGCAATAGAAGAAACTTGGCAGAATGTCTCAATCTCTTTAGCCCTCCTGGGATAAGTTAACACTTGGAACTCACATTTACTCTGAAATCCTTTTAGAAATAATTATTTCAGTTGCTCCTATTTCTGTTTTCGATCACCTCTTGTATATATAAACTATTGCATGTAAAAAAATCAAGCATAATATCCTTTTGGGTGTGACTGTGCTTTTCCTTAGTTTACTTCACTTAGTCATATCTGATACAAACTCAAATGGTCTTTCAACCTCTATCCTTTCCATGCCTTTGAAGTAATTCCCAAGTTATACAGAAAGTCAGAGAAAACATCTTTATTCTTAAAAAAGGAGACAGATTCCTCAAGAAACTGAGTAATTCCTTTTTGCTGCACCTTTTCTATCTCTTCTAATTTTTATATGAAGCCCACCTGTGATGTAGTAGATTTTTAAAAGGTTATGAAATAGTCTTCCTATAAAAGTTATAATAAAGGAGTGGTAGAGGAGTAGACACCACTTAAACTCACAGATCTTTCTATATGATTAACTGAAAGATAAATTCAGCTTTTTAAAAATGCCATATACTCTCAGCTATCACTTTTATTGTCACCTAGACAGCAATAATTTTATTAGATTTATCATTATACACTATAACAAACATCTTCTAATTGGATTTCTGCAAAGGCAAGGCGTCTAGATATTAAAGTGGAGGACTTGAAATCAAGAAGTCTGTTCTAGTCCTGACTTGATCACTGATTTGCTGCATGACCTTGATGTCACATCATTTTTCTGTGCCTCTTATTTGTAACAGGAAAATAATGATATTTATTGTTCATGGGAAACTACTTGGTTATCATATTTAGCTCTCTATTTGGCTTACATATTGCCCACAAATGTCATCATTTCTACTGGCTGGCTTTTCAGAATTATTCAAATAATATATATATGTGTGTGTGTGTGTGTGTGTGTGTGTGTGTGTGTGTGTGTGTGTGTAATTTTAGCTTATATACTGCTCAAAATGTTCATTATGCATACTGCTGGGGGTAGTCACAATTGGAGCTGCTGTGATTTGATGCAGAGGTCATGTTTCTATTCCCTTATTGAATTAGTATAAACCTTTGAATCAGACTTCTGAGGAAAATACAGTTACAAGTTCCAAATATGCTTTGTCTAAAATACTTGCTTAAAACTCAGTTTCCTTTCAGTATCATTTGTTACTATTCCTGATAGTAAACATATCTGCTAACATTCTCAGGAAGGGTAGAATACCCCACTGTGGTGAAGACCAGAACTAAATCAGGTCTTAAATAGGGTTCAGCTCGTGCATATACCTTGTGCTAGACCTCTGCACATGAACTTCACCCAAAGGTTACATAAAAAGGCAGGGCAGCACAGGTAGACTCATTAAACCCGTGACTAGTGACTCCACGTCATGTGAGGAATTTGGAAATACCACAGCTCCTATGCAGATTTCTTTTGACAATAGCTTGAAAATATAAAAACAGTACATAATTATGAAAATCCCAGTCAGCTTCTGTCTTAACAGACAGGAGGAGACAGGGTTACCCCTAGCCACAAGAAGGGGCAAATCAAAGCAAGGTTACTATGGGAATGTGTGTCAGAGACGAGTTAGAGTGCAGAAATCTCTGAATGCTCTGACAAACTTCTATTGTAGGCTTGATTATACCATTTAATTATTTTGCCTTTTGTCCCTCATCTGTAAGATGATTTTTTAAAACAGAATTCAAAGGACTATTTGTATAAGACACTAAAATTCACCAGAATACACAAACAGTCTTTTGTCATGCCCCGATCACCAGCTTGCGAACAGGGACTGCAAACAGGGGAGTTTGCGAGGGAAGGAGAAGGAGAAGCCCTGAGAAGGAGGCGAAGGAGATCCCCTTGCTGAAGAAGCAAGGGAGAGAGTGAATTGCTGACTGTGTGTGCTTGTGCTTGTGTCTTTTTTCCCCACAGGTGATTTCTGTGAATTGTCAGTTACTGTGTGAGTTGGGATTGTGATTGTGTGATTGTCTGGGGGCTGTTTGTACCATTGTTCTCTGCTCAGCCCTGCTCAGCTCAATCAGCCTTGTGATCACCCTTCCCCTGTGTGCTTAACGAGGGGCAAGGGCTGACCCAGGCAGAGAAGGCCTTAAAAGCCAGTGGCTGAGCGACCAGGGGGAGCTTGCGACCAGGGACTGCAAACAGGGGAGTTTGCGAGGGAGTTGGGGGGGAAGTTTGTGTTTTGTGTAGCTACTATGGTGAAGAGGACCCGCACCGCTTGTGCCAGCACTGCTACTGTCTCCTCCACCTGCGCCTGTATCCAGACAGACATACTGACCATGGATATCTCTACCCAGATCCTGGCGTGGACTTGCAAGGACTGTGGCCTGCATTTCCCACTCTCAGATGGTCAGGCTGGGGAGATCATTCAATGTGACAGGTGTCTCCTGGTGGAATCTCTCAGGAAGCAGGTGGGGGAGTTACAGGAGGAGGTGGCCAGGCTCAGGAGTATCCATGCCCTGGAGAAGTTCCTGGATAGCATTCATGAGGAAACATGCAAGGATGAGGAAACTATCCAGAGGCAAAGGACTGCTGCCACACCCTCGGAGAAGGATGGGATGGCTCAAGCAGAGGGTGGACACTGGCAGCTGGTTACTTCTGGCAGCAGACAGTGCTCCACCCCTGCTCCCATCCCACCCTCCGTTGTGGTAAAGAACCGCTACGCAGCACTACAGACAGGAGATGATATGGAAGAGGAGAAGCCGTGCACCCCCGAGGTTGGGAGGATCACAACCATCACACCCAGGAGAAAACGTCGGGTTGTGGTGGTTGGTGACTCTCTTCTGAGGGGGACGGAGGCACCCATCTGTCGCCCAGATAAGGCTTCTCGGGAGGTATGCTGCCTGCCAGGCGCCCGTATCCGAGACGTTACGGAGGGATTGTCGAGAATCATCCGTCCCTCTGACTACTACCCCATGCTACTCATCCATGTGGGAACCAATGATACTGCGAGAGGTGACCCTCTGCAGATCAAAGGGGACTACAGGGCTCTGGGAGCACGGGTGAAGGAGTTCGGTGCACAGGTGGTGTTCTCCTCGATCCTCCCGGTCAAGGGTAGGGGCCCGAGCAGAGACAGATGCATCCTGGAGGTGAATGCCTGGCTGCGGAGATGGTGTTACCAGGAGGGCTTTGGCTTCCTCGACCATGGGGTGCTGTTTCAGGAAGAAGGACTGCTAGGCAGAGACGGACTCCACCTATCCAGGAAGGGAAAGAGCATATTTGGAAGCAGACTGGCTAACCTGGTGAGGAGGGCTTTAAACTAGGTCCGAAGGGGGAAGATGACCAACACCCACAGGTAAGTGAAACTGAGGGAAACCTGGGGGAAGGGATGGAACTTGGGGGATGCTGGGGCTGTAACAGCAGGAATAAAAGAGGGGGTAGTTGGAACTGGGGGCAGGGGTCAAATAATTGTTTATTTCTTGATAAAGTCATAATACCTCAGGCAAGTGGGGAAGAAGGACACCGGGAGAAATTGCAAGGGGGAAGATGCGACAGGAGGGAGAATCGACAGGGCAAAGTAGGGCAATGGGCCCGGGATCTTAGGTGCCTGTACACAAATGCGAGGAGCCTGGGAAACAAGCAGGAAGAATTGGTAGTACTGGCATAGACAAGGAACTATGATATAATTGGAATAACAGAAACGTGGTGGGATAACTTGCATGACTGGAGCACTGCCATGGATGGATATAAATTGTTCAGGAAGGACAGGCAGGGAAAAAGGGGGGGAGGAGTAGCGTTATATGTAAAAGAGCTGTATGACTGCTCGGAGCTCCACTATGAAAGTGGAAACAAGATGGTTGAAAGCTTGTGGGTTAAGTTTAGGGGAGAATGCAACAAGGGGGATGTTGTGTTGGGTGTCTGCTACAGACCGCCAGACCAGAAAGAGGAGGTGGATGAGGCGTTCTATGGACAACTAACAGAAGTTTCCAGATTGTCGCAGGCCTTGGTTCTTATGGGGGACTTCAATTATCCTGATGTCTTCTGGGAAGATAATACAGCAGTGCACAGGCAATCCAGGAAGTTTTTGGAGAGTATTGAAGACAACTTCCTAGTACAAATGCTGGAGGAACCAACTAGGGGCCTTGCACCTCTAGACCTATTGCTCACAAACAGAGAAGAATTGATCGGGGAAGTAGAAGTAAATGGCAACCTGGGCAGCAGCGACCATGAGATGGTAGAGTTCAGGATCCTGATCAATGGAAGGAAGGAAAGAAGCAGAACACACACCCTGGACTTCAGAAAAGCAGATTTTGGCTCCCTTAGGGAGCTGATGGGCAGGGTCCCATGGGAAGCTGATCTGAAGGGGAAAGGTGTCCAAGACAGCTGGCTGTATTTTAAAGAAACC
>ML685769.1:31559567-31586782 GCA_007922175.1 Pelusios castaneus | reverse complement strand
AGGAGGGTGGTGAAGCATTGGAATGGGCTATCTAGGGAGGTGGTAGAATCTTCATCTTTGGAGATTTTTAAGGCTCGGTTAGACAAAACTCTGGCTGGGATAATTTAGGGGGAGTGGTCCTGCTTTTTAGCAGGGGGTTGGACTAGATGACCTCGTGAGGTCCCTTCCAACCCTATTATTCTATGATTCTATGATTCTAAAGCTTCTGCAAAATGTTAATATACATGGACACCACTATTATTGCCTCCTTTGCAGTGATAGAGTGGGACCTGAAAATTCTCCTCATGCAGGAGCACACACATGTGCACACTCACACTGTTCGTGATGTTTGGTGGGTCCCAAAAATATCATTTCATTACCTTCCCAAATTCTCAGTCTTTGTGCATACCTCAGTAATGATGGTAGACAAAATGTTTTGGTAAGTATGGCTGGACTATATTCTTTCACTGTCAGAAATGCTCACATTTGTCTCTGAAACATACTGATCTTGTAAAATGATCTGAGATCCTCAGGTGACAAATACTTAAATGTAAAATATTAACTAGGTTGCCACTCTGGGTTTTTAAATGTGATGTCTTCTAGAATTCCTTGTTCTAAAGTAAGATCTTTTCAAAACAGATTCTCCCTTCTTCTGGTCTTTCTGACATTTCTTCTTCCTCTTGGTATTTTTGTACAGTTCTTTCCCAGAATTTTATAAAAATAAACAAACCTTCAGAGAAAAGTTCCCTGACTATACGCTCCCTCACTGTTCAAACTTACACAGATAAAAGAAAATATATGGTGTTAACCCATATAATGAGAGAACTTGAAGGGACATTGAGAGGCCAGGTAATTCAGTCCCCCACACTTATGGTAGAACTAAGTATCATCTAGACCACCCCAGAGAGGTGTTCATCTAAGTTCATGGCGGGTTCTTACCTTGCTTTGCTGTATTGTTGGTCTTGAAAATTATTGTTTAGGTTTAAAATATTAAATAATTAATCATGCAATAATTTTCAAATTTGCAAGATGTCTACTTGCTCTATTAATCTGCTACTGTCTTTATGTTATCCAAATTTCTATATCTAATTCCTAAATTTATCTTATTACGTTTTATTTTCAAAAGTTTCCTATACAATATTAACTAATTCAGACTAGCTTTTGTAAATGTAGACATAGCCTTAGACTTCCGTTATTTTTGGAGTTTTCCATCAAAATTGTTTGTCGTTTTTTAATGATACTTTTTTTGGAATTTAAAGTAGCAAGTGTTTTCTGACAGCTAGGAGGGAGAAAGAAAAGGCAGCAGAAATCTCTTTCATATCTAGTGTATAAACCATATGATTAGTTAGCTATTATTCTCATGGAATTCCTCAAGTAGGAGAGAAGGACACTGCTTCCCCTGTGGTAATTGTTCTGCTCTCTTCTAAATATTTTCACTTCTTTCCTTTGCACTCCTCATTAGCCATTTCCCTAAAGTTCATCTTGTGATTATTTCTCCTATTGTGATTTTTTAACCCTTTTCCATGCTACTGCTTAAGCCTGGAATGCCCACCCTCTCCTGATGTACCAAAGCCCCAGTTCTGTAAGGTGTTGAATGTTTCTTTTAAGGTACTGAAGATGCTCAGCAATTTGTAAGAGCTGCTCAGCAGCATGCTGGAATAGACAACAAATAACAGTCCCCTCTGTGCAAATATGAAATAATATTGAATTGTATTAGAACAAGTGCCCTGTCTCATAACTACTGTCTTATGGTTCCTACTGTGTAACTCAAAAGCTTCATTAGAATAAAGGTCATTATAGGTATATGATTGGGAATGAAACTCAAACAAAATAATTGAAACCTAAATGTTACAGGAAATTCAGTTTAACAAGGGGAGCAAGTTCAAATGAAGATTCTGGACATTTATTTGCTGCAAAAACATAACAAAACAAAATCAGAGCAAGAACTAACAAGATGTAAGGAGTCTGTGTATGAGAATTATATATATATATATATTTTAAAAAATAAGTAATCTGACTTCAAACTGATAAAAGCATCAAAATGCATCAATTCTTTCCTCATTTCCAAATACTTTCTGAGAAAATAGATCAGTATGTAACATCTTAAAACTAAAAACAAAGCTAATTTTGTTAAATTATCAGATTCTCTAAGAAAGGTCAGGCTTCATCATAGCATTAATAAACCAGAGTTTGAAGAGTTGAAGACTAATGTAAACTGAAACACTGAATAACTGAAGAAATCACAAATAAACCCTAGTTAACATCAAATAAATTGAAGCAGGAGCTTGTAAGAATATCACTGATAAACAGCTCTTAGAAAGAGCATTTCACAAATGTTAAGGATTAAGGCACAAGTTGGGCTGTCAGAGGAGATACTGAACCCTTCAACAGAAAAAGCAGGGGGCTTTGCATATAGGATAGGAAAAAGGCTTCAGAAACATTAACAGGATGGCTGAAAGCCTCAACATAAATCTACATGTAGTTGCATGTGGGAGAAGAAAGTATAATACAAATATCAGTAATGGTAGAACTGAAATATTGCATAAGAAAAGCCAATGGAAATTCATCAAGTGCATGATGTTTTTGAAAATATGAAGAAAAGGAAAAGGGGGGAGACCAGATCCTGCCTAAACCCTGTGGGTACAGCCATTGGGGAACTCTCTTATTTAAGAGACTCCTCTTCTAAACCTCTGCAATTGCTGTCTATTCCCTTAGGGCTGTGGGCAGCCTCCATAAATTAGAGCTGTTCTAAATATCACCAGGGATTGGGCCAGCATCCAGAGAACCCCAGAATCAGAGTGACACAAGTCACTGATGGTGTCAAAGTAGAATTAAAAAAAATATGCAGGAAGATTTATATCACAAACTAAAGTGATAAATTAATCCCATTTACTTGAATAGGACTATTCCATTGATTAGGGGGGTACAGAATCAGACCCTTTCTTTTTCATTCTTCAGATAGATCTGTGAAAACGGACAAACAAAATACATTATCTCAGAAAAAGTAGACCCAAGTTTAATGCTCTCCATTCATTAGATTGAAGTATTGTAACTTGTACCCTACAGGGAGTCCATTCATTATTAATAGAACTTCAAACAAACATACATTCATGACATCAGTTTGCCTTCTTTAACTACACCTCTGGGCACCCTGTGAATCATTTATGAAGTGGCGAGATGCACAACAATTCACTAGACAGACTTCTAAAAGAAGAGATCTTTGTCTAATATACTTTAAATTCTATTAAGCTTTAAAACAAAACCAAAGAGACAAAACAAAGACAAGCAGCATTTCTCATTTGGAGAAACAAAGTATATTTTCAACAAAGCGGGTCCAATGTTGATAATTTGAGTGCTTTTTTTGGACTTTCTTGAGTATTTCCAAAGTATCCAAATCTTCCTGATGATTATCACACATACAAACAAATGGGTAGCTTAAAAATTGATATGGAAATATCCATTTTTGGTGCTGAGTATTAGAACTTCACGATTGTTCCTCCAAATCACCAGTTGATAGACATCCAACACTAGACTTCATTAAACCATGAAGTCCAGCATTAAAGTTTTACATATATTAAAGGGCCATAAAATTCATAAGATATCCATGATTCCCCCAGCATTGGACAAGTTTTAATTTTCAACCAGTCACCTAACGTAAGTCTGTGCTGGAGCTAGGAGCATGTAGCCTTGAGCTAGCTCACTAAAAATAGTAGTGTGGTTGTTGGAGTCCAGTGGAAGCTTGGGCTAGCCACCCAAACCCAGACTTAGTGGGTCCAAGTCTCTGCCAGTGCCACAACATCCACACTGTTATTTTTAGGACACTAACTTGAACTAAACTAGTGCAAGTCTACTTACCCAGCCCAAGTAGGCATGCTCTTAGATGCAGTATGGACTAACCCCCAGAGCCTAGTCAATGATATAAGGTGCTGAATGCTCAGTTTCATAGAAAAATAAAAGATTCAGCAGAAAAGGCTGTAGCCACTTACTAATAGACTCTGAACTGCCATTAGGACTGTAGTTATGTAGATACAATTTTAAGGCTGGGTTAAGAATGGTTTTTACTTGGCTATGAAGGATACACAATGGCAAACAAGGAACTTTCCATCCCTTTGCAATCTGAGGAACACCAGAACTTATCCTGCAAGCTTTCTGTCAGCTGTAAAGAAGGTGAGAGAGCGGCCTTGCTTTCCCCTATGATTCCACCAGTAGCTCTCCATACCTTATTAGTTGGAGTACATTCTTCACCCCGTAAGTAGACGAACTCTCGAAAGATTTAAAAATCCCAACAACAACAAGAGTCCTGTGTCACCTTAAAAATTAACAAATTTCTTTGGGCATAAGTTTTTGTGGGCTCCAACCCACTTCATCAGATGCATGAAGTGGAAACTACAGTGGAGAAGTATATACACACATGCCAGGATGAAGGAGAAGCATTACAATAGGGAGGGAAAGTGCTAGCAAAGTCAATTCAGTTAGGGGATATGAGGCCCATTCATACCAGTGGATTAGAAAGTGGGGATATGTGAACAGGGTCTTTGTCCTGACCCACAACTACTTCAGATTTTGAGATGATCTAGATCAAATCAGTGGCACAACTATGGGTACCTGTATAGCCCTTGCCTTTACCCATGCTTGGCTTCCATGCATATATTACTTTATACATACATCTCATTTCATACATGTATATCTTTCTTTATAAGGTCAAGAAATCCTGGTTCTATAGCAATATACTTAACATAAGTAGATAAGTTAGCATAAATTTTGTATTAGTAGCTGAAATGCAAGGGACCTACAGGCCTTATTGTAAGAAATTATAATATAAGTCTGTATGCAGAGCTTTGCAATAGGATATAGTAGGAGTAATTTTGAGTTTAAAAATATCAGATAGGGTAGGTCCATTTGTTCAACAATCTTTGATGGAAAACCCCAGATAAGGTATTCAACAAGTGAATAACAACTCAATAACAACTCAAGGTGAGACTTTTGACATTTTGTAAAACACTGCAAAACCCACAAAATTCATAAACAAGAAAACGGAAAGGTGATGAGGAATATTCTAGTAGGGAAAAAATGTCAATTATATGCATGAACCCCTTAACCAATTACACAGGGATACCCTGACAATTTCTGGGTAAGGACCCATATTTGGGTAAAGAAGAATGAGATAATCTAGTCTATTTTTAGAGGAGTATAAAGGTGTAGACCCTGTTGTTTGTGGGGAGGAACGATTTAAGGCCTTAGAATTCATAGAGCAGAGAGGCCTCCAGTTCCAGTTCTCAGCTCAACTTTCTTGAGAAAGAACATCACAGACCCATCTTGATCTTTCTTAGCTATCTAGTCTTTATTATTTTATTTTAGTCAAGTATATTAGCGTTGCTAGACTCTGTACTCCCTTTGAGGCATCAACATTCTTCTTTGGCTCTGGGGTGTAAGTATAGCAATTGTAAGTTTCAGAGAAAACATAGCCTATCAAACTGTATAAGATTTCCTGAATACATGTATGTATACACTGATTATTTCATTGTACATTTATCAATTAATATTCTCATCAATTCTATACTTTATGCTGTTAGCAATAAATTTTTTTTTTTAATAAGATACTTTAAGGAACCTGCATAACTCTGATCATTCCCTGGGGGAGTACATGATAACTTTGTTTATCTATGATCAGATTCAGACCAGAACTCACATCCTTTGAACAAATTTAATAAGAATCCTAATTGGTAATCCCAATCCAAATTCCAAAGCAACAAAGAATCGGGCTACACTCGTATGGCTCCACAGTATGCCAACATTTTTATGGCTGACCTAGAACATCACTCCCGGGATTTCAACAATTTCCACCTCACCATCAACCTCAGCCTGGACCAATCCACACAAGAAATCCATTCTTGGACACTACAATACAAATAAGGGATGGACACATTAACACCATCCTATACCGAAAACCAATGCACACCTACATGCCTTCAGCTTCCACCCTGGACACATTACATGAGTCATCGTCTACAGCCAACCCTTAAGATACAACCAGATCTGCTCTGATCCCTCAGACAGAGACAAACACCTACAGGATCTCTACCAAACATTCCTAAAACTACAGTACCCACCTAGGGAAGTGAAAAAAACAGATCGAGAGAGCCAGATAGGTGCCCAGGAGTTACCTACTACAGGACAGACCCGACAAAGAAAACAACAGACCACCACTGGCCATCACCTACAGACTACAGCTAAAATCCCTCCAACACATCATCAAAGAACTACAACCTATCCTAGAAGATGATCCCACATTCTCTAAAGCTTTGGAAGGCAGGCCATTCCTGGCTTACAGACAGCCACCCAAACCTGAAGCAAATACTCATCAGCAACTGAACACTATACAGTAAGAACACTAACCCAGGAACCTATCCTGAAAAAAACCCTGTTGCCAACTCTGCTCGCACATCAATTCTAGTGATACTATCACAGGTCCCAACCACATCAGCCACACCATCAGGAGTTCATTCACCTGCAAATACACTAATGTGGTATATGCCATCATGTGCCAGCAATGCCCCTCTGCCATGTACATTGGCCAGACCTGAATGTCATTATGCAATAGAATAAATGGACACAAATCAGACATAAAAAATGGTAACATCCATAAACCAGTAGGAGAACACTTCAATCTCCTTGAACACTCAGTAGGAGACTTGAAAGTTGTCATACTCCAACAAAAAAACTTCAAAAGTAGACTTCAGCAGGAAACTGCGGAGCTGGAATTGATTTGCAAACTTGACACAATCAGACTGGGTCCAAACAGGGACTTGGAATGGTTAGCACATTACAAAAAGTTATTGTCCCTGTTCACACATCCTCACCTTCTTACCAACTGGTATGAATGGACCTCATCTACCCTATCTGAATTGACTTTACTAGCACTTGACCTTCCTATTGTAATGCTTCTTCTTCATCCTGGCATGTGTATATATACACCTCTCCACTGTAGTTTCCTCTTCATGCATCTGACAAAGGAGATGGAGCCCAGGAAAAATTAGGCCCCAAGAAATTTGTTAGTCTTTAAAGTGCCACAGGACTCATGTTGTTTTTGCTGTACACAAACTAACATGCCTCTCCCTCTGGATCTGGAAAGATTGTGTCTCAGGCAGACACAATTTCTTTAATGCTCCTCCTGGGGGGAAGGGAGTGGCTCCACACCACAACCTATGGAGGATGGTAGCATAGCTGCCAGTCTAGCCCAGGAATGATGCTAATGGTGACAGTGCTATGAATAGAAATTATTCTTGTTTTGCAGTCTTTTCTTGATGTTCTCAGCAATGATTAGGAAATTAAACTTTGGAACAAATGCTAACATAGGTTATCAGGAACACAGCATTATCTCTCATGAATTTAATAAAGAGCATCCAAAGTTTCAGAAAGTAGACAGCAGTATCTTTCACCTTTCAATAATTCTTATCAAATCTTGAAAGAATATTAAATTCTTTTATGAAGCATGGTATATGTGTCATCGCACAAAAAGAACATATTGCTCAGAAATCAGGAAGTTTTTTCTTGTGTGGTGGTTGTTGCTGTACGTTATCAGTCACAAAGCTAACCTGAACCTTTAAAAAAAAATGTGCCCTGTGCATCATTTATAGCAAAAGCTGTTATATAGTCAGTCATGCCAAGCTTTGTGAACTTATAAATATCTAATTTCAAAGGAAAAAGACTGCTTCAGTTGCCATAGGGTGCGGAGAAATTCTCAGAATAATTCAGGGTCATGGGACCGGAGCTAGAGGTTCATACCTGAAGATCATTAGTTCAAATCAGGGAAAGTAGTAGGTGACTAAAAATAAGATCACTATATCATGATCATATGGTGATTCCAGGAGCTCAGTAGACCAATATTCTTCTCACAAGCATCACCACCACCACATTTGGAACTAACTGGCATCCTCACTGGCTGGGTCTCTGAACAGTGATATGGTGAAGCAAATGAATAACTACTAGTTATGTGGAATTCTGGTCCAACACATCATTTCCTTCTTTCAGAGTTTCTTTCCTCTAATTTCAGATGATGCTGTGGCAAAGTTCAGAACTAACAAGTAGGATCCCATAGGAGGCATATCTCAGAGGAAAAACAATTGAAGACAGTTGACAGTTTTTCAAAGAGACATTATTAAAAGCACAAGAGCAAACTGTCCTACTGCATAGGAAGAATAGGAAGTATGGAAAGAGACCACCATGGCTTAATCAGGAGATTTTCAATAATCTAAAAATAAAGAAAGAGTCCTACGAAAAATGGAAACTAGGTCAAATCATGAAGGATGACTATAAACAAATAACACAACTATGTAGGGGAAAAGCAGAAAGGTCAAGGCACAAACCGAGATCAAACTAGCTGAAGGCCTAAAGGGTAATAAAAAACATTTTTTAAATACATTAGAAAAAAGAGGAAGACCAAGGACAGTGTATGACTGTTACTCAACAAAGAGGGAAAACCAATGACAGAAAATGTAGAAATGGCAGGGGAACTAAATGATTTCTTTGTTTGAGTCTTCACCAAGAAGGTTGGTGGAGATTGGATACCTGACATAGGGAAGGACAGTAAAAATGGGATAGGATTAGAAGCTAAAATAGGGAAAGAATAAGTTAAAAATTACTTACACAAATTAGATGTCTTCAGGTCACCAGGGCTTGATGATGTGCACCCTAGACTACTCAAGGAGCTGACTCAGGATTTACCTGAGCCATTGGCTATTATCTTTCAAAAATATTGGAAGACTGGAGAGTTTCCAGAGGACTGGAAAAGAGCAAATAGAGTGCCCATCTATAAAAAGGGAAATGACAACCCAGGGAATTATAGACCAGTCAGTGTAACCTCTATACCAGGAAAAATAATGGAGCAAATAATTAAACAATCAATTAGCAAACATTTAGAAGAAAATAAGGTGTTAAGCATGGTCAAGAATAAATTGTGTCAGATGCCCTGATAGCTTTTTATTATGGGGTAACAAGCCTTGTGGCTAGAGGGGAAAAGGTAGTTGTGGTATATCTTTTTGATACCGTCTAGCATCACTTTCTCATTAACAAACTGGGGAAGTACAACCTAGATGGAGCTACTATAATATGGGTGCATAACTGGTTGGATAACCACTCCCAGAGAGTAGTTATCAATGGTTCACAGTCATGCTGTAAGGTTGTAATGAGGGCACCAAAGAGATCAGTTCTGGATCCCGTTCTGTTCAATATTTTCATCAGTGATTTAGATGATGGCATAGAAAGCACATTTCTACAGTTTGTGGACGATACCAAATTAGGAAAAGTTGCAAGTGCTTTGGAGGATAAGATGACAATTCAAAATGATTTAGACCAACTGTTGAAATGGTCTGAGGTTAATAGAATTAAATTCAATATAGACAAGTGCAAAGTACTCCACTTAGGAAAGAACAATCCATTGCACATATACAAAATGGGCAATGACTGCCTAGGAAAGAGTACTGTCGAAAGGGATCTGGTTGTCACAGTGGATCACAAGCTAAATATCAGTCAACAGTGTAAAAAAAAAACCCCAAAACAAAAAAAGCAAACACCATTCTGGGATGTATTCACAGAAGTATTGTAAGTAAGACACAAGAAGTAATTCTTCTGCTGTACTCTGCCCTGATTAAGCCTCAAATGAAGAACTGTGTCCTGTTCTGGGCACCTCATTTCAGGAAAGCTGTGGACAAATTGAAGAAAGTCCAGAGAAGAGCAACATGAATGATTAAAGGTCTGGAACACTTGACTTATGAGGGCAGATTGAAAGAGCTGGGTTTGGTTAGTCTGGAAAAGAGGAAACTGAAAGGGGACATAACAGTTTTCAAGTACCTGAAAAGTTGTCACGAAGAGGAGGGAGGAAAATTTGTTCTCCTTTACCACCAATAGTACGAAAAGAAACAATGGGCTTAAATTACAGCGAGGGAGGTTTAGGTTGGACATTAGGAAAAAATTGCTAACTGTCAGGGTGATTAATCTCTGGAATAAGTTGCCTAGGCAAGTTGTGGAATCTCCTTCATTGAAAGTTTTTAAGAGCAGGTTAGACAAACACCTGTCAAGGATGATTTAAGAGGGTATTTGGTTCTGCCATGAGTGCAGGGGATTGGACTCAATGACCTCTCATAATTCCTTCCAGTTTCTATGATTCTAAGCTTCCTGGTTCCCATTCCAAGCCCCAAAATATAGGACAGGTGGAGTTTATTTTATGTCCCTGAACTACAATCCTGTAAGAAACCCTGGAATAAAGTAGTAATGGGCCCAATGGCTTCCCATACCAGCCTTAAAGGCCAGTACACTCCTTTATGCACAAACTCAACTGTCTCCGATCAGTAACCTATTCAAAGGATTTTTGTTAACACATCTGCCTGTGATAACTGATTTCAAACTTCAGTACAATTCCATTCCTTACGGAAAATGCCACTGAAGCATCAGTCTTAGAGCTTTGCAGAGAGTATTTTTCCCTTGGGCTTAACCTCAAAGCATTATGAAACTCTTGTATAGGCTAGTTAACAACAAATGAAAATATTTTATTTTTTGTAGAACTTTTTTGATGAAAAACTCAGATATGTTTCCTGACCAGCTTCAGGTTTTTGAGAACTGTACATAATGCCCTAAAGAGCCACATGGAACCTCTGATTTAAAGACCAAGTTTCACTATTTTGTTAAGAGTTAAAAACAAAGAACCCCAAATCTCAAGCTCTTCTCCCTGTTCTTGAAGTTGGGCTTCTGATGAGCTCCAGAAGGTAGTGCTGAGAAGCTGCTTCTGGCTGGGTTGATAGATGTGTTTCCCACTGCCTGCTATCTTCCTTCTTCTCTGACTATTTTTGCTGAATCTTTGATTGGAGGAGGAATTGAGATCAAGGTGGTTACTGATTGATTGGCAGAGAAGGGAAAAGAGGACATCACAGTTACCAGTCCTATCCATCTTGCCAGATAACTAGGGATGTGTCTACACTACCAACTTAGGTCGACTTAAGGACAGGTAGAGCAGGGAGGAGGAGAGGAACAGAAAGCAGAAGGACAGCAGCAGTGAGAAGGGATAAAGGTAACAGTGGCAAAGAGGAGGAGGGAAGAAAGAAACCGGCAAAGCAGAGCACTGAAGCAGCGAGTGACGAGTTGAGTCCCTCCACACTGAGATTGGGGATGGGCACTGGACACGCTGATAGCAGATTGTGTAGCAGATGGCTGTCACACAGGCAGAGAAAAGTGAACTGAGAGGAAGAGAATGCTGGGTGGACAAACTCAGGCAGCATGTGTGCCTACCTGCCTGAAGTGTTGAACTTTATATGCTGCATGCAGATCCCTGGGCGGCTTAGGAGGCCATATCTGTTACTCAGCTTCCTGGGTTCCTCAGTAACTCCCTGGGAAGGAGTCCAAACAGGGAGGGACAAGGGAGGATGAACAGCAAACACCACTAGGCACCAAGGGATCTACATGGAACATAAAATCTACATGGAACTTAAAATCTTCTGCCTTACCATCAGTGGAAAGAGAGGGCCCACCACAAACGCATGCTTTTGTGGTGGCAGCAGCTCTTCAGGAAGGCTTAGTCTTTCCCCACTTTTAATACAGGCCACCCATGCAACCCACCAGCCCTTGAGGGCACCACCCCCTCTGACATTTGCCAGAACTGCCAGACAGTCAGTTCGCCCCTGACAGAGAGAAATTCCTTTTAAAAATCTGTCTATTAATTATGGGTCCTGTTCAAAAGAAATGGTAGATGTTCTGTGGGTACACAGACAAGAAGGCTGCAAATGGTGGTAAAGTGTTAAACTGAGCTACTTGGAGAGATGGTCACCCTCCAAGATAATGACCAAACAGAAAAACAGTAGCTTCTCCCCAGGGAATTGAAACACTGCTCAAGGAGTGAAGTGATTACCTGTAAATCATTAAATCTCATTCCCTCTCAGATTTTCAGGGTACTAGGTTAAGAAATAATCAGAATTATTTGACCCACCCTAAGTATGTGATGTAAAGATACAGTAGGTAATTGCCTACCCTAATCAGGAGCCTCTAAATATTTTCTTTTCCAAAGTTCTTTTCCAAAGACCTGAAGTTGTTTCACAAATTTTTTGTTGCTCAGTCTTTCTGTCAAATGTGTGGGGGAAAAAAGCACAAAATATGGACAGATGCAATACTGTAGTTTTTATTGTAAGACTTGTTTAATAAAATCATAGCTCATATTTGTGACATCAGAAATACAATCTGGCAATGGGCCATCAGAATGATAAGTTATCTTTATTAAAATGCTTCAATGTTGGGTTATGTGAGTAGCTTAAGAATAATAGTTAAAATGACCTCATTTTAAATAACAACTCTGAGTGTGTCTACACTCCATTTTAAAGTATTTACACCATTTCAATCATTTCTTATTTTGTTATTAAATTAATAAATGTTTTCATAGTTTAAATATCTGCAGACTTAAGGAGCAGCATTGGATCCATATATTACTACAAAAACAAAAACACCCACACAACAAAGGTGTTGACAAGTTATGAGTTAAATAGAAATTTCCCCTTAGGGTTCCAGTGAAAGAATAAACCAACCAAATTCTGTTCTTGTGTTATATGATATCACCCTGTCCAAAACCTTCCGGTGAAATTATTTCCTTGCAAATCATTGCAGCTCATCCATTATGCTGAAGAAATATGATTTTAAAGGTGAGAAATATAAAGGACTGTATACTGTCCCCCATTCATTGATATCAGTTGAAGTCCCTGGGCAAATCTAGGGCCAAAGTTTGTAAACAGTTGACTTTAAAACAGTAATAAAAAGTATATAATATAATGGAATATGGAAAATAAAACTACTCACAAATAATATAATGGAATATGGAAAATAAAACTACTCACAAACAGAGCATCTGTAGTCAGGGGAAAAGCTGGTGGTGCTCCTACAAGAAGTGTTGATTGCAACATCTGCAGTAAATGTTTTTTAATGGGGATTTTTTTGCACAAGATTAGGATGGAGTAATGACTGAGCAGTAAGATAAAGCTTCCCTCCACCCAGTCCCAGAAGTAAATAAAATCAGGGTATGTGTTCAGTGAGTGACCACTGAATTTGATAACTTAGAATTTCATGGAATTTAGATGGTTGCAATCTCTGTATTTGCAGAAAGCCTATCAGAATTTAAGATGTATGTTGAGGCTTTCAAACGATGCACAGTATCTGTGCTAGAAGCTGTTTGACACAGGATGCTTCTGATGTCTAACAAAAGATGTATGGAGAGCTAAGAAAAAGGTTAGTGGTAATACTTTGTTATTCATATTGTATATGATATAGGATTTTATATAAAGTATAGACTCCTAGAAGTATAGGACTGTATAGAAGTATAGGATTAATAGGCTATCTAATCCAGTTCCCTAAATTCAAAACAGGACTAAATAATAACCAGAGAATTCCTGACAGGTATTTGTCTAACCAGTTCTTAAAACCCTCCAATGATGGAGATTCTCCAGCAGAGGAATCTGTGCTATCTTGGGGACTCTCTTTCTGCACCCCCACCCCCACACATAAGATATAATTCAGTGGTGACCTGGAAGCCTACTTTCACCATCTAAGACTCAAGGGCTATGTCTACACTGGTAACTGAAGTCAACTTAAGGAGGCTTAAGTTGACTTAAATTAAGCCACATCCACACTAGGCTTTCATTAAGTCGACTTAAGAAATTCCTTAAATCGGCTTAATGAAAGCTGAAGTCGACTTTATAACTACCACTCATTAGGTCGACTTAAGCCTCCTTAGGTCGACCTAACCCTTCCTAAGGTCGACCTAAGCCCAGTGTGGACGCATAAGTCCACTTTGTTAAGTCGACCTAAGGGCAGTTAGGTCGACCTAAAGTAGACTAAGTCGACTTACAGTGTTGCCACTTGTTAAGTCGACTTTAACAAGGTTAAGTCGACCTTATTAAGTTGACTTAAGCCAGTGTAGATGGGGAAAGCCCTTAAATCGACCTAATTGGCCTCCAGGCCATCTCCCAGCAACCAACAGCACACCACTCCTTCGTTGACCTAGCACCTTGCCAACGTGGACACAGGCAGTCGATGGGAGTTTTCTGTGTGGACTCTCTAAGTCGACTTAAAGGTCAACTTTAAGTCGACCTTGTTAGGGCGACTTAACAGAGCCTCCAATGTAGACATATTCATACAGCAGGCTTATCTGGCTATGCGGACTTTCTCCTCAGACCTTATGCTGTCAATACTCCTAGCTATCTTCAAGACATCACGGACCTCCTGAGAAAGATTCAATCCATTGGTGACCTTCCACAAAACACCATCTTGGCCACTATGGATGCAGAAGCTCTGTACATCAACATCTCACACAAAGAAGGATTACAAGCCCTAGGAGAACTATCCCAAATGATGTCACAGCACACCTTATGATTGAGCTTTGTACTCACCATCAACCATTTCAGAATTGAAGATAATTTGTAACTTTAAGTCAGCAGCACTGCTATGGGTACCCATATGACCCCACAATATGCCAATATTTTTATGGCTGACTTAGAACAATGCTTCCTCTAGTCTCATCCCCAAGTACCACTCCTCTACTTATGCTACATTGATGACATCTTGATCATCTGGACCCACGGAAAGGATGTCCTTGAAGATTTGCACAGAGATTTAAACCATTTCCACTCCATGATCAACCATATTCTGGAACACCCCATATAGAAGATCCACTTTCTGTACACTACAGTACAACTTAATGATGGACACCTAAACGCCACCATATACCAAAAACCTACAGACCACTATAGTTACCTACATGCCTGGAGTTTCCACCCAGGACACATCACTTGATCCATTGTCTACAGCCAAGCCCCAAGATATAACCATAGTTGTTCTGATCCCTCAGACAAAGACAGACACCTTCAGGATCTCTATCAAGCATTCTTAAAATAACTGTACTCACCTGGAGTAGTGAAGAAACAAAATGATGAGCCAGATGAGTACCCAGAAATCAACTACTACAGGAGAAGCCCAAGAAAGAAAACAAAAGAATGCCACTGATTATCATCTACAACCCTGAAGCCAAACATCTACAGCATATCATCAAGGACCTACAGCCTATTCTACAAGATGATCCCTCACTCTCTCAAGCCTTGAGCAGCAGACCTCTCCTCACTTACAGACAGCTCCCTCCTGCCCCCATCCAACCTTAAACAGATACTCACCAGCAACTACAGACCTAACAACAGAAACATTAAAGCGGGCACGTATCCCTTTAACAAACCACATTGCCAACTTTGCTCTCATATCTACACTAAAGACACCATCACAGGACCCAATCAAGCCAGCTACTCCATTAAGGGCTCATTCACCTGCTCTTCCACCAATGTGATTTATGTCATCATATGCCAGAAATGCCCCCTTCCTTATATATTGGACAAACATGACAGTCTCTGCACAAAAGAATAAATGGACACAAATCTGACATCAGAAATAACAACATTCAGGAAGCAATAGGGGAACACTTCAATCTTCCTGATCACTCCATTAAATATCTGTTAATAGCTGTACTTAGGCAAAAGGATAACAAATAAAAGCTTCAAAGAGAAACTGCAGAATTTGAATTCACATGCAGATTTGACACTGTCAATTTAGGGCTGAATAGAGACTTATGTTTTTTTCCCCATTACAACAGATAATTTTGCTTTCCTTTCTCCCACCCACCTCCCTCTTATATGCTGTTGTCCACTGCTTGAATCTAAACAACTGCTTTGATTTGCTGTAACAGTCTGATCTGATCATATGACTTACACTCCCCTGCATTTATTTAGTTATTTAGCACTTCCACATTTTCTGATACTGTCTCCCCGACACTGAGGAATGGGCCTATCCATAGAATCATAGAATAATACATAAGAACATAAGAAAGGCCGTACTGGGTCAGACCAGAGGTCCATCCAGCCCAGTATCTGTCTACCGACAGTGGCCAGTGCCAGGTGCCCCAGAGGGAGTGAACCTAACAGGCAATGATCAAGTGATCACTCTCCTGCCATCCGTCTCCATCCTCTGATAAACAGAGGTTAGGGACACCATTCTTAACCCCTTTCTAGCTAATAGTCATTTATGGACTTAGCCACCATGAACTTATCCAGTTCCCTTTTAAATATTGTTATAGTCCCAGCCTTCACAACCTCCTCAGGTAAGGAGTTCCACAAGTTGACTGTGCGTTGTGTGAAGAGGAACTTCCTTTTATTTGTTTTGAACCTGCTACCTATCAGTTTCATTTGGTGACCCCTGGTTCTTGTATTATGGGAGTAAGTAAACAAGTTTTCCTTGTCCACTTTTTCCACATCAGTCATAATTTTATACACTTCTATCATGTCCCCCCTCAGTCTCCTCTTTTCCAAGCTGAAGAGGCCTAGCCTTTTTAATCGTTCCTCATACGAGACACTCTCCAAACCCCTAATCATTTTAGTTGCCCTTTTCTGAACCTTTTCTAGTGCTAGAATATCTTTTTTGAGATGAGGAGACCACATCTATACACAGTATTCGAGATGTGGGCGTACCATGGATTTATATAAGAGCAATAATACATTTGCAGTCTTATTTTCTATCCCCTTTTTAATGATTCCTAACATCCTGTTTGCTTTTTTGACCGCCTCCGCACACTGTATGGACATCTTCAGAGAACTATCCACAATGACTCCAAGATCTTTTTCTTGACTCGTTGTAGCCAAATTAGCCCCCATCATATTACAGGTATAGTTGGGGTTATTTTTTCCAATGTGCATTACTTTACACTTATCCACATTAAATTTCATTTGCCATTAAATTTCATTTGCCAATAGGGATGGACCTCATGAGGTCATCTAGTCAAACCCCCTGCTAAAAAGCAGGACCACTCCCACTAAATCACCCCAGCCAGGGTTTTCTCTAACCGGGCCTTAAAAATCTCCAAAGGTGGAGATTCTACCACCTCCCTAGGTAACCCATTCCAATGCTTCACCACCCTACTAGTGAGAAAGTTTTTCCTAATATCCCACCTTGACCTCCCCAGCTGTAATTTGAAACCATTGCTCCTTGTTCTGTCCTCTGTTACCATCGAGAACAGCCTAGCTCCCTCCTCTTTGGAGCACCCCTTCAAGTAGTTGAAGGTTGCTATCAAATCCCCCCTCAGTCTTCTCTTCTGCAGACTAAATAAGCCTAGTTCCATCAGGCTCTCCTCGGAAGCCATGTGCCCCTAACCCCTAATCATTTTTGTTGCCCTCTGCTGGACTCTTTCTAATTTGTCCACATCCTTTCTGTAGTGGGGAGCCCAAAACTGGACACAGTATTCCAGATGCGGCCTGACCAGTGTCGAATAGAGGGGAATTATCACATCCCTCGATCTGCTGGCAATACTCCTACTGATGCAGCCTAATATGTCATTGGCCTTTTTGGCAACAAGAGCACACTGTTGGCTCATATTCATCTTCCCGTCCACCATAACACTCAGGTCCTTTTCTACAGCGCTGCTACTTAGCCGATCGGTCCCCAGCCTGTAGCAGTGCATGGGATTTTTCCATTCTAAGTGTAGGACTTTGCACTTGTCTTTGTTGAACCTCATGAGGTTTCTTTCGGCCCAGTGTTCCAATTTGTCCAAGTCTCCCTGGATCCTGTCCCTGCCCTCCAGAGTATCTACCATTCCCCCCAAGTTGGTGTCATCTGCGAACTTACTAAGCACGCAGTCTATCCCATCATCGAAATCATTAATGAAGATGTTGAACAGAACTGGCCCCAGGACCTACCCCTGGGGCACTCCACTCATTACCAGTTGCCAACTAGACATTGGGCCATTGATTCCTACCTGCTAAGCCCACCTGTCCTTTGTATCCCTCTTGCTTCTAATGTATTTGTAAAATATTTTCTTATTACCCTTTACATCTCTAGTTAGCTTACTCTCACTTTGTGTCTTGGTCTTTCTAATTTTGTCTCTGCGAACTTGTGCTGTTTGTTTAGGTCAAATTACAAAGGATGAATATAATTTCCACTTTCTGTAGGACTCTTTTTGAATTTCATATCACTGAAAAATCTCCTAACATGGTGGCCTCTTGCCATACTATCCTACAGTGGGACAGTTTGCTCTTGTGTCCTTAATAATGTATCAGAAAAACTTCCAACTCTCTCAAATTGTTTTTTTTTTTTCCTCTTAGACTTGCTTCCCATGGGATCTTATGTACCAACTCCCTAAACTTGCTAAGACTGCCAGTCTGTTTTTGTACAAGTATGAATTCTATGTATATTACAATCTTCCCAGAAGGCTTTTTACTTAGGTTAAATGCTTAACCTAAGTAAACAATAAGGAAATGTCAAGCACTGTAATTTCAATGCTAGATTCAGAGACATACCAAAAAAAGACAGGATAAAGATAAATGATACTGTTGACTCTTAACCAACATGCAGACTTTACCAATGTGCAGCGCTCTAATTTTGTTGATTTCTGGAAAACTATATTCAAAACAAATAAGAACTCACGTGTAAATCTTGGGTAATATATGGAAAGTTCCATCAATCAAACAAGTGCCCTATAAATATATCTCTGCTTGAATGCATACCTTGGAAGCTGGTCAACAATATGAGGTATCATGTTACAAACTGATTTCCAAAAATGGTGATATTTAGCTTCTTTTTTATATTGTGTCGTCTCATTTGGATTAATAAATACCGATTAAGCTCAGGTTATCTAAATTGAACTTCAACAACTTCTTTTCAAGATTTTTTTTTTTTTTTTAAATATTTGAACATAGAGGCTAGCAGAAGTTCTCAGGAAAAAAAATGTCTAACTCCTTATGAGATGAAGCATTGTCCCAGAACTAAAACCCAATTATGCCACATGCAAGGATAACTCAGTCCTCTATTAGGGTGCATCTACACTTATAAATTAAGTCGATTTAAACAGGCTTAAGTCTCCTTAATTTAATCCACATCTACACTGGGCTTTCCTTAATTCGATTTAAACTGCTCCTTAAGTCGAATTAAGGAAAAACTAGTTCGAATTAATAATACCTCGTTATAATTCAAACTAGTGTCTAAGTTGACTTTTTTAAAGTCGACTTAGCCAGTGTAGACGCCCTAAGTCAACTTGGTCGACTTAGGGCAGGGGGGACAAGGGAGCACTACATGGCTCCCTGGCAGAAGGGAGCCACTGTGGCTCCCTTGTCCTGGGGACCCCCTGCTCCTTTCTCCCCAGACCCACAGCTTCCCTGCCAGGGGATCCGTAGTCCTGGGGAGAAGGGCTCCCCAGCCAGGACTCCAGCAGGAGGGGATTCCCCCGCTGGAACCCTGGCAGCGGGCGGCTGGTCCCTGCAGAACCAGCCGCGCACCAGCTGACTCTGCAGGGACTGAGAAGTGCTTCTCAATCCCTGCAGAGCCAGCCGCATGCCAGCTGACTCTGCAGGGACCAAGAAGCACTTCTCAGTCCCAGCAGAGCCAGCCGTGCGACAGCTGACTCTGCCGGGACCCAGAAGCCGCTCGTGGCTCTGGGTCCTGGCAGAATCAGCTGGCGCGCGTCTGGCTCTGCCAGGTCTGAGAAGTGGCCAGCAGCTTCTTGGTCCCGGGACAGCCAGGGCTGGCTCTCCCGCGACAAGCCGCCCAGCTTCTTGTCCCAGGGAGAACCAGCTGGCTCTAGCCGGGGCAAGCCTCCAGCGGCTTCCTGGTCTGGGGAGAGCCAGCCCTGCAAGGCTGGCTCTCCCTCCACCTGTCAAGTCAACTGAGAGAGTCTAGTGTAGACTCTCTAAGTCGACTTAATAAGGTCAACTTAAAGTAAACTTATTAAAGTCGACTTATTTAAGTCGACCTAAATCCCTAAGTGTGGACATAGCCTTAGGCTTCAGCCAACCCACAGGTCCAGAGCTGGTCTGCTGACTTACAGAGCAGGTATATAAGCCTCAGAGCAGAAACTACAGCTCAGTCTGCTCCAGGATGCTTCATGACTTAGGACTCTTCTCAGCCTGATAGTTGTGACAGACACCACAAGTCTCAGCTTCTTTGAGCTCCTTTCTAACCTTCGTCCCGCCACATCCTAATTTTCAGGCCTGCTCTTGCCTTGTCCCAACCCTGCACTTGACTCCTGATTCTGGCTCTGACTTTCAGTTCTGCCCCCTAGGCCTCACCACTATAGCGCCAACTAATTTTACCTCTGTTCCTAATAAAAACCCTCCTCTACCCCCCCCACTCTCAATTTTTTTTTGAATAGCTCTTCAAGAGCCACATATCTGACTAAAGCCATTCTTTACATGGCATTAAGCAAAATGAGTAGTATGCCATCCAAGAAGAGGTAGAGAGACGAGATACCTCCACCCCGCATCTGAAGTGGAGGGGTCTGAAAGAATTTAAAGAATTTTCCCGTTAGTTTACATTTCAATAAACATAAGAACAGTCATATTAGGTCAACCTGATTGTCCATCTAGCCCAATTTTTTTTTCTTTTGACAGCAGCCAATTCCAGGTGCTTCAGAGGTAATTAATAGATTCTCCTCCAAGTGATCCTCCTGTCATCTAGCAAACAGCAATCTCTGCCCATCCTGGCTAATAGCCATTGATGGACCTACATCCGTGAATTTATCTAGTTGCTTTTTAAAATCTGTTATAGTCTTGGCCTTCACAATATACTCTGTCAAGGATTTCCACAGGTTGACTATGCATTGTGTGAAAAAATACTTCCTTTTAAACCTTCTGTCTATTAATTTCATTTGATGACCTCTAGTTCTTGTGTTATGAGGAGTACATAACACTTCTTTATTTACTTTCTCCACACCAGTCATGATTTTATAGACCTAAAATCTCCCCTTTTAGTTGTCTCTTTCCCAAACTTAGTCTTATTAATCTCACCTCCTATGAAAGCTTTTCCATAACCTAATCAGTTTTGTTGCTCTTTCCTGCACCTTTTACAAATTCTAATATATCTTTTTTGAGATAGGGTGACCAGATCTGCACACAGTATTCAAGACGTGGGTATACCATGGATTTATAAGGAGGCATATGATATTTTCTGTTTTATTATCTATTTATTATTCCTTTCTTAATGAAACTCCACCTCACCAAAAGGTTCTGAGATTTTTGGGCTCCCCTTTTCATTCTTTATACCTCTAATCTACTTTCCAATGAAAGACAGGCTAAAAAAGAGAGAGAATGTGGGGTAATGGCAGGGGCCTACAATATAACTTTGTTTTACATCTAATTGTAATCCTTCTGCCGGAGAGAGTTGGCAGCAACAACAGCTATTTCAATATCAAGTGGTCCCTCTTAACAACACAATACAGAACTGGCTCGAGACCCCACCCAAAATGCTAGGAAAATTAAACATCACCTTAGGGTGCTTCTAAGAGGCAATGCTTTCCCACTCTCAAGCAATGGATGTGTATATAGTAAATAAATCTTTTTATGAAAACAGGAAAGCAACTTAACATTAATATTGGGAAACACACAACCATAATTTGAACACCTCTGACCATGAGCAAAACTGGTTTTGGATCTTTTTAATTCAAATAAATCTTTTTCATTCAAAATTGGTCACGGAAAATACATGTGTAATATAAATATATATTACATGTCATCTTTGGAAGTCTCACAGAGAAAAAAAATAGCCTTTCTGTGATTTTTCTCATCATGATGTTGCATCAAGACAAATTACAATCCAAGACTTTATATGCAATGACAAGAAGTCACTGTGTAACTGTTTGGTGGTTCTCTATAGCTTCATTCATAAAGCAGATTGTTCTGCCACTGTCTAGCTGACTACCTCATTTCTTAGATTAAAAAAAACCCTCTCCAGTTACCTTGGGGTTTTTCATATTCTTCTTTTCAATTATTCAGAATGGCAACTTCCAGAAAAACCAGGTTTCCCACAACCCCTTCTTTAATCCCATCTCTGTAAACCTTTCAAATCTGTAAAACAATCTTCTACCGGAGCACAAATCCTTAAACTATTCCATTTGAACACTTCTCAAAAAAAAAAAAGGAAAAATTACAATCCTTTTATTGAATGATTGGAAATTCACATTTTCCTTCAACTCTGAAGCACCAAATATTTGTCTGTCTCCCTAGCAGAAAGGAAAATTAAACTCCATATATTTTCAGTTGCCAGTTTACATTTAGAAGTAATCCTTAGTGCTATTTCAGCTTCAGCCAAGTTGGGCTGCAGGCAGCTCTCCATTCAGTGTTGGTTATCAATAAAACAGAACACCACTCATTTCCATCTCTGCCTGAAGTGGGAGAAACTGTCATCCAGTGTAATGTATCATATGCATAAAAGTCATAACAAGACTGAATGATCTACACCTGACATGATATTTTATATCATTATTGAATAACAGAGAACCCTAGATAAGGTGCTTGTGCTACAGCATGAACTAATGGAACAGAATTAGCTACAAAGAGTGAAATGAAAAAGACAAATCCTAGATGATAGTAGAAAATGATAATTTCAGTTAAAGTCAAAGGGAGTGGCTTTAGAAGTAGGGAAATAAAATTCATTTATGGAAGGAGAAAAAAGGAATTCCCTGCTCAAACATCTACAGCAATTTCACACTGATTCAGCTCTACCCAAATTATTATTAGTGGCTATAACTGTTCTAGGTAGCAAAATTACCACCAACATTTCTCAAAGATACAGTTTTCCCCCCAAAAAAAACATTTATTCTATCCTTTTACATGAGAAGATAATCAAAATGATTATCTGGTCACTGATATAGTATGTTTCCATCAAAACACAATGCAAACAGGAAACTTGGTATAGATCTATTATGTGAGGTTTGTAGGTAGATGGGTTGGGAAAATAGCCTGTCATTTTTGGGAAAATGTGGAGCACTGACTACACAGCCTTTTTATATTAATAAATAAGCAAACCAAAAGTAGACCTTCAGGTGAGCCTATAGGGTTATCCTTGTAATATAACACTGAATTTCCCTGTCACGCAATAAGAATCCAACATCATAATTTTTCCCCAATTGCTCCTCTGATGGACATGGTATGCCTCTCCCTTTCCCTCTCCCCAAATGAATTGTAGAGCCCACTTCCAAACCCTACTTACTCCAGGTAACTGGTAGCTAACCAGAGCCATATATGCAGACTTTTGGGGGGTTTGCATGGTATCTGAGCTCTTGATGTTTACCTGTTCCACTTCCTTCTGACAGCATTTCTCTAATAGAATCATACTGCTAGGCATTCCCATAACCATAATTGCTACAGTTGAAAAGACGATTTCAGCTAGGCAAGAGCTCTGGAGGGGAGAAGGAGGATAGGAAGGGGGAGCTAATTCACCCCTAAGCTGTATTATCTTTTTCATGGGACCTCAGTACGGCCCTGGGTCTCAGTACTCCTTAGGGCCCCGGCAGCATCCACCAGTGCATGACCACCCACTTCCTGACCCTAAACTCCACTCCCTCCTTTCTTGCATATTCTAATTCCACAAGATCTTTGTAAGGACCCTCTATGAAGGTGGGGAGCAGAAGAGCAGAACTGTGGGGTGACTAAGGTAGTCTGACCAGGAAGCTGGACCTTTGGGAGAGAATTGGATCATGAGGCACCCAAACTAACTCTTATGAATCATGTCAGTAGCATTTCAGAATTGAAATAGTTCAGATTTCATTTTTCCACTAAAAACTAAATTTTCCATAAAGAAAAAAAAAATCCAAAACCACACTTCTAGGCACTTTGCATGTCTGTGATAACCAGGAGGCATTGTACTTCCCTGAGGTACAGTGCTTCCCCGAGTTCTTGTTGAGCACAGCTGCTGTCGCTTACTCAGAGGTGCAACCTACGTGATTACCCTCCTTAGATGACCACTGTATCCCACAGAGCTGAATGCTCTTCCTCCCTCCTGCTGTTCCTAGCAAGGGTAGTTGTATGAATAGCACCAGATAGAAGCAATCCTGCCACTCAGAGGCAGGCAAGGATCAAAGTTTTAACTGGCCCCTTTGCAGGTGGTATGTTCGTGGGAAAAGCTTCTTTCCCTTGGTGGACCAACTCATGGACAGCTATTATCTGTCCCAGACAGTTCTCAAAGATGTAACTAGTAATACATAGCTATTTTACAACTGAGTAAAATGTTGTAAGCATTTAAAAATGTTCCCTTCAAGCCCAGACCTACGGAGAAGTAACTTGCATTTTAAACAAATTTGGAGTCTTGAGCCCTTTCAATAGGGAATATGTGAACCATAGCTCAGTTCTAGTCAAAATTCATTCACTTTTAAACACAGATGGGACAATTTGTGGTAAAATTAATCATTTTGAGGGGATAATAGGTTTGACTGAGCTTTTATTTGAAATTATAGCTTTAAAAAAAAATCTTATTTCACAAAGAAACTTAGGACATAGGTAAAGTAAACTCACTTGGATGGAAGCCAAAGAAAAATGTTCCTATAAGCCTTTGCAGAGCTAACCAGTGAGGTTTTTTTCACAGTTGTCTCTTTTACTAGAGTATAAATAGTCAGAAAAAAATGGTTCAAGTGAAGAGAATAAAGTTGATATGGAGAAATGTTCCCCTAAAGATAAATAGCAGAACAAACGTTATTTTATCACTGGCTAGCTGAATACCTCAGGGGAGTTGAATTGTTGGATAAAGAAAGGAAGAAAGAGAGGGCAAAAAAAGGAGTTGATAAACTACTGCATTCAACAAATGATAAATGACCACAAAGGTCTAACTTCCCCTTTTATGAGTTCCTGAAAACTTTTTTTTAAAATCTTAATGAAGAATGCTGTTTTATACTTCAGTTTTCAGTCTTATTTTTATAGAACCTATTTTTCCCCTTACAAAATTAAGGTTCAGAAAAAAATAGACAAAATGGATTAATTTCTCCGATAATTTTCCAAAGTAAGTTATTTGTTCCAGTAAGGTGCAGTATGTATATTAATTTCTAACATTTAATTTGATTGCTAATCAAATTCACCATAATACTTCAACGTAAAACAAATTGTGTGTTTTTGTGCTAATATCTCCCTCCTGCCATACTAAACATTGATTTCAAAGGTGGAGTTTCACAAAGAGAGACCCTAGAAAGTGAATACATGGAATAAAAAAATCCCTCAACACTGAACTTTAAGTAATTAGAAGTTTAAATGACACAGGCAAAATTAAATAGAAGTCCAGATCTCAGGTGAGCATTGTTTTGTCCACAGCCACTTACATTAGTGAGGCAACTTCCATAACAGCATAAGGAGTGACAGCTGAATCTCTGTTGTCCAGAGAGCTCTTCCTCTCCTGTCACACTTATTGATATCAACCTCCAGTTACCATTAGGATTCATTTTAACTGTGTTTAAACTTATGAAGAAAAGTTGCTTTGTTAAAGTGATCTGGTTTGATTTTGTCCCTTCATTTTGCCTTGTCTGATCCTTCAATCTGGACCACAGGGTGCACAAAGTAAATATTAAGAGGATGGAACAGAATAGCTACAGCCATTGTAGACTATGCAGAAATAGTCTGGAATTTATATGCAAATTTGACTTCCTGCTTAACCCTGAGGCAACGAACTACAGATTTTTTTCTCATTACAACAGGAGATTTGACATCACTTTCCTCTAGGTGCTGTTCCCCAGTGTTAGAATCTTAACATGTACTTTGATTTGCTGTTACAGCCTGACCTGATCCTATGTCATACACTTCCCTGCATTTAATTTCCTCCCATTCTGAAAGTTCTCCATCTTCAAAGCATCAGACAAAATGGGATTTTCTCCCATAAAAGCTCATGCAATAAATAAATTTGTTAGTCTTTAAAAGTGCCACAGGACTCCTTGTTTGTCTTGTAGGTGATGGTTACTCTATGTGTAGTATAGATCCCTTCTCCTCCTGCCACATTAGCACACCTTTAACTTGTAATCACTCTAAGGGAAGAAGAGCTGCCTTCCTGCAATACCTACCCTAGAAACCTGAGCATCTTCATAACTCAATGAAAACACAGATTTCATTCCCAGACTTTGGCAAAGTCCAAGCTAATGGCAGCAATGATGGGTAGAGTAGTTTTCCTTGCAAAATAGGTAGGAGGTGAATTCCAAATGGACATGGGGACAGTTCTTCCAACCTTACAGCTGCAGTAAGAGGAACTGATGGGCAATACAATTCCCACCATGTGGGAATGTAGAAATAAATAAATATATAAATAACTAGCTCTGAAACCATGTGTTTCATCAGCACATCACAGATTGGAAAAACTACTGCACAGAGAGTCAACTGATTTAACCAAGGTCACCCAGAAGGCCAATTTCAAAGGCAGGAACAGAACCCAGGTCTCAAGTTCCGTGTTCTATCCATTAGGAAAACACTTTGGAGGCTGAAGTACAGTAGAAAACTATTAGGTCTGTGTTCAGAACATAATTGAAAATCAGGGGACCACAGAGAAGAGGGAAGTCGGACTTGAAAGGAGAGAAGGCTTGTGTCCAGGGAGAAATCCAGGTGAGCTTCATCATTTTTATTAAAATTCCTTGTTTTTCACCACTTTTATATTAGCCTTCATGTCAAAGTTAAACTCCACAATCTTGACAGTAGGCTATCTGAACCTGCTGATACGAGTCACTGAAATTCATATGATCCAAATCCAAGAGATTTGCACAGCCCTCCATGTGAGCACTATTCTTCGTAATACAGCAACCAGTCACTGGCTGGAGACCACACCTTATACAGCCACATCACTAATAGAGAAAGAAAACCCAACCACAAACAATTCTGTAAAACTTTTTATATATTAAATGATCATACTCCTTATTTTACTAGCTTACTTTTTTATAGGATATACTGAACTACAGAGTTCCAGTGGGGTAGCCATTTTAGTCTAGTTCAGCAAAACAAACAAGGCGTCTAGTGGCACTTTTAAAAACTAACAAATTTATTTATCGCATGAGGTTTCATGGGAGAAAATCCCACTTCAGACGCTTGAAGATGAAGTAGTAAAGATGAATGATCCTATGATTTACACTTCCCTGCATTTATTTTCTTCCCATTCATCTGTACTTCTCCATATTCAAACATGGGGAAGAGATGAACTTTGTGGAGACATTTTCCACCCACCCAAAATGGGAAAAAACAATTTGTGTGTTTGTGTCGTGAGGAGGATCCTTAGCACTCATGTGCCTGCCCCAAAAATTGTGGACTAAAGAACAAGAAGAAAACCACCTTTTTCTCTTACCTCCCACTCCCAAAAAATCACAGAAGACAGAATGGCAGATAGGGGATCTCAAGTGTGTGTCTTTAGATAGATAGATAGATAGATAGATAGATAGATAGATAGATAGATAG
>ML685769.1:31527627-31559557 GCA_007922175.1 Pelusios castaneus | reverse complement strand
TAGATAGATAGATAGATAGATAGATAGATAGATAGATAGATAGATAGATAGATAGATAGATAGATAGATAAAATGTATCCTGCAGAAACTTTATTTATGTAAATATAACTAAAGGCAGATCACAATCTCTATTGCCTTGTCATTAATTGGAAATACAATACTAAAATTATACCAAGATCTGCAAACACCTGCAACAACAAACAACTGCCAGTGAACAAGGAAATGCTGCAAGAGAAAATCTTCCCACCCTTTAGATTTCCAAAGAAACCCAGTTCTCTCCTTTCTAGATCTCCTCCCTCCTTATCACGCACACTCTGGCCCACTCCACCATGCTCCCTAGAAGGTACCCTATAGGATGGGCAGTTATACTGTTGCAATAGGGAGGAATATTTTTTGATCCTCACATACGAGGTTGAGTTTGCAGGCTAGAAGTTAAACAAACCTGTATTTATATTAGTAAACTGACTACATCATTTAAACTGTAAAGTTTTTGGAAAAAGGACTTTCCTCTTACTATGTTTTTGTACAAGCCAACCATTATGTACTCCTGATCTTGCTTAGAACCGCATGATGCCCATATAAAACCAACACCACAATCGCCACATAGTCACTTTTAAAAGCAAAACTGCCTTTTTAATTCAACATTTTTTTAATGCCAAAATGTGGTATAGTCTTACCACCAAAGATATAGAGACGGTCATTATGTCCAAACTATGGTTCTTTCAGTCAAAGAAAAATACATCTGCTTGGATGGAGGCATAAGAGAGAGAGAAATCATACAGGAAATTAAAATAGCAAGACCTTCTGTGTGTAGTGAGAGCTGAATCCTGAGCAGGAACAGAATGGGTTATCTAAAATATGTACAGGGCTGAATCATCATCAATCATTTCTCCACTAGCGCTGCCCTACAAGACATTATCCTTCTCCAATAAGGATTAAAGTGGATTATAATAGATAACTATAATGTTGCTAGGTGCCATTGCTATAATGTAGGATATGATTCAAGGTATTATATGAGAAAAGTATGTGTTGTGTAGGGCTGCAGCCTGAAAAAACAACCAAGAGGAAAACAGGGAGGGGATGAAACAAAATGATGCTTCTTACAAAGAACTTTTGCTACTCCATAGGTGGGACTAAAGCTTTTTTCAGATTGACCGGGCAGGCGGTGAGGAAAACAATGAATAAAGTTTAATTTTCCCCCCCTCTCAATGAAGTAACAGACCTTAAATAACAAAGGCTATGTCTACACTGGCAAGTTAGTTCGAATTAAGGAAGCTTATTTGGAACTAATTTAAGCCTTGGCCGCACTAGGCTTTCGTTAGTTCGAATTAAGGGCTTCCTTAATTCGAACTAATAAATTAAATTATACCTTTCAAAGTAATGGTTAATTCAAACTAGTTAGTTAGAATTAACCCAATGTGGCCGTGTTAGTTTGAACTAAGTGGCAGAATGACCTTCCTCCCAGGGTTCCTAACTCCAGGAAGAGCCTGCCCTGGGCTACCATAGGAAGGTCTAAGCCCTGCCCCCACTGCTTCCCTGAGCTGGCCAGAGCAGCCATCTTGCTGCAGGGCAGCAGCACTGGTAGCCAGCCCCGCCGCAGGGCACCCTCCTTGAACCAAGAGTAGGTCCTCACCCTCTTCACCATCTGGGGGCAGGAGGCAATGCTGGCCTGGTTCCAGGGTACCCACCAGAATCGGGCAGTGTACTCAGACATCTCCCGGGCCCTGGTGGAGAGGGGGCATACCCATGACACAGAGCAGGTCCAGGTGAAAATCAAGGACCTTCGCCAGCGCTACACCAAGGCCTGGGAGGAGAGCCTGTGCCCGGGGGTAGCTCCCCCACCAGCTGCCCCTATTACCGGGAGCTCCATGAGTTCCTGGGGGGAAGGGCACCGGCCTGCCACCCTGCACCCTTGATTCCACTGAGCCTCCCCTCTCTGGGCGATAACCAGGAGGTGGCCTCGGTGGAGGAGGAAATTGTGTTGGAGCCAGCTGACACCAGCCATCGCAAGGGCACCCCACCAGCCCTGGAACCTGGAGCCAGCCCGGAGCTGATCCCGGCCCTGGGCCAGGAGACAGAAGACCTGGGTGAGGGGACAGCGTGCCAGGCACCTGCAGCACCTGCTGGTGAGTGCTCCCTCTCTCCTCTTCTCCCTGCAGGTAGGGCTGGGCATGCCTGTGGGACAGGCACCATGGAGGGACATGGCCCAGGGACAGGCAGGGTCCCGGGGACAGGCTGGGGCACAGAGGGCCTCCCATGGGGCAGAGGAGCCGGGGGCCATGTGGCAGGGGGGAACCAGACCCAGGCAGGGTAGGGAAATGTCGGCAAGAGGGGAACGATAGTCAGGAGTGTCAAGGCCAGATAGCATGCACCCAGCACTGCTGGCACGTGGCCTCAGGAGACACCTCCGGACAGGGCTGCCTGCAGCTTGCCACCGTGGGCAGCGCACCCAACCCGGGCAGCATAGCACCGCAGCCTCTCCCCAGGCGGCCCCATCCCAAAGGACAGGGATTGGGAAGCAGGGGGATGGTTAGGGCACAGCAGCTGCTGTCAGGCTGCGCACCACACTTGCAAGCTAGCTAAAGGGAGGAACTCTCTTCTCTGCTTTTCTCCAGCAGCTCCAGTGCCCTTACCATCTGCCACCCTGGGACCCGCCAGCTGCCACCGGGCAGAGGAGGAGGAGGAGGATGCTGCACTCCTGTGAAGACCACCTGGGGGACCTCATCTGCCTCGCCAGAGAGTTGGAGGCGCGCTGGGCAGTCTGGCAGCGGGAGGTCTCTGCCCACCTCACTGCTGGACGGGGGATTCTCCAGCGGCTGGTGGATCTGGTTAAGCGCTGGACGATGGCGCTGGAGCAGCAGAGCCTGGCCTTGGAGCACCAGGCAGAGGCCCTCATGAGCCTCCAGGCACACTGGCACCCTTAGTCTTCCGAGGGTGCTGCTGCCCCAGACCCCAGTGTCCCTCCTCACCGGTGTCCCAGGACCAGGGGCAGCTGTGTCCAGGCCCTGGACCCACCCCCCAGGGCAGTAGCCCTGGCCTCCCAACCTGATCCTCCCCCAAGCCCCGAAGCCCCGCTGCTCCCATCCCAACCCCCTCACTTCCCCTTGAACCCCCTAAGCCCCACTTCCCCTTGTAAATAAAACCTGTTTAACCTTTTACTTGGGTCTTGTTCTTTTTATTGGTTTTGGAACAGGGAGGTGGGTGGGTGGGGGTCAGGCATGGGTGGGTGGGGGAGGTGAGGGGACCTGGTATCACAGCCACCCCTCATGTCTCCTCCATGATGAAGTGGTCCTTGAGCACCTCCTGGATGAGGACCGCTCGCTGCTGGGCTCGCTGCACCTGGGGCACATTGTCGAAGTGACCGGCAGATGTTGGGCTTTGGCCTCCCAGACATAGGGGACCCTTCCCCCCACAGCTCACACAGATTATGAAGCACACAGCAGGTGCTCATGACCTCTGGTATGGTGTGCTCCGCCAGGTGTAGGCGCATCAGGAGGATGCATGCTTTGAGCCGTCCGAAGGCTTGCTCGATGCCGAGGTGGCACCTGTTGAGCCGTCCATTGAAAAGCTCCCTGCTGGCGTCCAGGTTGGCCGTGTATGGCTTCATGAGCCAGGGGAGCAAGGGGTAGGCAGCATCTCCAACGATGACGATGGGCACCTGCACGTCCCTGAGGGTGATGGTATTGGGGGTGGGGGGAAGAAGGTGCCCTCCTGCATCTTCTGGAACAGTCCAGAGTTCTGGAGGACATGGGCATCGTGCGCCTTCCCTGGCCAGCCAACATAAATGTTGGTGAAGATGCCCCGGTGGTCTACCAGTGCTTGCAGGACCACAGAGCTGTAGCTCTTACAGTTCTGGTAGTCCCTGGCCTGGTGTTCTGGGGCTCAGATGGAGATGTGGGTGCCGTCCACGATGCCCCCACAGTTGGGGAAGCCGAGTGCAGCAAGGCCATTGAGGGTCTCCTGCAGATTGCCTGGGGTGATGAGGCGGGCTAGCAGGACCCGGTTAATGACCTGCTGACCTGCAGGAGGGCGGTCCCCACGGTGGCCTTGCCCATCCCAAATTGGTGGGCCACGGAGTGGAAGGAGTCTGGGGTTGCCATCTTCCAGAGTGCAACAGCCACACGCTAGGTGACGGGCAGGGCGGGTCGGAGGCGTGTGTCTGTCTGCTGCAGGACTGGGGTGAGCTCGTGGACCAGCTCCAGGAAGGTCTGCTTGCTCATGCGGAAGTTGCGCAGCCACTGATCACCATCCCAGGTGGTGAAGGACGATGCAGTTCCACCAGTTGCTGCTAGTTTCCTGTACCCAGAAGCGATGGGGCATGGGGGACTCCATCAGCCTGGCGGCTTGCAGGGGCAGCATGGTGGTGGTGCTGGTATCTGCCTCCGTGAGAATAGCATCCATGAACACAGCAATCCAAGCAGAGAGAGCACTGGGTACTTCGTAGCAAGTGTTCCTCGCCGTCCTGATGAGCTGCAAGAGCAGAGTGCAGTCCATGACTTCCTCCTGCTGCATGCTGCCAGGCACAATGGAGGCTGCTGATGTCACTTCTCCTTTTATTGGGATTGGCTGGGAAAATGGGCCCTCTCAGCTGCCATGTTGCCACACTTCCCATGGGGCACTCCTCCTAATTCAAACTTGCAAATGCCCTGCATGGACATGCTAGTTCGAATTGAACTTCCAGTGTGGCCATGCTAGTTCGAATTAAGATAATTCGAACCAACAAAAATTAGTTCAAACTAGTTAGTCACAGCTTTCTTTAATTATGCCAGCCCTACGCCCATATGCAGATTGAACAGTTTCTCTGGGGGCCCATCTTAATGTGGAACATGAAGCCCCCCATCACAGATCCTTACATATAGTTATATAATATATTGGGTTGATCTCAAGTATTGTTCTTTAGTAAATGTGGCCTGAAATAAGGACTTTATTTATCTGCAATAGATGCTGGTCTCTTCTGAAAGCTTGCCTTATCAGAGAGAGATATTCGCTGTTTACATCAATCTTGGTAGCACCGCCTTTGTCAATTGTCCTTCCAAGGAAGATACTGAAAAAGCAACCAACACTCTGATATTCCCTGATCCACAATCTTCAGAGCATTCCTTCAGGAACGGAGGTTGCCAAGCCACATACACACTGATTCCAAAGCAGGCTGAATATGGGGGAAACTACAAGAGCTGTGGATTAGTCAGGTACATTACCTTGTTTGGGAAAATCTTTCTTTGTCACTAGTCTGGTTTCCTAAGCCATTTGCCACAAAAGAAACAGAAGGAAAACAGATAGGTATGATCCATTAGCACCGAATACTTATAAAGTATTGTTCTTTTAAAGAAGTGCTATCCATTATCTACCTTTTAAACTGGATGAAAAATCATGTTGCTATCATCCAATATGTGCCAAACAAAAGGCACAATAAAATGGCATTGAAATATAGGAGCTTTGTGTCAGTAGTATTAATCACATCTTATAACCTGACCTTTCTACTGGAAGGGACACTCAGTGAGCTGTTAAAAGGGGCAGGCACTTTCCAGAGCAATAAACCTCTTTAACATCAGTCATCCACTTAATGGGGAATATTCTTTCTTGACTGACAATTTTTAATGGATGTAAAACAGGTTGAATATCTACAATGCTTTGTTGCTCCTGTTTGTCAGGAAAGTGGTGCAAAACAGTTCTGTACTGAGAAAAAGTCACAAGGCAGGATCCACATTGGAGGCTCTGGGTTAGACTGTGTCTTCAGGCAGAGCCCTGAGCAAGTGGCATCCCTGGGGGGGCATTGCGCCTCAGAGAAACCACTCTGAAGTACGATCCTCCCCCTACTCCAGGAGTCAGCAACCCAAAAGATAAGAAGAGCCGTTTTTAAAAATTCCTTCAATAACCAAGTGCTTTGAAAGCCACAATGGGTGTAAGCCTCCTGGTGGGGGGATGTGGGCCAGGGCATCTGCTGCAGGGTCCCCTGGCCGGGCAGGGGTGCGGAAGGGAAGCCTAGAACAAGGAGAGTGCCCCTATAGGGTTTCCCAGTGGCAGGAGGAGCCCAGAGCCAGGAGTGGGCCATCACCAGGGTACCTCAGAGACTGGAGCCCAAGGGGGCAACCAAAGAGCCATGTGTGTCTCCAGAGCTGCAGGTTGTGGTCCCCTGCCCTACTCAAACACACACACTTCATTTTTGTTCTAAGGTTCTTGTAGGAGTACCTTGCTGCTAGATTATAACTGTAGGAAATTACAAAACTCCCTGAACTAGTTTAACTGCCCTGGCTGGGTTGCTGTGGCACAAAGCCCTGAGGCCGTTGGGGGGTTTTTTTGTTTGTTTTTTTGTGCTATCTCAGGCCCTCAGGCTGAGAAAGGCAGAAATTAAAAGGGCAATGCAGACTTCCCCTGCATGCCAGAATACAGAGCCCAAGAAACCACATGAGCTAGACTGGGGTACTCCACCCCATTACACGTACTTGCAAATAAGTAGGAGAAATAAAGGTAGGTTTAGTCAAACCTTTCTGAACTGTAAATATTGGCTCCTTCTGACATTAGAGTTTATGAGCATGATTTATGAAAACATTGTAAATAAAATACTTGATGTTGAACTTGCCACTGAAATGTATGGGTACTGCTTTCAGATTGAAATCTAGGGTGACAGAACCCTGCCCTGTGACAGGAGAAAAAAGTAAGTGAAACTGAAAGTCACTTAAAGACTTTATAAGCAAAGAGGGAGAGGGAACATGCACTTTGGGTAAGAGTTAAGCCTGGTTTATAGGAAGGGAATGTGTCAAATTTTACACACACACACACACACACACACACACACACGACTAAGGACAAAGTTTTAAGTACTATTGGGAACAAATTAATTTATAACTATGACATATGGTTATTAGTTGATAGAAGAGGTAAAATTATTGTTAATATGCAGAAAATAAAGGACCATTCAGCAAATATTTCTGTATTTGGACTGAAGCACAGTGATGGATTCTTTCCTAAACTAGACAGTATTAAGCTTCATCTGCTTGGCAGAATTTTTTTTTTTTTTTTTTTTTTAAATCAGCAGAACCAGATAACTTGCACCCAAGAATACTAGGAGACATCTCTGCCTTGCTAACAAAATTTTCAAAATAAGTCTTGGAATACTGAGTATGTTCAGAAGACTGGAAATGTTCTACTGCTGTACCAAAATTCAAAAAGAGCAAGTGGGCTGATGGGGGTAATTATAAACTAGTTGGCCTGGCATCAATCCTGGGCAAAATGATAAAAAAGTTGATTTCTGATTCAACTGAAAGAATTAAATGATGAAAATATAAATGGTGCCAAACATGGTTTATGAAAAATAGGTCTTGTAATCTTATAAAAAATTAGATCAGATTCGACAAGTTTGGTTGATAGAGAAAACGATATGGATGTAATATAGTTATACTTAGACTTTGGTGAGGCATTAAGGGTGCGTCTACACTTACAAATTAAGTTGATTTAAGAAGGCTTAAGTCGACTTAAACTACCCCACGTCCACATTGGGCTTTCCTTAAGTCAACTTAAGCATTTACCTTAAGGAAAAGTTAAATCAAACTAATAACAACTCGTTTTAGGTCAACTTAATGCTTAAGTCAATCTTATTAGGGGATTAGCGCCTAAGTCCTTGTTCAGTTGACTTAATAAGGTCGAAAAGGGGCTATGTCTACACTTGAAAAGTTAAATCGACTTTTGTTAAGTCGACTAAATAAAATCCATTTAACTTTTGTAGTGTAGACATAGCCTAAGAGATTAAGATCTGGCCAACCAACAACTCAAAAGTAGTTGTCAATGGGGAACCATCATTAAATGAAGATGTTTCTAGTGGGGTTTTACAGGGATCAGCACTAGGCCCAATGTTATTCACTATTAGATAAATGAATCACTGCTGATAGGTTTGCAGATGACAAAGACTGGTAGAGTTGAACACTGAAGAAAGGTCAGTCACAGAATGATAGAATCTTAGGGCTGGAAGAAACCTCATGAGGTCACCTAGTCTAACCCCCTGCTTAAAGCAGGACCACTCCCACTAAATCATCCCAGCCAAGGTTTTGTCTAACCAGACCTTAAATATCTCCATAGATGGAGATTCTACCGCCTCCCTAGGTAACCAATTCCAATGTTTCACTATCCTCCTAGTGAGAAAGTTTTTCCTAATATCCAATCTCAACCTCCCCAGCTGTAATTTGAAACCATTTCTCCTTGTTCTGTCCTCTGTTACCACCGAGAACAGCCTAGCTCCCTCCTCTTTGGAGCAACCTTCAAGTAGTTGAAGGTTGCTATCAAATCCCCTCTCAGTCTTCTCTTCTGCAGACTAAATAAGCCCAGTTCCATCAGGCTTTCCTTGGAAGCCATGTGCCCCAGATCCCTAATCATTTTCATTGCCCTCCGCTGGACTCTTTCTAATTTGTCCACATCCTTTCTGTAGTGGGGAGCCCAAAACTGGACACAGTATTCCAGATGCGGCCTGACCAGTGTCGAATAGAGGGGAATTATCATATCCCTCGAATCTGCTGGCAATACTCCTACTGATGCAGCCTAATATGCCATTGGCCTTTTTGGCAACAAGAGCACACTGTTGGCTCATATCCAGCTTCCCGTCCACCATAACCCCCAGGTCCTTTTCTATAGCACTGCTATTTAGCCGATCGGTCCCCAGCCTGTAGCAGTGCATGGGATTTTTCCATCCTAAGGGCAGTACTTTGCACTTGTCCTTGTTGAACCTCATGAGGTTTCTTTTGGCTCAGTTTTCCAATTTGTCTAAGTCTCCCTGGATCCTGTCCCTGACCTCCAGCATGTCTACCATTCCCCCCAGCTTGGTGTCATCCACGAACTTACTAAGCACGCAATCTATCCCATCATCTTGATCATTAATGAGGATGTTGAACAGAACCGGCCCCAGGACCAACCCCTGGGGCACTCCACTCATTACCGGTTGCCAACTAGACATAGAGCCATTGATTCCTACCCACTGAGCCTGGTAATCTAGCCAATTTTCTATCCAACTTTTGGCCCACTCATCTAACCCATCCTTCCTTAACTTGCCAACGATAATGCTGTGGGAAACCATATCAAAAGCTTTGCTAAAGTCAAGGTATACTACATGAACGGCTCTTCCCGCATCCACAAATCCAGTCATCTCATCATAGAAGGCAATCAGGTTGGTCAGGCACAATTTGCCCTTGGTGAATCCATGCTGACTGTTCCTGATCACTCTATTTTCCTCCAAGTGTTTCAGGATGGATTCTTTGAGGACCTGCTCCATGATTTTTCCAGGGATTGAGGTGAGGCTGATGGGTCTTTAGTTCCCCGGATCCTTCTTTTTCCCTTTCTTGAAGATAGGTACTATATATACACTATATATTTTTCCAATCCTCCGGGACATCCCCTGTTCACCACGTATTTTCAAAGATAATAGCTAGCGGCTCTGCAATCACTTCGGCCAACTCCCTCAGCACCCTCGGATGCAGTTCATCCGGCCCCATAGACTTGTGCACATCCAACGTCCTTAAGTAGTCCCTAACCTGACTTTCCATCACCAAGGGCCGCTCTTCTTTTCTCCATTCTGCATTACCCAGTGTAGTAGCCTGGGAGCTGGCCCTCCCTGTGAAGACTGAAGTAAAAAAAGCATTGAGTACTTCAGCCTTTTCTGCATCATTCACCATGAGGACACCTGCCCCATTCAGTAAGGGACCTACACAATCCCTGATCCTCTTCTTGTTACTGACATACTTCTAGAACCCCTTTCTATAATCCTTCACATCCCTTGCTAGCTGCAACTCTAACTGCCCTTTGGCCTTTCTGATTTTATCCCTGCAGTCCCGAGCAATATCTTTATACACCTCCCTTGTCATCTGTCCAAGCTTCCACTTCTTGAAAGCTTCCCTTTTATGTTTCAGCTCACTGCAGAGTTCTCTGCTAAGCCACACTGGGTGCCTTCCACATTTGCTGTTCTTTCTGCACATCAGAATGGCATCTTCCTGTCCTCGGGCATCACACCTGCAACAACAGGGTTTCTTTAAAATACAGCCAGCTCTCTTGGATGCCTTTCCCCTTCCGATCAGCCTCCCAAGGAATCCTGACCATCAGTTCCCTAAGGAAGCCAAAATCTGTTTTCTGAAGTCCAGGATGTGTGTTTTGCTTCTTTCCTTCCTTCCATTGATCAGGATCCTGAACTCTACCATCTCATGGTCACTGCTACCCAGGTTGCCATTCACTTCTACTTCTCCTATCAATTCTTCTCTGTTTGTGAGCAGCAGATCTAGAGGTGCAAGGCCCCTAGTTGATTCCTCTAGCATTTGTACCAGGACATTGTCCTCAACACTTTCCAAAAACATCCTGGATTATCTGTGCACTGCTGTGTTGTCCTCCCAGCAGATGTCAGCATAATTGACGTCCCCCATAAGAACCAGGGCCTGTGATGATCTGGAAACTTCTGTTAGTTGTCCATAGAATGCCTCATCCACCTCCTCCTCCTGGTCTGGCGGTCTGTAGCAGACACCCACCACAACATCCCCCTTCTTGCATTCTCCCCTAAACTTAACCCACAGACTTTCAACCGGCTTGTTTCCACTTTCATAGTGGAGCTCTGAGCAGTCATACAGCTCTTTTACATATAGCACTACTCCTCCACCTCTTCTTCCCTGCCTGTCCTTCCTGAACAATTTATACCCATCCATGGTAGTGCTCCAGTCATGCAAGTTATCCCACCACGTCTCTGTTATTCCAATTACATCATAGTTCCTTGTCTGTGCCAGTACTACCAATTCTTCCTGCTTGTTTTCCAGGCTCCTCGCATGTGTGTACAGACACTTAAAATACCTGGCCGATTGCCCTACTTTGCCCTGTCGATTAGCTTTCCTGTTGCATCTTCCTCCTTGCAATTTCTCCCGGTGTCCTCCTTCCCCCCTTGCCTCAGGTATTAGGGCTTCATTAGGACACATAAGACAATAATTTGATTCCCCACCACCAGTTCTGACTACCCTCTCTTTTATCCCTGTTGTTACAGTCGTGGCACCCCCCAAGTTCCATCCCTTCCCCTAGGTCTCCCTCACTGTGATTTACCTTTGGGCTTTGGTCACCTTCCCCCTTCAAACCTAGTTTAAAACCCTCCTCACTAGGTTAGCCAGTCTACTTCCCAAATACGCTCTTCCTCAACAGGTGGAGTCCATCTCTGCCTGCCTGTCCTTCTTCCTAAAACAGTACCCCATGGAAAGCAACCTCGGTTGCTTGGTAAAATAGAAACATTTAAATAAAATTAAAGTTAGTATAGCCAAATTCAAGGTTATATCTAGGTACAAAGAATGCAGACCTTATCTACAAAACTGTTTCTTGGAATGCAGAGGTCTTGAAAATAACTCAGTGGTCAGCATTTTATGTATCACTCTCCGTATCCAATCCATAAATAATGAGAGTCTATTACAGCCATCAATTTCAAAGCCTGGTTCTTTAGCTGAAAGTATAAAATACTCATCTTTTCAGCTGTAGAAAAGCTGGTTCCGTCCTCTCTGTGCTAGACAAGATGGGGGCCATTACATGCACAACTTTCAAAAATATCTTACAGTAAATGGAAGGTGAATGATAGAAATTTTAATTTCTTTCCTATACAACTAGCTGGGTGATCTAGCAAATCTTTAGAGATTTCATTCTGTATAATTCAGTCTTTTGTTTCCTTGGTCAGTGTGTCTAGTACATGATTGAAACACTGTACCAGAAATTATAGTTCTTCAGAGCATCTGACAAAGTAGTATTTTCTCCCACAAAAGCTCATGTGATAAATAAATCTGTTAGTCTTTAAAAGTGCCACAGGACTCTGTTGTTTTTTTCCAATAGACCAACATGGCTACCCCTTTGGGACTTGACTATAGTTATCTTCTTTTACACATAGCTGAGGATTGTGACATAATCTCTCTCTAAATATTACATGTGAGAGCAAATTGAAAAGCTTGGATCTGATGGTCACAGCTCTATTAAAACTACTTGAACAAGAATAGTGTGTGTCTTTTCTGGAGATGATGCAAAAGCTACCTACTTAAGAACCAGTTTTTGTTGTGTTTTGAAAATACATGCAGCATCTTGTGTTACTGCTCTAACAGCCTAAAGGCATCCAAACATTCTTTTCACTATACAGATTTGCCAGAACTGCCTGGATCTCAGCTAAACTGCAGGTGAGGTCTATGCTAGTTTAAGTGTTAAACACAGCCAAATAACTTTATACATCTTTTGGACCATTCACCTGTGCTGTTTTTTGGTTGCAAATGAGTCCCGTTGTACAGGAAACAAGTGTCTCTAGTGTTATTTTCATCACTTAAATAAACACTCCTACATGTAATTTGGAAAAAGTGGCATTGAATTTTGTTGGCTGCTGTGAAATACATTATTCAAACTAAAAACTGTAATGGCTTACCAACCCATGCTCCACACCATTAACGGGAGCAAATGAGAAATTCTAGCCAAACATGGTCTCAGTTCATATCTCCTGCCCTCTTGAGCCCATGCAAATCCTTTGACACACATACAATGCAGCTGAGGCGCTGTAGAATTTTGGGGCTTTGGGTCAGGTAGATGGTGCAAGTAAACAGGCCTGGACTTCAGAAACTGGTGGATATTTTACTGGAAAAAAAGTCATTTAGATTAATGCTGCTTTCAACTCTAAGTGGTTTCTATCCACTGCTTGCTGGAAGGTCTGATATAAAGTTGTAGAACACTCACAAATGGTATCGCAGCTTCTGAATTAACCAAATAGACAAAGAAAAGGGTGGAACACAAGTGTTATACAGGAGATGTTTCTGTCTGTGACTGTCCCAGTACTAACAAGTCTGGAAGTAGGTTTTCTCAAAGATGTGTTGAAGAAAAACTCCGAATCAAAGGACTTGAGTGTGACAGCAAAGCCTTTACTTTATTCAGAATACGGGAGTACTCACGGGGAGAGAACAAAGGAAATCTCCAACCAGTGACGTAGCAATAGTATCTCTTATAGACCTTAGTTCGTTCTGCAGGAAACAGTTACAGCTTCTCATTGGTTCAGCCACGATCCTTCCTTATCCGGGAGAGCAAGGCCAAGATATCAATTTCCCGGACACGGACAAACAAACAAGCAGTTTTGACCAGGCAGAACTAGCCTTCAAGGATATGTAATTCTCACAGAAACAGCAGCAGTCCTTATCAATGCTCCCCAGCTTCAGTCTTTTACAGATGTTATATAGAAAAAAGGTAATGCAGCCATGCCTCACCAGCTGACAAATCTCTCCTTAAAGCAAACAATTGAATGTGTTCATATTTTCTGTTAAATGTTCCATTTCTAAAGAATTTGGTCCTTAAACTTTAAAATTTGGCAAAATAGGATATTCAGCTTGAAATGTCATCTGTACACCAAATGTCTTCTGTTTAACGAAATTTTAAAATAAATGGACAGACAAAAAAAAAAAAGCCAAACAAAAACGCATAAAATGACATGCTTTCAACCCCTCCCATAAATTTTCAGAAGGTTTGAGGCCTAGCCAGATTGCCCTGTCTGCTATCTGAAGCTTTAGACTTAGGCATGATCTATACTAGAAAATGTATCCATATAACTATCAGTAAGACGTGAAAAATTCAGATCCCTGAGCAACACAGTTAAACCAACCTATCACTCACTGTAGATAGGGCTAGGTTGATGGGAGAATTCTTCCTTTGAGCTAGGTACTGCCTTTTTGGGATATGGAGTACTTACACAAATGAAAGACAACTGTAGCTGTTTGTGTATAGATGTACTCTTAGACCCTAAGCTCTTTGGAACAGCGACCATCTCTTTGTTCTGGGTTTGTATCTAGCATAGCAGGGTCCTGGTTCATGTGGCTCCTTGCTGCCATCACAATACAAATAATAGGCAGGTTCCCTGTTAGTGCCCCTTTTTTGTGCCTGCTGAAAGAATTGCCAAAGAAAATCCTCATATCGTGTCTCTAACTCAGTCCCATGCAGAATTCCGCTTAGTAAAAGTCCACCTTTCTCTATGAGTTTTTATCATCTCTGAAGACTTAACTCAGAGCTTTACAGTAAAGCACACATGAGAAATATGGGACCAGATCCCCAGCTATGTAAATTGACATTTTTCACTAGCTTGCAATCTGGCCAGTGGTGTATATATATTGTGGGTATGTGTATGCACCTTGATATTTAAGTTCAGTGTTCATTAATATTCCAGCTCCAACTACTGTATCTAAAATACCCCACAAGCATGTGAGCAAAGAAAGAATCATATAATGGCTGAAAGACAGGCAAACAGTCTGACTCAAGTCTCATTATGAGGGACCACTGTTAAGAAACAATAGTTGTTACTGTGAGCATACTAGGTTAATAGCCTTGAAACATTTTTTTTTTGGCTGCAACTGGTATACAGAAAAATAAGATCAATGGAACAAGAAGAGCTGAAAACAAAAAAAAAATGATACTATATACACTGTTGGCACTCTTCCTTATAACTGATCAGCCACCAACTATTCTGGATTTTAATAACTAATTAGACAACTTTTTCTTAGCGCCCCATTGAGGCTCTGAGAACAAAGGCTATGTCTACACTTTCACTTTTAAGTCAACTTAGTGTGTCTATACATAAAATTAAAGTCGACTTAAAGGGGAACTTACAAAGTCGACCTAGAGCGTCCACACTGGATGCTCTAGGTCGACTTTGTGGGGTTAGGGGGACCGTGGGCAGGTCCACGGTGGCAGGGGGGCACCCCCTGTGTACAATGGGGCAAAGGGGGACAGGGACCCTGGCAGGGCAGAGCCCTGTGTGTGATGCTGTCTGGATTTAGAGAAGCATTTATGATATTATTTTCTATGGATATCTCATAAATGCTATAATCCATAGGAACTATGTCATGTTTGGTATCAATAGAAAGGTAATAATTTGCTGGGAATGATTGTATAGTTTATGTCTAGGAATTCTATTTCGATTAGAAGTTAAGAATTTGATGTTGTATCCATACTTTAACTTGTGTCATTCTGGACAAATGTCTTAGACGGTAGGATATGAACAACCATTGTCTCCTTAATGTTAAGGAATCTGCCAGGTGATGTGGTCCCAGGGAGTATCCTGATGAGCCATTGAGGATATAAAGAATACAACCATTGTGTCCTTAATGGCTCATCAGTTTACTCCGTGGGACCAGATCACCTGGCAGATTCCTTAACATTAAGGAGACAATGGTTGTTCACACCCTCCCGTCTAATGACACAAGTTAAAGTATGGATATAACATCAAATTCTTAACTTCTAATCAAAATAGATTTCCTAGACATAAACTATACAATCATTCCCAGCAAATTACTACCTTTCTATTGATACCAAACATGACATAGTTCCTATGGATTATAGCATTTGAGATATCCATAGAAAATAATATCATAAATGCTTCCCTAAATCCAGACAGTCACACCGTGCCCACATGCCCTGCCCTTTGGGGGGCATGCCAGGCTCCCCCTGTGCTCCCCCCGGCAGGGAGGGCATTGGTGTAGTCGTGGGGTAGCCCTAAGTTGACTTAGGGCTACACCGGCTTAATTCGACTTTAGAAAGTCAAATTAAGCCTTAGGTTGAGTAGAAAGGTGGTTTAATAAAGTTGACTGAATTTTCATTAAGTCGACTTTATTTTCCTTAAGTCGACTAAAGCAAGCTGCTTAAGTCGACTTAAGGAAAGTGTAGTGTAGACGCAGGGCACATTAAGTCGACTTAAGCCAAGCTTAAGTCGACTTCATTTACCAGTGTAGACGCAGCCAAAGGGAGTAACAAAGACAGGCACCCTGCACACTTTACACATCAATTTACCCTAAGTCCTCATTACTAACAGTGAATGGATTTGACTAGCACTCACTTTTCAGGATAGAATTCTGATTATCCTGTCAGGCCATAGAACTTCCCCAAAATAATTCCTAGAGTACATTTTTTAGAAAAACATCCAATCTGGATTTTTAAAAAAAAACTGTCAGTGATGGAGAATCCACCACAACCCAGGGTAAACTGTTTCAATGGTTAATTATTCTCAGTTTAAAAAACTCACCTTATTTCCAGACTGAATGTCCAGCTTCTACTTCCAGCCATTAAACATATTATACTTAACTCTTCAATTTAGCAGAGAAAATTTTCTGAACATTTGTTCCCCTTGTAAATTGTAACCAAGTCACTCTTTAATCTTCTCTCTGTCAAGACAAACATACTCAAAGAGCACAGTCACTAGAAGGTAATTTTTCTAATCCTTTAATCATTGTCAAGTCTCTTCTCTGACACCATTCCAGTTTTTCAACATCCTTACTGACTTGGGTACACCAGAACTGGACACACTATTCCAGCAATGGTGCCAAATCTAGAGCTAAAATAACTTCTCTACTCCTACTCAAGGTTCCTCTTTTTATTCATCTCAGGGTTCTATTAGCTCTTTCGTGGCACACTAAAAGCTCATGTTCAACTGATCATCCACCAGGACCACCAAACCCAGGTTATTGAAAAAAAAAGTTAAATAGCATAGGACCAAGAACCAGTCATGAGCACAGAGTAGTTGCCAGTAAAAAGTTTTGCCCACATTTCCTTCCCCAACAAACACACAAGTTTCTTTTCTGGTATGCAGAGTGGGAGGCATTCTTATCCCTGTGTTGTTTTGCGCCCGACATGGATGTCTGTTTGGCTGCGTGCGTGCGTCTCTGTATGTATGTTCCCTCAAGATTACCCCGGCACAGATCTCTACTGGGGACTTGGTTAGCCCAATGATCTAGAGCCTGGCTTGCATCTCTAAGCATAGACTCAGTTAACCTGAAGATCCTAAGCCAAGATGTTCCTTTGGTTATCCCTTTGACTTAATTCTCTAGTGAGGACTTAGTTAGCTCAGTGATTCGGAGCCTAGGCACACCCTGTGTGCAAGAGGTAACTGAGGTAACATTCACAATCAATGAAATCAACATGATCACAGATCTTTGTAGAAAGGAAGGTGCCAGGTTAGTCTTCATTGCAGCATAGCACAATGGCAAGCAATCTATATTAACAGATCTGCTGGCAGCATTTGTGCACTCAATGCAACGGAACAGCTCAGCTGACGACATGACTCACCCCCTTCGGCTGCACAAAATCTGGGCTCTCAGGCTCCTGCTTTTCTGTCCTGCTTGGACCTATTGGCATAGCTCTCTTTGGGGTCTGACTTGCCCTTGATTGGTCCACATACCCCTTTTAGATGCCACCCATCAATTTGATAGGATCACACGTCCCTGATCCATCCATTCAGGCATCATTCTATGATTGGGTATACCCTTGTGCTGGAGAGTTCAAAGATAGGAGGAGATACTGTGAACTACATCCTTGGCAGTAGGACAACTGGACACCTTCACCTTTCAAGTACTTTTCCACTCTTACTCCAGCTGCAGCTTACTTCTTGCCAATTTCTATGAAGTCAGACTGCTTTAGCCTCACCCCTGTCAACTTAGCTAGTTATCTAACTCAGGCCTACTATTTTGATTTGTTTCTCTAGGCCATAGGCTTCATTCCTGACCAGTTCTACTTGTCTTTTTTATTTTAACCTTTTACCACATCTGCCACTCGTGAAATCATTAGATCTGTGCAGGCAGGTTTTCTTGCAAAAAAGAGAGTTTCCCCCACAAAGCTCCTGAAGGAAAGAAATTCCTGTTCATCTTTTAACAACCTAGCAGAAACCAGGATCCTATTTAGACAATACCAAATTCAGTGGAATAGATTTCCCAAAATCTGATAGCACTTTCCAATACATGACATTCTTGCATAGTCAGCTAAATAAAATGGAGTCATTTTCCAAGGATCACCAATTTTCTCTGAATTCAGCTGCAGTATGCAGAATTCCCCTCACACCACCTTCAAAGTTGAATTTTGAAATCCTGCACAGATCTTTTTAAAATCTGTTTGGTCCCAAAATGCTTGTCTCCTAGATACAAAATATATAACTGTCATATGGTATAGCACAATTTGTGTATAGAACTGGGAAAATATCTGATTTTTGGTTCAGTGGCCAAACCAAAACCAAAACACACACCCATTTTGGACTGAACCAAAATGATTTTTTTTAATTTCCTGCGGGGGAGGGGTAACAGAAAAGTAAAAAAAAAAAAATGGATCAAACAAACATTACTTTTTTTGAGGGGAGTTTTTTAAAATATGTTTTTAATTAAAATTTAGGGAAACTTTGAAATGAAACATTTTTCCCAAATGAAAAATTGAAAATCCATTATACCTCCCTCCCCCTCCCAATTCCTTTCCACAGCAATCTTTCGTAGGAAGTTGTTTCCCCATCTTGCACGTGTGCAAGTGATTGTTCCTTCCTAAATGAAGTATTTTGCATTTGTCCCTCTTGAATTTCATTCTGTTTACTTCAGACCATTTCTTCAGTTTGTCCAGATCATTTTGAATGTTAATTCTATCCTCCAAATGTTAATTCTATCCTTGCAGCACATTTCAACATAGCATCATCCACAAATTTTATAAGTGTACTCTCTGCCATGATCCTTTCGGGACCCCATTCGATGTGTCCTTCCAACTTGACTGTGAACCATGGATGATTATTACTCTCTGGGAACCTACAGAAACTGCTATAAGGTGTATGTAACCCATATGCCTGAAAAGGCTATCTCTGAGAGACCTGCTGAGGGTGGGTTACTGTTGTTGGGCAGATTAGCGACCCACAACTGGAAACTTCCAGAAGCAGGGAGTGGTAGCAATTTGAACATGCTCCACAGTGTACCCTGCTGGTGTGACGTGAGGTTGTCAGTCAGATGACTGGAGAGCAGCAGCCTGAGCAGACAGCAGGCAGGAGCTGCCTTGAGGGGAGACCATGTGCTCAGTGTTCTGGAGAGGAGCTGAGCCAGGAGTGAACAAGATGTTTTCTCCATGTAAAGGAGTCATTTGCGACAGACCTTGCAGACATGCATATGGGACTGAGGGCTGGTTGCAGAGGAGAAGAGAAAGCCTGCATGGAATGCTACAGAGGATCCCAGCAAAGAAAGAAGAGGACCGCGATTTCTTGCCACTCAAGCTTCCACACTGGAACAGAGACTGTAGCTGAGAGGTGGCTGAACTCCACACAGACTTTGGGACTCTTGGGTATCTTTCATGCAAGGGATTGTTCTTGGTTAATTGTAGTTTGTTTTCTTAGGATAAGGTTCATTTAGTTAGTAGTTAATAAAGTTCATTGTTATGTTTGTTTTTAGTAGTATTTTAATGTGTGAGTGTAGCTCTGAGCAAGCTTCGCCATGAGTCCTATACAGACTGGATCCTGGGTCTCCAGTTGCTTCCTCCACAGGGATTGGGATTGATTTCTGTGAGGCACTAGAGAAGGGCAATTAAATGAATTTAGCCCACCCGAAGGTTACATGTAGACATTTGCTATCACATATCTTGCTGGAAGGCCACCTCCTGGTGATGGTTCCAGGAAAAAATCAAGTGTACACCTGCCTGGTAACTTGTGCTTTGTTTCTCTAGGTCTCTATTTTGTGCCTCAACCTTCCAGCTGAATCGTTTCCTCAGTTCCCCCCTTCTGGGGTAGGGTCTAGTCCTAACAGGCCCACTCATGTCAGTGGCTGCCACTAGTCCTTCTGTTACTCACTGGTGGTCTGTGGGAGGGAGGTACTCAGGTCTACCTACTTCTCAAGGTCCCATGCACCACACCTGGCATCGTCTCAACCCCTGATGCAGTTTGTCAGGTCCCTTGGGCCATGTCCATGCCACCCCTAGGTACCTCTTACCCTTGAATCAGGTTATGGGCTCTGGCTAAACACCAGCAGTTTACGCAGAACTGTCTCTGGTCTTGCCTCCTACAGCCAGCCTGACAGCACATCTTTCCATCCCAAATGCCAGGGGAAGACTTCCCAGAGCTGGGGCTACAGCCTTCTTATATACAGGGGCCTTAGGCCCTGATTGCCTCTGCAACTACCTGCTCCCATTAGCTGGTCCCTTCTGCATGGCTTTTAACTCCTTCCCCCCCAAGCGGGGAAACTATCCCATTACATAAGGGAATGGTTTTCCAACCAGACAGGCACCCACTTTATAGTAGCTCCATCTTGGTTGTATGTTCCTAGTTTCTTTATGAGAAGGTCATACAAGATAATATCGAAAGCCTTACTACAGTCAAGATATACCATTACTACCATTTCCCACCTCCATTCACAAGGCTTATTACCCTATCAAAGAAAGTTACTGGGTTGGCTTGACATAATTTCTTCTTGACAAATCCACTATGACTAGTATTTATCACCTTGTTTTCTGCTGCACATTTGCAAATTGATTGCTTAATTATTTGCTCTATTATCTTTCTGGGTACTGAAATTAAGCCGACTGGTCTGTTAATTGCCTGGGTTGGCCTTATTTCTCTTTTTATAGATGGGCATTATATTTGTTTTTTTCTAATCTTTTGAATCTCTCTTGTCATCCATAATTTTTCAATGGCTCAGATAGTTCCTCAATCAGCTTCTTGAGAATTCTAGGATCTATTTCAATCAGGCCTAGATGGTTTGAAGACATCTAATTTGTCTAAGTAATTTTAAACTTATTTCCCAATTTGGGCCTTCTATTGTATGTTGTTTTCACTGGCATTCACTTTAATAGATGTCCAAGTGCTACGAACCTTTTCAGTGAAAACTGAAACAAACAAACAAACAAACAAAAACAAAGTAATTTAGCACTTCTTGCTATTTCCACATTTTCAGTTATTGTCTGTTCTAACCTCCCTCCCACCATAGAGTAATGGGCCTATCCAATCCTTGGCCTTCTTCCTGATTCTAATGTACCAGTAGAATATTTTCTTGTTAGTCTTTATGTCTCTAGCTAGTTTATTCTAATTTTGTCCCTACATACTTATAGTGTTTGTTTATATTCATCCTTTGTAATTTGACGTAGTTCCCACATACTGAGTTAAAAGCTCTATCATAGGAGTCTTTACTTCCTGTTTCAGCAGTTCTGTAAAATAATTTAGCTTTCTTGCCAATATGTTTATTCAGTCAGAATCATGCTGCATGCCAATCTACCCACAGGAAACCTCAAATATATTAGGTTTGAAACTATTTGATCTTCAGCACTCCTAATGGATTTTTTTAATTCAAAAAGATAGAGTAGTCAAGGCTCAGGTAACACAGTCAGTGCTGCTTCCTGTGACTTGGAGTACAATTATAAGCCTTATAACTCAAGAGAGAAAGCTATGGAAAATAGTAGTTGATATTTAAAATGGCAATACTGAACATCAGGAGCCCTTCAATTCATATGCATTATTTACAGGCTGAATTAGCATGCCCTCAAACCCTGTAAAAATAAAACTGAAAATAAAAAGAGGTGATAACTTGTGATCCATTTCTCATATTTCTTATTTACATAAATCTGTCTGACCCTGAATAAAGTGACCCTCAAAAGCAACATGGTAATAGGAATTTCTTAATTAAAACTAGAGAATCCAAGCTTCTTTCCTTGTTGCAGATATTTACAACTTGATAAACTAACAGCAGTACAAATAGCTCAAGAGGCTGATCTTACTGAGGCTGATGTATTTAATAGTGACAAATGAAAACAAATACAGCTGTCCCAAAGTCTTTCTACTAAGTTTCATCTCCTGTGCAAGGAAACTATTTTGAGCCTTTCATTTACACACTCAACTCTAGAATTGCACCAACTACAGTATTTCTGTGAAGTACTAAAAGTTTTACCATCTCACACAGTTTGCCTCTGACTTTTGCATAATTTGAAATGAGAGCTGTGTAACTTCTCTGAATTTATTTATGCATGATTTTCTGTTTATCAGAACAACAATTATGCATGATTAGCAGCCCTGAAGTTTGTTTGTTGTGTCGGAATGTGTTTAGCAGGCCTGTGATTCTCCTTGGAGGATTTTACTTCTGGAACTCTTCAGTCAGGTGTTGTCAGCAGGAAAAAAGGCCAACTTCAGATAATTAAGGAACCCTCCTAAAACTAAATAAGGACCACTTAAATACCTTCCTGGGTGCCTTTAATAGGCAATACTTCCCTTTTAGAGGTGCTAAGTCTGAATACTAAAACAAGGAAAGCATTACTGGGGGAAGGGACCCTAGCAACAATAGATCTATATGAATGAAGAGTGCCAGTGTACAGCATAGTTTCAGAGGTCTACTCAGGCAATGGAGATCCTCAGTACATGGGATCTTGAGCAGGGTCCTTGTTACAAAGAAGGAGCCCTTTCCCCTCTTTCATTTCATTTCCACTACCAACCAATTCCATATTTGTGTAGTGTAATGGTGACCTTTAAAGTGTCACTGGAGTAATTCTGTATAGAAAGCTTATGCAAATGAGTTTCTCTGAAGCTGTACTTCACCTGTTCACTAACAAATGGGGGCAGATAGGTCCTTCCCACCTGGAGATTGTCTGTCTGTCTATCTGAAGTTTTATGCTAATAACATATGCAGCTGAAGGAGCTCTGTGGCCATTTTTTCCCTTATTCATCAACAGATTGGAGAAGAAAGCTGCTTATACTCTAGGGCTTCAGACCACGATGGTTACACTTCTAGCTGTGAACTTTTATAATGAATAAAATTTTCAAATAAGCACATGTGATTTAAGTGCCTCAGTCTCACTGAAAGTCAATGGGATTTAATCTCCTAAGTGACAGATTTGCAAAGGTATTTAGATGCCTAAAGATGCAGATAGAAACCTAGTGATGTAGGCAATTTTGAAAATTATACAATGCACTTATTTGCATCTTTAGAATCACAGAATGAAGGTCTGGAAGGGTTCTAATACTTAGGCAGGACCCAATAAACAGAGCATTCCTGACAGATGTTTGGCCAACATGCTCTTAAAACTATCCAGTGATGGAGATTACACAACCTTCCTTAGTAACATACTCCAGTTCTTAACTGTACATACTGTTAAAAAGTTTTTTCCTGATGTCTAACCCAGGGGCTTTAAACATGTGAACCTCTTCTGTCTGGCCCATGACTGCATTCAGCAGGACCATACTCTCTCCCTAACAGAGGGGGGGGGTGTATCATGGAGCAGTTTCACATATATAGCACTCTGCGATGCCACGAGAGTGCTGTAGTAATTTGATTTATGGTATGTATGGCTTATTTGAAATACATTTAAGTCAGATCTGGGCCACCATAGCAAATGAGTTTGACACCCTTAGTCTAACCTAAGTCTTCCTTGATTCAGATTCAAAGGGCTTGTCTACACTGGGGGTGGGGTTGTAATTCAATTTTAGACTGTCAAATTAGATGAAGGCAATGATCACAACAAATTGTTTGTTTAGGGTCTTGCGTCCCCACTGCTTATATTACTTCCTGAAATGCATTGCACTGTGAGTAGTAGGTATAGGGGATTGTGGGGAGGCAGTTGCCCTCTGCTCCCTGCCCCTCCCCTCTTCTCTAAATAAAAAAAAAGCTGGAAAAGCTTTCCTTGCTTTTTCTCTGCCTTAGACACAACAGAGAGGCACAGCGCTTCATGCAAAAAGACGAATGAATTGAAAACTTCCTGGGATTGCAAGCACGGGAGGAGCTATGTTTCCATAGTAAAGAGACAGCAAAAAGCAGAAAAGCTGGTCTCTAGCTACAACGGACCTAAACTGGAATTGTTGATTTTGACCTCAATGCTATGCCACTTGCAGGCTGGTGTTAGTAGGTCAAATTACAGCTCCATTTTTTTTTAATGTACTGCTCTGACAGTCGAGTCTCAGGCTGCAGAAGATTGAGATAAGAAGCATTATGTTGATCTTCTCTGTTAGTATGGACCAGGCCATAGATTAAGACCAGAAGGCACCCTTGTGATATATCTAGTCTGACCTCCTGCATAACATAACCCAAATTCCCAAAAATAATTCCTAGATAATATCCAATAATTAATTACCCTCTCTGTTAAAAATTTACATCTCATTTCCAGTTTGAATTTATCTAGCTTTATCTTCCAGCCATTGGATCATGTTATATCTTTAGCTGGCAGAATGAACAGCCCATTATTAAATATCTATTCCCACTGTAGATAGTTATAAACTGTAATCAGGTCACCCTTTAACCTTTTTGTTAAACTAAATAGCTTGAATTACTTGAAGCACTGTAAAGTACATTTTCTAATCCTTTAATTATTGTCATGCATCTTCTGTGAACCCTCTTCAATTTTTCAACATCATTCCTGAATTGTTAACACCAGAATGGGACACAGTATTCCAGCGGTGGTTACACCAACAGAGGTAAAATAACTGTTGTACTCAAGAGTCACCTGATTATGCACCCAAGAATCATGTTAGCCCTTTTGGCCACAGCTTTGCACTGGGAGAAAATGTTCAACTGCTTATCCACCATGACCCAACTCTTTTCAAGAGTCACAATTTCTCTGTAAGTATGATCTACATTCTTTCTTTCAAGAACTATACATTTAGGCACCCAAATGTCTAAAAATCTGGCCATAAAATCACTTTTGAAAATGTGATTTAAGCAGCTAAGTCACTCAGGCATTGCTGAATTACCCCTCCCTACTCCCCATATTGATAATTTTTGAATGTGCCATTAAGATTGAAAGTAGGGTCAACGCAGGGGTCACTTTTCAGCCACCCTTTCCACTTATAGTCCCATCTAAGCACTTCACACAGTTTCTCAGCTCACAATTCACCTACGCAGGGAAAATTTAATATCAAATAAATCCACACAGTTCTCAATCACAGAATAATCCAAACAATCTTCAATGAGTCCCCAGTGAAGTACTCACAATCATAATTCAACTATTCACACTTAACTACAGTTCTTCATCCATAACCAGAGTCATGATCTTTACATGCCTAAAAGTTAGGTATGGAGATGCTCAGAGTTATCACACTTCTGTTTCTCTGAGAATCTAGTCCTTGCATGTTGTTCTGTTCTCTCACTAACATGTTACAGTCCTTCTCTTCAACCCTCCTTCCATCTGTGTGTCTAGTTAGACTGTAAGCTTTTTGGTGCTTTATGTTTATTTAGGGTCTAGTACAAACAGGCCTCTGAACTCAGTAAATAACTAATACAAAAATCTGGTCAGAATTTCTTATGGGTGTGAAAAATATAACCCTACCCAAAAACACCTTAAAATTGTAAATGTTTCTTTCTGTCAACAAAAATGAAAAAATTGACAGAAAAGTGGCAAAAACAAAAAAATGGCTGAAAACTGATTAGGTTTTCAGCAAAAACCTGAAAATGTTCCAGAAAAGGAGACTTTTCCATTTACCCTCCCCCAATACCTATTTAGTTGAAGACACAGATTCTCCATCAAATACATTTTGTTGGAAAAACACCAACCTTAAATATTAATTTCTATGAACTATTAGTCTATCGTGACATTTTAATGCATACTTAAGTAAGAGTTCTAAGGGAAGTTCTCTTATATGCAACAAAGAAACATTTGCTTTTCATGGATGCTCTTCAAATACTCATTTATCAGTCAGCTTGTCAACTAATGACCACACGATTTTAATGGGGAAAATCATACCAAAAAGTATTGCTTCCTGAACAATATATCATCAGTGGAAAAGTATTTTGGCTCTGCATTGTAATTTTACAGCCAAAGTCTGTAATTCCATGAAATACAGCAAGAAATAATGTTGAGATTCTGAACAGGAAAGATATTTTGTATTTATATCTGCCCACTGAAATATAGCTCCATGCTTTCTGCATTTTTAAGACTCCTTTGATTATTCCCTATGGTGATGTAGTGCTTGAGTCTCTTCTCATTTTCTGAGATTTACACCTTTGCAACTCCACTGACTTCAAAGAAACAACACCTGACATCCAGTGGTGTAAATGAGAGGATAATCAGGTCTGAAATAGCAGTATTGCTATCAAAAGCGAAATTTTACATTATCTCTCAAGATGAAATAAAAAGTGAGAGTTCTTTCATCATTATGGAGCTACTGCTGAATTATAGTCCACAAGTGTCACACATGTAAAAATAAATCAGCACAATTAAAAAAAAAAGTGAGAGAGAGAGCTGGCCAGAGGACAACATTTCATTTCCCAACAACTTTTGAGGTGTCAGACTTTGGAACAAAACACATCCTTGTGTCAAAACATCCTTTTTTGATGGTCAGGTATTAGGTCAGGTATTTATTCCCCCACTCCCCTCTTTCACACATCAGAAGTAGCCACAGCACCATGGACCTCAGAAACCTTCCTGGCAACAATTTCATCAAAATTAGTCTTTGTGAAACATTATGGCTTTGGGAAAACAAAATATTTTGATAATATAACTGAAAATGTTCCAATCAGCTCTTATTATAAGATATTTTAGTACACATTTTAAACCACATTTTCACTCATTTTTAACTCTGCTTATTATTACTACTGGTTCTAAAGACAATGGTGATCCAGCAAAACAAAATTCCATAATAATTTTTAGTATTTATTCATTAGGATTTAGGAACTCACAGTAAATATATTTGTACCTGTATAACTCAGGGAGTAAGAGTCTGGAACTACAAATGGCAGAGGTCGCCTTTGGCTTTTGTATCCAACATAACTCTGTATATCACATGGGTGTAAAAAGCTGCCAAATCAGAAGAAAGCAGTCAGACACCCATGCTGCATTGGTGTAAAAAAATCACCCTAGATGCACAACAATAGAAAATAAAGCCATATTGTTGAAGATGATCAAAACCCAACAGTTAAATACGCAAGCATAATGATTTTCTAATCCCTACAACTGATTTGATTAAAAATGATTTTAAAATGCCCATTTTCTTGGACAGATGAACTTTCTGTTTTTTCTTTTTTTTCTATTATTTTAATGAATATTTCACTACAATAATCATATCTCTCAGCTATATCGATTTGCTATGAACATTTTCATATTTATATATGTAATGTATAAGTTTGGGAGCAATAGAGTGTAGCTACCCATTCAATATCATTTGCAGCTCTACAGACTTGTCTGTTTCATCTCTTAAGCATTAAGGTTACAGGGGAGAAAAGATTTTTCTGAAAATTCTTTTGTGAGCTGTAGTTAAGACACACCTCATATCAGGACATGCTGATACTCTTTATAGTGTAGTTAGTATGCAGACACGGTTGGATGTAACTAAGTATTGTCTCCTGTTGGTTAGCTTCTTATGCTTCAATCATGGGACTGAAAAAGACCTGCAAGATTTTTCCTCTCCTTGAGACTTCATTTATTACAGGCTCTGAATTTGCTAGCTATTCAACACCTGTATTTAAACTAATAATGAAAAGGTTCTCCTACGTACAAGCTACTAAAACACATGCATCCCAGGGAATAGTGTCCCATTACCTTCTACTGAGGTGTAATTACCTTATCATCATTTCAGATAACATCAGTTGATTTCCAAGAGTCCCTTTTGCCAAAAATTCAAATCTCTCTGCACTACATACGGACTTTTATAAATGAACTGGCCACCCCCATAACCAGAATACATCTGCACTGACCTGCTTTTTATGTTCCCTCCCCCCAGGCCCTTTTAAACAGGCTCCAGGGCTATGTCTACACTTGTAATTTTAAGTCGACTTTAACTAAGTCAACATAACTAAGTCGACTTAGTTAAGTCAACTTAGTGCATCTAGACTTAAAATTAAAGTCAACTTAAAGGGGAACTTACAAAGTCGACCTAGAGCATCCACACTGGACACCTAGGTCAACTTCTAGGGGCTAGGGGGAGCTTGGGCAGGTCCATGGTGGTGGTGGGGGCACCCATTGTGTGCAATGGGGCAAAGGGGGACAGGGACTGGCAGGGCATGTGGGCAGGGTGTGACACTGTCTGGATTTAGGGAAGCAATTATATTATTTTCTATTCATATATCATAAATGCTATAATCCATAGGAACTATGTCATGTAACCTGATGAGCCATTAAGGACATAAGGAATACAACCATTGTGTCCTTAATGGCTTATCAGGTTACTCCCTGGGCCCACTGTAGCTGGAGATTCCTTAACATTAAGGAGACAATGGTTGTAGACAGAATGTCTCAGGTGTTTACACAGACTCTCACAAGTTAAAGTATAGATTAACAACCAAATTCCTAACTTCTAATCCAAAGACAATTCCTAGACATAATCTATATAATCATTCCCAGCAAATAACTACCTTTCTATTGATATCAAACATGACATAGCTCCTATGGATTATAACATATATGAGATATTAATAGGAAATAATAACATAAATGGTTCCCTAAATCTGGACAGCATCACACAGGGCTCTGCCCTGCCCTTTGGAGAGGCATGCCAGGCTCCCTCTGTGCCCCTCCCCCAGCAGGGAGGGCATTGGTGTAGTCCTGGGATAGCCCTAAGTCGACTTAGGGCTACCCCACATCTACACTGGCTTAATTCGACATAAAAAGTCGAATTAAGCCTTAAGTCTAATGAAATCTAGGTTTAATAAAGTTGACTTAATTTTCCTTAAGTCGACTTTATTTTCCTTAAGTTGACTTAAGCAAGCTGCTTAAGTCGTCTTAAGGAAACTGTAGTGTAAACGCAGGGTAAATTAAGTCGACTTAAGCAAGCTTAAATCGACTTCATTTACAAGTTTAGATGCAACCCAGGTGTTTATTATCCAATATCTACTCTTAATTGGGTCAGGGTTTATTGAAGCAAATCAACTTAAAAGGCAAAATTCAAAGTCCCAAAAGTCTCTTTCAGGGCAAAGCTCTTACCTCAGAACATGGGTGAATGACAGTGTTTTTTTCATGTAGCCATTTTCAGATCATTAGGGAGCCATTTTATCAGTTTTCAAGAGGTGCCTCCACTCTGCACTTCAGCAGGTAGCTGCCCAGCTCAGAGGTGATGCCCTTTCAGATGTCCCTGAGTCAATTCTTCCTGCAAGATCTGCCTCAGCTTTCTTAAAAGGAACCAGCTGTTTGAGAGTCCCTCCTTGTGCAGACTGGCTCTGGTTAGCTCGTTTGGTAGGCCTGCTCCAGGCTTCAAGTCTACTACAGGCAACTCCCTCATTCACCTTGACCTCTCATAGCTATATAAAATAGTGCCATTTTTCCCCACTTGACCCCCCAGAAACACACACATCCCTTCTTCCTACATCCCTCCATCCTTTTGGAGTACCCTGCTTTGTTGACTTTATCAATCTATTTACTACAAGAGATGGAAATGGAATACTACCTTGATCTGAGTACCTTCCATGCTGCTTCCTGCCAACTTGCCATATTGGTGGACAAGGACAATGTTATGGAAAATGGCACCCGGGGAAATGTATATTTTGGCACCACCCCATCCCTCCACTGCCTCCTGGGCTTACCCTTCCCATCATTGTTCCTGGCTCCCACTACCTCCCAGGATTTCCCACTCCCATCCCCTTAGGGCTCCACCACTTCCTGAGCACCCCATCCACCACCCACCTCCCCAGTCCTGTACTGTCTCTTTGACTATTGTTGTTTGTTTGTTTTTTATTAAAATGTTGACAATTTTTCATAAAACAAATTTTAAAATTACAGCATAATAACATTTATAGGACATTATGTCAGCTGATGGAGATTTGAATGATGCTTGCAAATTTTAAAGTTTTAGCAAAGTAAATCATGATGAAGTTTTTCCTGGCTCCAGTTTTATCTGTCTTTATATCAACAATAGGATCTTCTTACAAAAGTCTTTCTAATGATAGGCACCAATTCTTTCCAAAAGCATAAAGTTACAAAATATTCATCCAACTGACCCTTCTGATTCACTCAACACCCCAAAGTGTTTTATAATATCTATATAGTAAGTGGATTGTCAGGATAATAGTGCACCCTTGCAGGAACTGATTGGTCATTGTGTCACAGGTCTAGTTTAGGAGCAATCTGTGAAAAAATTTTCCAAAGGCTGAAGTTTCCAATTTTGAACTCCGCTAGTTAAAGGGAACTGCTGCTGAGAGTCTTTATGGAGGCTGAATAAGAAGCAGAGTCTGCTGATACACTATTTGTTCCAAAAGACCTTGCTCCTGCTGTGAGAATACATCTAGATTTCATGCATGACTGACCTTCTAGCAGGATCCTGTTGTGGTGTGCGAATGTGAGCATGGTGACTCAGATTGTTACCATAACTGTAATCAGTGAATTAAGTGTCTAAGACTCTCAAACTTCTGGTAGTTATAGGCAAAACCTGTGGATTTATATCATGAGATATTTTTAAAACGTTTTTTAAAAGATAACTAAATACCTAAGCTTCTGACTGGCTTCTATTATGGAAGGCAGTAAATGTCCTTGAGCAATATAGCCTATTTAATTTTGTTTTTTTTAAAAAGCTGACAATCTTCCTTTACATTTTCATCTGAAATGTTTGTACTGAAAAAAATCTCTCAAAAACCTGCCTCGAATGTTTTGTTTTGTTAAAAGGAAAATGAATGTGTACAATTTGACTAAAAATCAAACACCCATGAATGTATTTCATAAACTATGGCCTATTTACTGCATTCTTTTGGGTCCCATTGGTTTCTCTTGAAGATCTGAGTATGTTAAGATTGGAAATAGCAGGGTTATCTCATAGTTTCTTGCCCAAGGGGATATATGATGTCAAATATCTAAATCAGCATCCCCTGTCAGTGGTCCACCAGATTACTGGGAGGGGAATCTTTGTCCTGGTCTACACTGACAGTGAAGTTCAACATAATGCTGCTCACCTCCACTTTCTACATCCTGTCTCCAGTGGCAGAGAAGTAAGTTTGAATTAAATGGAGCTGTAATTCGACCTGATAACATTACCCTTGCAAGAGGCATAGCACTGAGGTCAAAATCTACAATTCAAATTGAGGTCCAAGTAGCCAGAGTGCAGTGAAGTTCAAGCACATTGGCCTACATGATCTATTCTAGAACTCTCTCTTCTTTTATTGCTGCTCCTGATTTTCCACTATGCTGCATTCTGGCAGGTAAGCAGCACATAGCTCCTCCCCCACCTGTAGCCCCAGGAATTTTTTAATTCATCCCTCTCTCTGCCTGCAACACTTGCCTGCAGAAGAGAAAGACAGCACAGAAAGCTTTTTGCCTTTTTCTTTTTTTAAAGAGAAGTAATGACGACCAGGGACACAAGAGCCTGAAGCCATATGCAGAGTGTCATCAGTCCTCTGCGGATTCTGTAATTTAACAGCCTAAGAACGAATTATAATCCTGCCCCCAGTGTAGACAAGCCCCTAGCCTCTGGATCCTCAGGTGTTTTAGGCCTCTACAGATTTCAACAGACTGCAACACTGTTTCCTGTAAAAACAATGAAAGTCCTGTAAAATGAAAAACAATGAAAGTCTGACAAAGTGGATTGCAGCCCATGAAAGCTTATGCCCAAAGAAATTTGTTAGTCTTTAAGGTGCCACAGGACTTCCGTTGTTTCTGCTATATACAGATTAACATGGCTAGCCCTCTGGAATTTATTACTGTTTCCTGTCTTGCACATTTCCTGGACACTTAATCTGTTGCCCCTTCATTGAACTGCAGGCCTCAGACTACATGACTAGGCCCCCAGATGAAACACTGACTCGGAAAATATGCTGGTAGCTTAAACGCATCCTCTCCAATGATCTCATTGAAAATGTATACCTACTGGGTTAATTGTCTCAGGACGTATGTGGTAATTGTAAATCATAACACAGATAAAAACCTGTTTTACTCAGAGTGCTAACACATCAGTGCTCCTTCTTTAATGACATGGAAAGACAGATCCAGACAAAAATATTAATAGCTACATACATTTCTCTGTCTCAGTTTCCTTCACACTCAGGCAATGTTCCCTCTAAGGTTTGGAGGCTTGTGTGCAAAATTTTCAAGCCGTGTGCAAAACTTTTTCTGAATAATTTTTTTTGTGTAAACTCACACAACAGAAATTATAGGCATTAATTGAAGTTAAAGTGATTGTAAATAGAATTAATTAATTGGGTTTGAATGAAATTGAAATTTAATTTTTAGAAAGGTCTTTATTTAAAATTAATTTTTAAAAGTTTTTTTTTAAAGAAAGAAAGAAAGAAAGAAAGAAAGAAAGAAAGAAAGAAAGAAA
>ML685769.1:31452918-31527617 GCA_007922175.1 Pelusios castaneus | reverse complement strand
AAAGAAAGAAAGAAAGAAAGAAAGAAAGAAAGAAAGAAAGAAAGAAAGAAAGAAAGAAAGAAGCCGAGGCTGCTGGTGGAGGGGACCCAGACCCCGGCCCCGGACGACGATCCCGGCCCCATGCCAGGAAGCCGAGGCCGTTGGCAGAGCGGAGCCGACCCAGGACCTGGGCCGGGAAGTCGAGGCGGCCTGCGGTAGGAACCCGGGAGCCACACCGGCTGTGGCCACCCCACTGACCTGGCCGCATGAGGCATGCAGGCCCACACACCTGCCCCGGCCCTGAGCCTGCCTGCTCTGCCCTGGGGGCGGGGAGGGCCAGCCCAGAGGCTGGGCGCCGGCCGGGTCTGCCACGGTAAAGCCGCAGCCCCGTGGGTCTGGAGAGGGCGGTGGGGGCTGCTGGGCTGCACGAGGGTCCCTCAGTGCTGCGCGGGGATGCTACGCATCCGCGCAGCTTAGAGGGAACATAGCACTCAGGATAATTGTTTGGGCTGGGGCCATCCAAGTCCATCTACTGCAGGGCATGACTTGGGTTTTAAAACATCGCGCCGTCTCCCCCAGCTCCACTCCCACTTTCCTTCCTTCCTTCCTTCCTTCCTTCCTTCCTTCCTTCCTTCCAATTGTGCCCAGAATTCCCTGTCTCAGCTGCAAGCTTACCTGTGAGGTTCTGTGATGCACCTACCAACAACTTAGACTTTTAGATAACTTTCCACTCTCCCTTTCACCCTCCTCTCAGAGATGTGAAGTAAAACTGGTTTCCTTTTCAGTGTTCTTACTATTCTGCACAGTGTTTTTTACCTTTTTCATTTGCTAATCCTCCCCCCTCCCAAAATTTCAAATGGAGATGCAGATCCCTTTGGAAATTTAGCTTGTGGTCTGCAGAACCCCTAACAAAGAAGTCTTAGATCGAAAAGCGACTGAACAGAATACAACTATAAACGTTCCATATGCTTGTGCAACCTCTCATACTCTCTCAAAGGTAGATAAGAACTCTTCTATAGAGTCAGTTTCTTTATGTATTGTGCAGATTTTGTTCCACTCCCTTGGCTGGTGTGGGAGCGGTATATACTCACTAGAGCAAGCAGATCCTTTTGCTGACCCAGTAATTTGAACTGCATTCCTTGAGCTTCCATCAGCCTCTGATGGGCTCTCTTTTCCCTCTAGGGCAGGCTGTTAGGAGTCATGACACAACCCCCAAATTGGCTGAGACTTCTATTATTCAATTTCACCAGCCAATTAGCAAGTTTGAACCCCTCAGGCATTACAACAGCCTAAAGATGGAGTGAGACAATCCTCTTAGGTACGCTGATCTATCCCACCACCCTTATATCAAGAATCAAAGAAATATTCAGGTTACTCCTTGCATGGGTGGATTTTGAAGCTTCACTTGGAGAAGGCAAGCTCCCTGCCCACCACTCCCTCCAGGTAATGTCTCCAGGCCCACCCAAGACCCCACCCCCTGGCCTCTTCACTTACCCCTCATCACAGTCACTGCATGGGTCTCTGGTTGACTTCATCCTCTCCTTTCCTTTCCCTGCTCCTACTATCCTCCCCCAATCCTCTTCCAGCATGAAAGGCAACCGCCTATGTGCCCATCCAAAGGCAGGTAGTGGGTCAGTGTGGGACTGGGGCTGCTATAAGATGACTCACTCACTTGCCTGTTTCTCCCTCCCTGGCTGACTGGGGAAGTGATAGATCCAAGGTTTGGGGGGTACATTAAACAGACCTCCCCCATCAGGAAGCTTGGGAAAGACACAGGAAGTTTGGGTAGGAGGAGGGAGGGATGCAGACAGCATCAGTGGGAGGAGGCATCCCAGAAAATCCCAGTCTCCTGTGATCCAGGAGGAGTTCATATGAAAGAAAAGTTAATTGTGAAAATACTTAGCACTTACTTCCCATCTGATGATGACCTCAAGGCATCTAAACAAAAAACAATGAAGTAAGCTACACAATACTCTGAGACAGCAAGTATTATCCCTGGTTTTGAATGAAGAAACTGAGGAACAAGCTGATTGCCTTTTAAAATCTATAGAAAGACTCCCCTTGAGATCAAGCCTTAAATGACTGGTGGTCCAATGTCACAATGCAAGTCTGTGACAAGGGACTATCATAAACCCTCAAATATTCACTTTTCTTGCTCTGCTTCTTCCCTTATATTGTACTTACCATTTCCCTTATCTGGAAAACAAATTAATGTCTTTGAAGGGACTCTTAATTGATTACTGAACAGACTGGTAGGCAAGAACACCCAGACTCAGGAATCAAATCACTTAGATTAGCGGCAGACAATAGTCTAGGAGCAGTTTCACTGTAACACTGCCCAAGCCCAGCAAGGCAGTGATGAGTAGAGAGTGAAGTCCACCATGGCCAATCAGGAAAAGTCTAGTAGAAAGTGAAGCCCATCACAGCCAATCAGGGAAAGCCTAGCCTCTCTGTGCTTTCAATAAGATTTGCCCCATGAATCCTAGTCCCATAGGATATGTCAGTCACTTACCCCAGGTCAATCACACCTCAGATCCCAAACCAAAGACAACACTTGTAACCAATCCTATAAAAGAATTAAGACTTGTTTACAACATTAAAGAATGAAAACATATATACACAAATGAGTTACAATTTTAAATTTCAAAAGATAATAGAAAATTCTTTATTCAGCAAGCTCTAGATGTCCTTTAGGGCTAACTCAAGCTAAGCAACTGCAGTTCTCTTGCTTATGCCTAGGAAAACCTTGCCCTGAGTCCAAGCACAGAGATAATCAATTATTTCTTGGTGGGGCTATCCATCTCCTGCCACGAGCTGCAGTCTCAGCTGAGGTGAGAACTTCCTTTGCATGACTCATCTTCACAGGAAGTCAGGGGTGCAGAAGTCTTTCCCTCTCTCGTTACAGCAACAGTTGCAACATTCCCCAACAGTCCACCTAGTGTCAATAGATCTTTCCTTTTGGGAAGGATCTAATACCTTTGTTCAAAGATCTGCCCTTCATGCTAATTCATGCCTCTCTCTTGTCTGTCACAGAGACTCACTATGCAACAGCTTAAATATTACCGTACAGTCCATACAGGTGCTATAAGTGGGACTAATGCACAAGCATTCAGGCACACACGCATTCTAATACTTATTTTTACAATATGAACACACAGCATGAGCCAGGCAGATGCCAGCTATGTATCTGTCAGTGTTGGAGTGAGTAATGGGGACTTGAGTATGAGCTGCCACCTGGTCTGCCAGGCTCAATCATATCCCTTTACAGAGACTAGTTTAAGCTTCCACACACTAGCCAAAGTGTTGATACCTTGACTTCAGCAGCATACAACATTACTGTCTTTAGATGCATCTATGTCATGGTGTGCTAAGGATCCCTATCTACTATTTGCAGACACCCATTACAAAATCAGACTCTCTTCCCTGAACTGAGCTGCTTTAAGGGAGAGAGCTTCAAAGGTGCATATGCAGCATGACCCACTTCTCTTACTCAACATTCCCAAAAAGAGGACAATGCAGAAATGCCAGCATAGTTTTTCTTTTGTGCCCGGGCATCTAGGAAGGATGCAATGGAGTAGGTTTTCTCCCCTGCATGGCAAAGAGAAGTAATATTGAAGTGCTGCTGCACCTGCTTTAGCTCCCTCTTGTATTCAAGAACTTATGAGAGAAGGGTGAAACAACACTTTTTTTTGCCCATGTCAGCTCTTTCCCCTCTGGCCAAGCACCTGAGAAAAGGTGATATTTATGAAGGGGCATGCTGCCTTGTGAAAATTTTATACTCCAATATATGTGTATCTGTTATTGTTTCACATTTTATCCTTAGAAAATACCTGGGTTCTGCACCCACTCTCCTGAAACAAAGTTAATGAGACACAGTGGCTATGTCTACACTGAGAAATTTACGTCGACTTTACTAAGTTGACCTTACTAAGTCAACTTAGAGAGTCCACACAGGACTCCTTAAGTCAACTTAGAGATACACTAGATTCTCTAAGTCAACTAGTTAGATCCAGGTGGAGGGAGGCTCCTTTGGAGCCTTGGCTCCTCAGGGTACGGGGGCTCTCCCCGACACAGCAAGCCCCAGAGCAGTCCAGGGGAGAAGGGAGCATGGAGCTCCCTTCTCACCCGGACCGCTCCACTTCCTTCTGGCCAGGACTGCTCAGGTCACGCACAGAGCCCCACGCTCCCTTCTGGCTGGGACTAAGCATTTCCTTCAGTCCCTTCTCTCTGGGACCCTAGCGGTCCCGGCAAAAAGGAAGCTGCAGCGGGGCTCCTTTCTGCCGGGATCCCTGCGGTCCCAGCCAGAACAGAACCCTGCAGTTCCTTTCTGGCTGTGACCATGCTCCTGCTGCTAGGGAGCCCCCGGGAGCTCCCTAGCAGCTGGAGTGTCGTGCCGGAAATTGCCTGCGCTCCAGCTCCTGGGGAGCCTGGGGCTTCCCCTGCAGCTAGAGCATGAGTGCTGTGCCGACAATTGCCGGCGCTCCAGCTTCTGGGGAGCCTGTGGGGCTCCCTAACAGTGGGAGCACCAGCAATTCCCGGCACAGCTCTCCAGCTGCTGGGAAGCCCCAGGAGTTCCCTAACAGCAGGAATGCCAGCAATTGCCAGAATGGTGATCCAGCTGCTGGGAAGTTCCAGAGGCTCCCTAACAGCTGGAGCGCAGTCCCGAAAGGAGCTGCAGGGCTCTGTTCTGGCTGGGACCGCTTGGGTCCGAGGCAGGAAGGAGCCCCGCGCTCCCTTCTGGCCAGGACCACTGAGGTCCTAGCCAGAAGGGAGCCCTGTGGTCCCATCTCCACGGGATGTGAGCGGTCCCAGGGAGAAGGGAACTGGGATGAGCTCCTGGGGAGAAAGGAGCAGGGGCTCCCTTTTCCCCCTGCTCTGCCCTAAGTCAAGTCGACTTAGGGTGTCCACACTGCTTAAGTCGACTTAAGCATTAAAGTCGACTTAAAAGCACGTCTTATTAAATCGACTTTAAATTTCCTTAAGTCGACTTAAGCAGCAGTTTAAGTCACCTTAAAGAAACTCCAGTGTGGACCCAGAGTAAATTAAGTCGACTTAAGTCTGCTTAAGTCGACCTAATTTACAAGTGTAGACGCATCCAGTGACATTAATCATTATCCCAACCTTTCTCTCAAAAAGGCACTGACAGAACTGAAAGCAATTCAGCTGTAACACTACCATGGCAGGTCAGGAATGTTCCACATATTGATACAGGGGAGGACATACAGTCTTTAAAGCTCTATATCTTGGGAGTTCTCACAATAGACTTGAGGCTCAAGACTGAGAATCCCATGACATTTTCCAAGAAGCAGAATTACAAGTGATGCCCCCCCTTGCAGCTGCGCTATTTACTTTTCCTGAGTGTAAGTAATGCTGTCATTAACAATTTAAATATGCTATACTGGTGCCATCTATATTTTAAAGTTGGGATTCATGGATAACTGAAAAACTTTTAAAGGTTCAGTGAGGTTAGTCAATTAGTTTCAAAGCCCCAGATTTCAAAAGCGTTCAAAATGAACTTGAACATCTGATTCTAAATACAGCTGTGTTTTAATTGTATCCAAACACACTCCACACAAGAACCTCTCTTAAAAAAGGGAGTGGGCGGCTATTTTCATTTAGTTTGTCATTTTCATTCCTTCCATATATGTCTTTGTGCTGGGAGTTCCTTCTTTAAACTAAATTAATTCAATACATCTGTCTTTAGTTAATTCTCTAGTGAATCTAAGGACTGTGTTAATGACTCTTCTAGAAGAATGTGTCAGTTTTAAAGTCCATTAACTTTCTTTGACTTTCTGCACACTAACAATCATTATTATATTATTTCCCCTGATCTTGGAATCCAATTGAAATTCCAACCATGAAATTTCAATGATGGAACATAAAGCAATTAAAAACTCTTACCATACTCATTTCTTTGAATATGTAGACACAGGACTGAGATAAGAGAGTTACAGGGATTTTTTTAAAGTTCTCTTTCACACATTTTCAATGACAAATGATCAACAGGAGACGAATTTGGTAGCTATGAGACTAAGAGTCTTGAGCAAATACCTCAATTTTTACAAAACTGATTATTATTTTAAATACAACTACAATGGACAGTTGGTTACAGTTATTTCTTTAACTTCTTCCTCAACTCTGAGGGATGATGGGTTTGATGGCTAAAACATCTTCCAACCAATATTCCTATCATATTTTGCTCCTGGTCTACATATAACAGAAGTCATGTCCCTTTGAAAGGTTTCTTGAAGCATGTCTCTTGCGCTATTTGTCTCTGAGCATTACAGAGTAAATGCCAACAAGCAGGAAGGACATTCTAAATCAGCTGAATATTTTCATTTTCAGCTTTAGTTTTCCTGGATTATGAACTGTATTGCCTGTCTTCATAGAATGAGGGAGAATTTGCCACACAATTATTTCAATGTAACTGGAACTTCTTTTGCATAAAATAGTTTCCACTGTATGAACTTGAGATCTAATCACCTGTGCACTGATTGCAATGAGAATGGGTCAGTTATTCTGAGCCTATGTCTTCATTGACAGCAGCACTGTCTGAATCATTTCTGAAGCATTTCTGAATCAATTATTTGGAATTGATTGAGTGGCAGTGGAGACACACTAGATTGATCCAGAAGTTGATGCTGTTAATCCATCCCTGCCAAAAAAAAAAAAGTAATGCTGCATCAACAGAAGGACATTTCCCATTGGTGCAGCATAGTGGTGTTGCCAAGGTAAATAGAAGTCTATGTAGCTTGTTGCCAAGGTAAATAGTAGTCTATGTAGCTTGTGTATCTGCATCAACTGTCACCAAATTTTGCCAGCAGTGTAAACCTAGCCTGAGTGTCTACATGAAATTAGTCATTTAAATCCAGTTCCTGATGAACAAATATCAGTCAATTGACCAAAGGAAAAAAAGAGCAGCACATTTAGGATAAGTTCTTTTTTTTTTTTTTTTTTTGGCAGTCTCAAATGGTTTGAATGGAGATTGGACTAGATTTCACTCATTGTGGTGGCTTCTCTGAGATAAATTTGAGGCAGATTAATAGGGTAGTGTGGAGAACAGCACTGCAATTGCGCCTTAATGACCAGATCTTGATCTGGTGTAAATCAGCACATTTCCATTAGCTTCAAAGGAGCAAAGTTGATTTACAATAGGTGAGTACCTAATTCGATGTCTCTAGATGATCAATTTGGTCATTTTCATAAGCATTAATTTTGTTTAAAAATTAGCATCAGTTTCACTTTTAAAATGTCACTCCATAGAGTGCATAGCTGCACTCTGAGGGTGGATGGTGGCAGCATCACACTAATGTGCCAGATGGACTGGCACCTACTAAAATAGTTGCTCTTAATTAAATCCATCCTTGAATTACAACTGCCTTGAAATTAAAGTTGGAAAAAATGTCTTCAATTAGTGTCAGATTTTATTAGATCTGCAAAACATGCTGTAAGTTCACTTCAAGGCTTGCAAAAATTAAAGATATTACTTTAAGTATTTAAATACCCAGAGCTGTTGTATATTAAACAACTTCAACATAATAAAACACTTTGCTTTTAAGGGAGCATAGCAGGACAGTTACTCACATTTTGTGTTGTCCTTTAACTTCCCTTTCTGATACTTAACCAGTCTATTTCAATCCACACTCTTTTTCTCTATATATAAGAGATGGAGGCCTGCCACTCATGAGTATAGATAACTTTGAGAAACAAGATAAGCGATCTTTTATTGGATCGATTTCTGTGAATAATCCCACTCAATTGCAACTCATGGCATAAAGGTGGCAAGGACATCCAATATAATGTATGCACAATTTATGTGGCTATTTATGGCAGATTACATTTTATTTTGTCTAAAATTATTATCTGCCTTTTTAATTTGCCAAATGTCAAATCATACCTCTCTCTTTAGATACCTGTTTGAATTATAGATTTGAAGTGCATTTTAAAGAGTGCCATCCACTGAGATTTTTTTAAAGGTTCAGTGATTTCATTTTTTATGATAGACACATTAACAAAGTGCCAATCTGATTACTGTACATAGCTCCCAGAATCTGAAGAGCAACCCCGGCCTTGACCCCCTCTTTGACTTCCTGCTATAGGTCAATTTAATGAAGGATATTTGCCAGTAAGGTAATTTAGAACAAGCTGGCAGCAGCTGTAAGTGGCATTAGATCTAGGATGGGCCTTCAGAATTAAGGAGCTATTGTTGGACTAACACTTTGTAATGAAGCCAGCATAAAAAAATTAAACCACTACTGCTTTTTAAAAAACGACCATAATGTCCCAATGGTGTAGGATTGGGGTAAGAAAAAGGGGCTCTGCCCCCACTCCCAACACTTCTCCCAGAGTGTTGATTATGTCACAAAGAGGAGAGCAAAAGTCCCAGGTCTGGCAGTGACACAGATGATCCAAAAAGGTAGTTCTTCTACACAAACTTCCAAAAAGGTAGTTCTTCTACACAAACTTCCAGAAAGGTAGCTCTTCTACACAAACTTCCAAGAAGGTAGTTCTTCCACAAACCATTAATGGTTGCATTATGTTCCCCTTATACTATCCCAATAGCACAAAGGGGCCATAAAAGAGCTTCAGAATTTGGCCCATATAGTTTATATACCTGTTGGAATATACTGAAACACTTGTGAATTTATTAATATAGAACCTCTCAAAAATCTACTGCTCAAAGCAGGACCAACCCCAACTAAATCATCCCAGCCAGAGCTCTGTCAAGCCACACTTTAAAAATCTCTAAAGTTGGAGATTCCATCAACTCACTAGGTAATCCATTCCAGTGCTTCAGCACCCTCCCAGTAAAAAGAGATTTTCCGAATATCCAACCTCAACATCTCTCGTTGCACCATGAGACCACTGTTCATTGTTCTCTCATCTGCCACCAGTGAGAACATCCTAGCTCCATTCGCTTTGGAACCCTTTCTCAGGTAGTTGAAGAATACTATCAGATCCTCCTTCACTCTTCTCTTCTGCAGATTAAATAAACCCAGTTCCCTCAGACTCTACTCATAAGTCATGGGCCCCATCCCCCCTAATCATTTTGTTGCCTTCTTCAAAATTGGACTCTCCAATTTGCTCACAGTCTTTCTGTAGTGGGAGTGGAGGTAAAACTGAACACAGTGCTCCAGACGTGGCCTCACCAGTGGAAAATAGAGGGAAATAATCACTTCCCTCAATCTCCTACTAATGCAGCACAATATGCTGTTAGCTGCCTTAACAACAATGGCACACTGTTAATTCATAACCAGAACCTTCTCTGCAGTAACTCTCAGGTCATTTTCTAAAGAACTGCTGATTAGCCCATCAGTCCCCAACCTATAGCAATTCATGGGATTCTTCCTCCTGCACTTATTCTTATTCAACCTCATCATATTTCTTTTGGTCCAATCTTCCACTTCGTCTACGTCACTCTGAGTCCTATCCCTATGCTCCAGAATATCTAGCACTCCCCTTAGGTTAGCATCATCCACAAACTTGATAAGCATGCAAGGCATATCATCATAAATGAAGATATTGAATAAAAGCAGCCCTAGACCCACCCCTCAGGAACTCTGTTTGACACTTATCAGCCACTATTATATTTTAATTCACATTATCAGATTGATCCATGGCCTGTGGGACCTCCTAGATTCATACTGCTGCTGGACATAGAGAAACAGCCATAAAAATGAATTACTACATCTATGGCTTACCAGGAGATTGTCCCGTTTTATTGAATATGAGCCTGACCACTGCAATCAATCCTTATGACCTTCTGTTGCAACTCCCTATAACTATGTAAGAGCACTGTAATATTTTTTTAAAATGTCATATAGTTCAAAGTGCAGCAACCACTTCTTCAATGACACCATTTTGCTCTTTTCAGTGGCTCTTCAGAGAATTGGCTATGTCTACACTTGGCCAAATAAGTCGACTTAGCATGTCTACACTCAAAAATTAAGTCGACTTGAAGGGGACCCTGCCAAATCAACTTAGAGCGTCCACACTGGATGCCTAAGTCGACTTGTAGGGGGTAGGTGGACCTGGGACTGGTCCACAGTGGCAGGGGGGCACCCCTTACCAAGTGCCAGGGGGCTCAGCATTTGCCCCATTGTACCTGCTGAGGTAGGACAGGGCTAAGCAGGACAGGGACACTGGCAGGGCATAGGAGCAGGGTGGTCAGGGCTCTGTCCTGCCCTGTTGGGGGGCACACACACTAGGTTTTATAAAGTCGATTTTAATTTTCCTTAAATCGACTTAAGCTGCTGCTTAAGTCGACTTAAGGAAAATGTAGTGTAGATGCAGATTAAATTAAATCGACTTAAGCAAGCTTAAATCGACTTAATTTGTAAGTGTAGACGTACCCTCAGACTCTCTGAGGATTTAGCCTTGTTTCCCTTCCATAGCCCTGTTGCATATGCTTTTTTAGTATAGATTTTCCACCACTCTAGGTTTCCATGTAGCATATACACAGGCTCTAGATAATGGCCTGAATTTCCCCTACTAGCACTATCCATAACCTTCCTCTGGATTGGATTTGATCAGGACTGAAGAGAAGCACAGACCACTCCTTTGTTTCCCTCATTATACTCGACAAGTCTCAGTCCCAAGTTGTGAGCAGAAACACTTTTTTCCTCCACTCCTAGAAACTTTTTCCAGATTGGCTATTTGAAGTAATCTTTTCTGAAAGACAGGTTTATTACTAAAAACATCAGAAATCTGGTGGATAATTTGAAATGTAGCTCTATAATAGCTCATCCAGTGAGTAAGAAAAGTTTGATTACATATATAAATATAAGTCAGATAGTCACATATCACATTAATGCCAAATATCTTGAACTCAGGGGTTGGAGCATCTGACATGTCATACTTTCTGTTGACTAGAGATCAGTTTCCAATCAAAAGCAATAAGGGTTGCCTCATTCTGTGACATGTAACTTTCAGATCAGTGAAGTGGAAGATAACCACAGCTGGAAATCATATTTCATATCCGAAAGGCATCATGCAATGTGGTGTGACATGACATGCCCTTCACTTTACTGACAGGAACATTATAAGTCACAAAGTCTTCACATTTAGAATATGCAACTTCCATTCTGCTGTATTTGCTCACACAGACTGTTCTGAAAGTTTAATTTGGTGGAATATGCTCTAACTTTTATTAGCAACATGTTTTGATTCCTTGATTCCTTCATAAGTGAAGTATCCATGTTATAATGGTCACTGGTCAATGGTGTAAATGGAGGACTATGATCACTGAGTATATAAATCCAAGACCGTAGGTGAATGACAAATCCATGTGTTGTCTTCATAGCATAGCTTTGCATTTGGTTTTTGAGTGAACTGAAAGGTATTTAACTTCACATGTAGCCAAGGTAGCCCTAGTACATTTATATCAGAGGCTATGTCTACACTTAGGGATTTAGGTCGACTTAAATAAGTCGACTTTAAGTCGACCTTATTAAGTCGATTTAGAGAGTCCACACAGGACTCCTAAGTCGACTTAAAGTGGGCCTTACTAACCCGATGAGCCGGGACCGGCTTCTTGGTCCTGGCAGAGCCAGCTGGCGCCTCCGGAGGCTTCCCGGAAGCTGGGGGGCAGCCGTGCCGGCAATTGCCTGCACTCCAGCTCCCGGGAAGCCTCCAGAGAATTCCCCGCAGCTGAAGCACGCTGTGCCGGCAATTGCTGGTGCCCTAGCTGGCAGGGAGACCTGGAGGCTTCCCCGCAGCTGGAGCGCAGTCCCAGCTAGGAGGGAGCCTGTGGCTCCCTCCTAGCTGGGACCCGAGCGCAGGTCCCAGCAAAAAGGGAGCCAGCAGCTCCCTTCTCTCCAGGACTCCCATGGGTCCCAGCAAAACGGAGCCGCCACTTCCTTCTGGTTGGGACCATTCAAGTCCCGGGAAGAAGGGAGCCCCACGGTCCCTCCTAGCCGGGACCGAACAGCAGCTGGAGCGCGCGTCTTGCACTCTCCCTCCTGGCCGGGACTGCACGGTCCCAGCTAGGAGTGAGCATGCGGTTCCCTTCTCCCCGGGACCCGAGCGGTCCCAGCTAGGAGCATTCCCTTCTGTCCAGGACCTGAGAAGTCCTGAGCAGAAGGGAGCTGAGTGGTCCGGGACTTGCTGCCTGGGGAGAGCCAGCCCCGTATGGGGCTGGCTCTCCCCAGGAAAAGCCCTCCTAGCCTAGGGAGCTGAGGCTCCAAAGGAGTTTCGCCTCCCCCTGGACCTAAATAGTCAACTTAATGTCTAGTGTAGACTCTCTAAGTTGACTTAGTATGGCACAACTGAAGTTGACTTAGGAGCCCTGTGTGGACTCTCTAAGTCAGCTTAATAAGGTCGACTTTGACTTAGTAAAGTCAACCTAAATTCCCCAGTGTAGCCATAGCCTCTAAGTCTAGTTAGGTCCAGGGACAGCCAGCCCCGCACAGGGCTGGCTCTCCCTGAGACAGCAAGCCCCAGAGCGGTCCGGGGAAGAAGGGAGCATGGAGCTCCCTTCTGCCCTGGACCACTCGGCTCCCTTCTGGGAGCAGCAGCTTAGGTCGACTTAAGGAAATGCCAGTGTGGATGCAGAGTAAATTAAGTCGACTTAAGCCTGCTTAAGTCGACTTAATTTACTAGTCTAGATGCACCCTGAGATAGCTCACGTCCATCTGAATGGAATAACTTGTACTTGCATAAGATATTCCTAATATAAGTAGCAGGATATGAAAACCAAGAGTGTATGACAAAGACTTCCTTTAAAGTGAGATTTTGAACATATATATGAAGACATTGGAGTTGTAGTAAAATATATTTTGGAGGGTGAGAAGATTCTGCAAAGCTACAATTTATCACTTAGGTGACTATTTGCAACAAACAAACAATGCATCACTTCACATTTTGATCGCATCTATAAAATAGAGCTTAGGATGAAACCAGTTTAATTTGAAAATAAAGGTCCTGAACCTACAAGGTGCTGAGCATTTCTGATGTCTTCTCTGTTCCATTGACTTTAGTAGGAAACAAGGGAACACTACAGCTTTCTGGAACAAGCCCCCACTACCTAAACTACTAAATTTTGAAGGCTGATAATAGCTCTTCATAATGTACAGTGAAGTACCACAAGATAAGGAAAACTATATGTGAAAAGGTCACATTATCAAAACATTGGCCTTATTATACTGCAAGAGCCCTGGAATAAAATACACATATTTTACTATATACAAAAGAGCTTCTCAAAGTTGTTCAGATAGAGTATGACGGATATGTTTTCCCTACATGGAGAGGTGGGTGAGAAACTACTTTGAAAGACTCCTTGCAGCCATGATGTGCTTAGCCTTGTCCTCTCTTTCATCTGGTCTACACAGATAGTAGTACCGGTTTAACAAAAGGTATGAAGGGATGTCCGACTTATATTTTTTTAAACCTGGCTTATATTCATTTTGCTTGCATTGGTAATTTTAAAGGAACAAGAAAACCCAGTATAAGTTACTGTAAATGGATGTCAGAGAGTATCCACATTAGTTTTTATACTGGCTTAACTAAAAAGAGGGTGGTTTTTTGTTGGGTTATTTTTTTCTTTTTTTTGGATGTGTTTTAGTTAAACTAATTGAATTGCTATAAATAGGCAAGGACTTTGTATTTTGATTTACTGGAACTACCATCTGACAGTGATTTTTTAAATTCGATAAACTTCTGAGATTTATGGGCAAGACATTTCTATATTTTTCTAACAGTAGTAAAAATTGGCTGTATGTGTTTATGCCATTGAAGTGATTGATTGTGATGGTTCTGAAGGATTCTATCAAGTTAGTTCTCATACATTTCCATAAATGCTTTCTTTTCATTTTTAATACTATCATAAATAAATAACAAAAGAAATTACACTACACCGAATAAACCATATAACTTCCATGGTTCAACCATTTTCCTTCTGTCCTGTGTTTTTAGCAGCATTCTTTTGAAATGAACGATTTCACATTGGTATGGAGGCAAAAGTTTGTATGCTAAACTAGATTGGACTATCTGAACAAGTTATTCAAACTCCGTTGGTCTACACAGATGATCAGGATATCTCACAAGAAAAGGCTATTTTAAAAGATTTCTAATCATACCCGCCTCCTGTTGCCAGAAGTACCAGGAAATCAATTCTGCAGTCGTTGTAGATGCAAAACCTTCATTGACTTCACATGGCAGGAGGAAAGCTTTCATGGTTTTGGTACTTCTGGACCTCAGTAAAATTAGGAAGTACAAAGAATATGAAAATTAAGAAAAAAAAAAGAACGCAGCTATTCAGAACATTTTAAACTCATTTCACACTTGAGACAAAAGTTTATAGACTCAATTTTTGTTTGTTTGTTTGTTATTCAGATCAGTTCAGTCATTAATGGGATCGTGTATATTAAATAGCATTTAATTGCTTAGGGCTAGGTTCATGTGCAAGTGAAGAAGTTTCTTCCCTCTTGCATTCATCTGTGTAGGGAAAAGACACAGGGATCATGCCTATACTGCCCTAGGGTTTCCAACCAACCAAAAGGCGACCAGGACCCCCTAAATGTGCAATGGCCAGTTATTTTATTTGGTGCATTTAATGGATTTTGTAGAGTGCATATTCAATCACAACATGCCAGTGAGTTACATGCCATCCCTAGTGAGGACCTGTATGTCTGTCACACAGCTTCACCTTTAACAAACTCCCACAGAGCACTCAGAGCACTATTTTTTTTAATTTTTTTTTTAAATTTCAGCTGAATGTCAGCATGGCTGTGCTATTCTGGTATCACTTCTGTGGTTTATTAAAATAACAGTTTTCCAGCCTGTGTGAAGAAACAGGGGATTTTTTTTTCAGCAATCTCATTAAAAAGGGGGGTAGGGAGGAAGAGAGAGAAAAATGGTTTCAGTAATGATAGTTAAATCTAGGGTAAAACTATCAATTATTGAAATTCATTAATTAAGCAAAATATTTGCTAGAATTCCTATATACTTTCTCAGTTTGAAGATTTTTCCATCAAAACATGGTCTCATTAAAATTTTACATGCTAATCAGTCTGTTTGCAATTTCATTTTGCCAACTAGTTTTGCACTGAGGTTTGGAATTCTTTTTCATTATAATTTTATACCAATTAACTCAGAAGAAAAATGTAATCTACAGGTTTGCATAATTGCCCAGATGTTAAGATGTAGTGCAAGTTGGGAACAGAAACATAGACAAAGAAAGAAAAAGGCACAAGTTATCTTTTCTTTGGCTGCTAATTTTTGTAAACGTATTTTTTAGAGGTTACATATAGTAAATTGAAATTGATCAAAAGGTGGTAAATTGCTTTCACATTCTATTGTTCAATGCAAGCACTTTAAAAAGACTAATTGATGTAAGCACAGGCAACTAAGTTTTAAAACCATACCGTGTGTCTAATATTGGTCTTTACACAGAGGCAATGCTAGTGCATTGGGAGCAGTAAGCAGGAATATTCCCTCCCTCCTCCACATGACACATAATAAAAAGTAAATAAGGGAGCCCTTTGAATTGCTCAGGGCCCTAAGTAATTGCTTAGTCTGTTTACACCTGGTGCCAGCTCTGTCTCTACATCAAACCTAATGTACTAGGCTTTGGTGCAAAGGAGAATCTATAGCTATCAATGGTGAAGAAATTCCCCACTCCATTCTCAAGACTTTGTTGCCTCTGCACCCCCATGTTCTCCCTGTTAATCACAGAGTCATTCCTCTCAGTTCAGCTAATGGACAACGGCTTAACCAAAGGTGGTAGGGGGGGGAGGTTCCCAGACACTAAGAAGGTCTGCAATAGCTGCACCTTTTCTCAGACATGACGCTATTGTCTGAAGTGGATGGAACAATCACAAGTTCAAAATTTTGCTGTTGCTTCTATCTTCCAATCTTTCATACAATACATACAATATCATCATTCTCTGTAAAGTCATCACATTACTGGTGCATCCATTGATCATTTCTTTATCCCAAAGCAATGTTTTTGTTGTTCTGCTGTTTTTTCCCCTCAAGCTTTTTGGATAAATCTCTTTTTGTTCCAATTTATAACAGCTGATCCAAGCAGCTCAGTCATCTCTATTACCATGTATATTCGGTAGCACTGAAATGTTTAGAGCTAGTAAAGCTATGGAGTATAGGTTATTAGTTCCAGTTTTTCTCTGCCTCTTAATTTCCCCATCTCTAAAAAAATAAATGGTGGTAATGTTTACCTAGAATATAGAGATTCTAGGGAATACCCATTGATTGGGGATCAATTCTATGCTACGCCATAGACTTTCTATGTGGTCTTAGACAAGTCACTTAGCGTGCGTCTACTCTGGCAAGTTAGGTCAACTTAAGGATGCTTTAGACAACCTAAATAAAGTCGCGTCCACACTGGGATTTTCTTAAGTTGACTTAAGCATTTCCTTAAGTTGACTTAAGGAAAGCTTAAGTCAACTTAATAACACCTACTTTTAGGTCGACTTAAGCCTTAAGTCGACTCCTTAAGTCAATTTAAGGACAGTGTAGATGGTGATTAATGCTAAGTTGACTTTATTAAGTCAACTTAAAGCCAATATAATGGCTATCTCTGCTGTTAAGTCAACTTAACTTTGTAAGTGTAGATATAGCCATAGAGCCAGATTTTTAAGGATAGTTAACTGCCTAAAGATGTATATGGGCTCCTAAAAGGGTTTAATTCCCAGTGTCTGTAGTACCTAAATATTTTTAAAATTCTGGTCCTTCATCTGTCTGACTCTTACTTCCATTTGCTGTAAAATGAGGATAATAGAACTTCCCTACCTCACAAAAGTGTTGTGAGGACCAATATATTAAAGATTGTGATGCTCTCAGATACTATGGTAATGGGTGCCAGATAAGTAACTAAAGTAAATGTTGATAGAATGCTTTGAGACCTATGGTTGAAAACTGCTAGAAAAAACTATTAAAATATTAACCATATTAAGTAACTAGATAAAATATTTAATATTAAAACTGTGACAAAATAGTATTAATGTCTAAAATAGTTCTTGAGGACACATGGAAAGAGGGAAATAAAGAGAAAAGACTTTCAGTCATCATATACTCTCAAACAACAGGGAATTTGGTAACAATCAAAAACCAATAGGGGAACCTCCCTTCACATTCTGTGAAAGACATGACAGTTACAGTGCTTCAATAGAAACACTTTAAATCAAGACTCCAATGTGAAACTGCAGAGTTGGAATCCTTATGCAAATTTGACACCATTACATTAGATCTGAATAGAAATTTGGGCTGGCTCACCGATTACTAAATATGATTTTCCCCTCTTCTAACATTCTCAGCTTCTTGTCTTTTTCACACCTTTTGAATCAAAACAACTTGTTTGGTTTGCTGAAAAAGACTGAACTTGTGACTTACCCTTCTCTGGATTTATTCACTTGACATACCTCAGCTTCCATTTCATGCAACCGATGAAGTGGGATTACACCCACACAAGCTCATGCAATAGACATATTTGTTAGTCGTTAAAAGTGCCACAGGACTCCTTGTTTGTTTTGGTTTTGCTAGGAATTCTGCTGTCTGTTTGGAAAGATTCACACAGGTCTTCAGTCTCTAAGGACAGTAGCTCTCCCTCATACAGACTGACCATGGAACCAATAGAACCTATTCTTCTGGTCAAAAAGGTGAGGTCAGAGAGAGGATCCTCTACAAGGGAAGTGTGTTGCAGACTGCTAAGGTTGAAAACTAATGGGGAGTTATTCAGTGACCAAAGTGGAGCAAGACTAACAGTTGCCTTAGTTGTTAACAGTTGTTTTTTTCATTGCTCTTAGTGGTAGGAAAGGGTTGTGCATGTTTCCAAAGTCTGGAACTGTTTCGTCTGACTGCAACGAGCTATTCGTGCTTTGAAAGTACATCACTGTTGTAAATGTTTTTAACCATAGTATGTGTCATCACTTAGCAACCAATATAACTTGTTCAAATCAGAGTGATTGGTAGTAATTTTTGAGGTCTTGAATGTAAATTAGAGAATTATCAATGGCTGTGGTGAATACCACACTGATCTACAAAATCCCATTCATATCCCATATCTCTATTCAGAAGCAAGCTAAGAGGCGGAATGAAGAGACTAGTGAGCTGGCATTTATGCCTCTGCCAGGGCTTTTAAGTTTAGTCCCAGCTGGAGTTCTTTATTATAATGGAAAGTTAGATTATAGAGATTTGTTGGAAATTCTCTCCTTTCAGCTCTCTTTAATTAAATCAGTCCCGGGATTGTTTTCCCTGTCCCTCCTCCTCCTAAATTAAATAGGATCTCTCAAATTTTCAGACACAGGAATTTGGCAATTTTGCTCTGCTCTACTGATAAGCTTAATTAAGTAAATAATATCCTTTTGAGACCAACTTCTCTAAAGCCAAGATAAGTCCCCAGAGGCCTTCTAACGGAAGGCATCCTCAATCAGACTAGCACTTAAGCACATGCATAGGTGCTGTCCTGAATAGGAATAGATGTAAGTGCAAGCTTAAGTGATTTCCAGAGCTAGGGCTCAGGAGTGCTCCAAATACTTAGACTGAAGATAATAACCCAAGGGGTTAATATATTTGTGAGCCAAACTATGTTATGCAATTTCCATATCAATAATAATTATACGGTAGTGGGACTTGTGAGGATCTCAACCTGTAAGGAGTGTAAAAGGCTGTCCTATCACTGTTTCTAAGGAGCTGTGGGGAATTCACTCATGGACCACAGACCAAGTGGTCATGCCACAGCCAAGCAGTTTCTCCAAGTCTTGGGAAAGTTCTTCCAGCCACTGTGGCCCAGTGAACAAGTCAGAGTTCATCATCACACCATCCTTCAGTTTTCAACATGGTCTCAGCCTTCTACTTGAAGAGTATCAGTAATTCAGAGCCTCAGATGGGGTGGTGGGAAGAGGGAAAGGCTTTCTCATTAACTCTCAGAATCCAGTAGTTCTGCCTAGTTGGGGAGAAAGAGGAGGAAAGAGGGAGGCCCCGAGGCTTCTGGCCAAGTCTTACTCATAGACCCAGTCCTTTCTCTGTAAAACCATTCTACCTTAGCAAGTGCGGCTTCTTTGTCTCCCTTTAGCCATTCTCTCCTTCATTCTTCCCCGTCTGCCTGCCAGAGCTCCTTTTTTGAAGCAGGTCCTCTTTTAAGGAGCATGCTGGCAGCTGCTGAGGGATAGGGCCTTTGTGAACCAATACTGCTCCACTATTCCTTTTACATTAGTGTATGGGTCTGTGAACTCCAACACAGAAACTCCTACTGATACTGCTGCTGTTGAAGAGGGTTCACTTCTGAGAAAAGGAGAAGGAAACAAAGCCATTACAAGCAGAGGAGAGCAGAAGAAGGGAGTGAAATTTAACTTGGCTTCCATTCTGTATTTTAGAATTTTAAGAGTGAACATAATTTTTTTCTTCAAGTTCAAACATAAAATCACCTGGAGGGCTGAACAAATGTTTAATCTAGGGCCCCATGATGGTAGGAAACTGAACTACCTCAATTTCCATTGACTTCAAGTACCCAGCTCTTCTGTGCATCAGACCTTAAATTTCCCAAATAGTACTCATGTAAGAACAGATATTTCCCTGAGGTCCTATACATTCTGTAACAATTTAGCCCTAGAAATTGAGGGGAAATGTACACAGCCACTGTAGGAGGGTTTCACTCTCACTGTTGCCATACGATGGAAGGGTACACAGGCTGCTTGTTACCCTGAAGAGAGTTTGAATCAATATAGGCTGAAGAGAGTTTGAATCAATTTAGGCTGCTGGCCTGCGGGCCTGTTACTCTCTCTTATTCACACACCAAAATGCACTTCTGTACTTTTTTCCTCAGTTAGAAACAACCTAAATATTTTGAATTAGATGCCCACTACTCACTTTTCTTGCTATTTCCCAAAGAGCTCTTCAGGCAGCTTTATTTGTATTTGTGATATCAGCAGGAAAAAAAAAAGGAAATGAGATGGAGAACATTAATAAAATAGCTCAAGAAGTTTGATCCAGTGATGAACTGTCAACACAGACAGCTTCCAGTCTATGTGACAGCTTTAGTGTGAAGAAATATGTTAACAACAAAGGAACACAAAGGGATAATTTCATCCCAGTATATGATTTAAAACTAATTCAGTTTGGTATTTCATCCAAATATGAATGATTTTTACTGATTTTTTTTGAACTGGTTCTCTGCTGTGCAGCAAAGACAGAGAGGAAGACATTCAATAGCAAACAGATAACAGACTAAAAGCTTCTCTCACTGAAAAGAAATTACACTATTATAAGTAAAATGAAAAATATAGAAGTTTATATGATCACATGAACCTTGAATCAAATTAATCCCTGCTGCAACTCACTTATATTCAGTGGAGATGTTCCAGGGATTAAACTGATTTCTTGCATGGGCTTCCTCATTTTCCTTAAAGCCCATTCTTCCCCTCCAAGATTGTCCTTGCCGTGGTCCTTGACCTCATCTTTTTTCTACCTCTATATGAATAATAAACATCTTTTCCCTTTGTGGTTCAACCTTGTGACTCACTTTTTCCCCAGGATTTCTCCCACCTTCATTAGCCTTACTCGCTTCAGTTCTCGGGATGCCTCCTATAATTTGTGGTATTCTTCCACATCCATTTTAAGAACTCTTCAAATCTTGTAACTTTACATACAGACGGATTTTGGGAATTTTAGATTTGAAAAAAGACAATCGAGCAGATATTGCCAGTTATATAAGACTCCCTAATGGGGTGGGAGGTAGAAGTTTTCTGGTTGAAGGCCATGAAAGAGTAAAAAACTACTTCAGGTTCAGTAGAAGATCTTCAAGGCCAAGGTCCCTGGCCAAGTATCAGCACCTTTTTAACACCCCCCCCCCCCAAAAAAAAACCCCTGATTTAAAGACTACCTCAAGACAAACATCAAGTTATGTTGCATTGACATCATACACTTGGAGAAAGTAGCCTCATATAGGGGTAACTTGAGAAGACCTGTCAGAAAAGGAAGACCATTTTTGAGGGAAATGGCCATAGCCTGGTGTGATAGTCTCAGATAGGGCCCTCTACCCACGAGGGTGTGTTGGTACTCCCCCAAGCCTCGAGTGGGCCCCAGCTAGGCCTTGTGGGAGGATAGCATACCCAAGAGTTTCTCCAAGCTAAGCTGGAGTCTGTCTCCGAGGTTGGTGGGCCACAACAAAGTCCTCAATATTTTGGGGCATGGCCAAGCTTCCCCAGGCAGTGGGATTTACCTTCAGCCCCATCTATAAGTCCCCCAGGCCTGGCTGAGGGAGCTGCCTTGCCCCACTGCACTGTCTTCTGGTATCCCTTGGTCTCCTCTGTCCAGGGCTTGACGCCACCCATAGCAGGGCTGTCACCTCACAGCCCCCCTATACTTTATCTGTTTCCCAGACCTGCAATGTCCTGCCATCCAGGGTTCCTCCTGCTGGGATCTGGAAATGAATCTCTCTCCCTTCTTGTCCCATCCTTTGCTGAGGAAGCTGCTGGGCTTTTAACTTCTTCCTGACAGGGAGCAGGAGGCCTGACTGACCAGGAGGTGCCTTCCCAGCTGCTGAGGTGATAGAGGGCTCCCTCTCTGGTGGGAGGGGTTGGTACACCCGGTTACACCTGGTCACAGAAAAGCATTAGAAAAGAAAGGACAGACAATTGTCATGCAGCAATCATGGCCCAATGCTGCCTCCAATCACAACCTGAATGTCTGCCAACAAGTCTTCAGTTCAAGGTTCAGACTTCTCGGTTACTAAAGGACCCACATAAAATAAAACCTGTGAATGAGATCATCCTTGACTTTCGAGGGACTGCTGCCAACAGAACACATGCAATTATATATTTGCACATACAAATAGCTGTCTGCATATGCAAATACAGATTATTTGGGGACTTTTTTTGGCAAAATTTAGGTAGCCAGTTTGGAAACGTAACCCTTAATGTCCACTTTATAATACATTGGTTCCACTGATTGCAATGTCCTCTGGGTCAGGCCTTTCACTACAAACTGTGCAGAGTATTGCAATGGATCTAGGTGAATTATGTCTTCCCTGAGGTCATCATTTCTTTTCTTCTTACCATGGTAAATTGCTATACACACTGAACAAATTGTATCATGTTACTACAGACAGGAATGTACTAAATTATCATTCTGATGTAGCTCATTTTCTAATTAGAAAATTTGCATTCCAACTACTAATTGCCTATTGCTATTTTTTCTTCTAAAGAAGCAATATCTACAGATGTGCTGCATGCAACAGCATATATTTTCTGCTGTTTGCTAACATCGCATTAGTCTTTTTTTCTTTGCTTAAAAAAAACCCAGAAAATAGCCAAGTTAGGTAGTTGAGTTGGCAACAGAAAGCCAGCATACATCAATGGAATTGACCATGAACTCCAGGGTATGAACAAATTGATTGAAGCTGTGATAGTCTAGGTTTGGAAGTCTATTGAAGAAAATAAAATTAGACTATTATCCAAGTAAATCACTTGTTTGGCCTCTGTGCTGTTAGGAAAGGTGAATGCTAAGACTTTGAATCAAAGAGAATATTAGAGCATCTCAGTAGAGGAAGCTTGGAGCTTATTAGCAGAATCTCCACTGCCAAATCATTTACACATCATGCTCTTCTTAAACCAGCTTGGAAGCACCTTTGATACTTTGTCTGAAGTGTCTTTGAGAACTTTGGGAGTTTACATCAGGATACAGGTGTGACAGGCTGCTCCCCAAATCCAGTCTGGTGTGCTGCTATGACCGCTTGAACCCCACTCCTGAACCCCAATTCACTCCACTCTGCTGGGTGACCACTCACTCCTGAGTCAGTCCACACCAGCCACCAGCGTGTAATTGGTCCCAGGCAGTGGGTGTAAATCCACTAGCCACACAGGCGTTGGTCCCCAAGCGAGCACACCCAGCCCCAGACACTACCCTGGGAGCCGCTGCCCTACAGGGATTGGGACCCACTCCCAATCACCTTAGTCTCAAATCTGTCCACTTAACAAAGAAGTGGATTGTGCCCAGCCTCCCACATCCACACCCTCTAAAGACCACACAGCTTTAGGTAAAACAACTACTAGTTTATTGATCAGAGTCTGATTTCAAGTGAGAACATGGCCAATCAAGGCAGCAACATGTTATAAATGAGTCAGGAGTGACCACTATCAAATAAAGGGTATAAACCGCATACTACTCTAACATCTTCACCTAAACTAACCTCAGAGTCCAAGATTATGCACATGGTGTTTGGCTGTCTGATGTTTTGCAGCCATTCTCTGCCTGTTCCCAGGCAGGGCCCCGATCTTGCTTGAAGTTGGTTGCAGGATGGTGTCTTCTCAAGCTGAAAGCCTGCAGCTTCTCCCTTCTCACAGTCTCTGTGTCTTTGTTTTTACAAACTGCTGACAGCCCCTCCCCTCACTGTCCTGTTGTGATTCTTTTCACGTCTACCTGAGCCAGGGAGGGCATTAGCATTCCCTTTGACATGTAAATCTCCAGCCACTGTGCTAGAAAGAGTCCTGAGAGTCTGAACCCTGTATCATGCTTCACATCTGTACATACATGTTGCTGTAGGAAACACGGCACCATGGCAGCCACGTGGAACACATTCTGAGCATTCACAAAGGAACCTGGTATAGCGTAAATGGCATCAAATAACACAATTATACTGCAAAACTGAACAGAAAAGTTATACAGGTCATGCCCTAGAGCTGCACGGATGTGCATCCCGTCACAACAGGGCATGCTTTTGTTTTAAGAGGTTTTAAATATACTCAAATATACCTTAATTTTTCTAGAAAAATAAAATGACCAAAGGATTATCAACCATATGCTTATTTTATAGCGCAATATAATGAAAACATTTGAGTCCTAAAAGGATCTAGTAAGCTCACTACTTAATTTGCCATTACAATTAACTTTTTATCTGTTTTTCTTAAATCTAATATTTGTTAAAACTCTGTATACAACTACAGTATTTTAAGGGCAATTTTTAAAAACTTTCTTTTTAAACCATGTACATTTGTAAAAGAGATGTTGACTCTTCTAAGAACATTCAGAACAACAGCAACAGAAAGCAGATACATGGCTGGCACCCTCAATAAAGAAACAAGAAATGGATACAAAATAACCCTTTTAACCTTGAAGATGGTTGCTCAAGGAGGGTTAGTGTAGTTGAAACTTGCTCTACTGCTATTTTTAAGTAAATAGGGAATTCAGTTTTCAAGCTGTTGACATTGATTTTCTTTTACCTATTCCATGGAACTACAGTTAGTTAATTGATTACTTCATATTGCCTTTTTTTCATATTCATCTGCCTGTAGATTTTTACTCTCTTTTAAGTCCACTTTGTCAACAGATACCTAATCTCTGACAAACTTGCACATTCAGAGTGTTAATATTGCTTCTAATAGGGTTTGTCGGGTTTTTTTGTTTGTTTGTTTGCATAAATTGGGATAAGGAGCATCTATCTCTTATCTGGGTTTTTATTATTTCATTATATAGTACAGTCTTAAGATGCCAGGCCCATTACAATAAAGTTACATTCTTTTTCAGAGGCCCTGCCTAATCCCAGCTATTATATAAAAGAACACTTCTGTTCATTTTCTCAATCTTTATACTTAAGGAAAAATTACTATTTTGTGAAATCCTCATCAAAACATTCAGACGCCTACATCACAGAAGAAGATTTATTCTCTTAAGGTGAATGATATATAAGTGAGGAGTTTTAGAGAGTTAGTCAGAAATGAATTCAGGTACACTGCCTCAGGTCTCTAGTCTCGAATTTGGTACATATGTTTCCTTTTCTGTATAGCGTTGTGTTGCTTGTTTGTCTTATTTAAATAAAATTTCAACCAAGGTGGTTATTTGACATCATGACTTAATAAATCCAAACACAACACTTGCATGCATAAACTCAGTGGGAATTTTGTGTTTACTCAGGGCACCCCATTACTAAGTACATACTGACAAATTACAGACCATTCAGAGTCAGAACTCCCATATTAAAGTTTTTTAACCCTACGAGCAGTAATCCAATTGTGTTTTTGAATAATTGGTCCACCTTCTGTCAGCCAAATGCTCCTTAGTAGAGATGGGCCTAGACCTTAAGCTCAGTTCTGAATCTGTTTGCTCAACAGAGTTCAGCTCAAACTTTAAACCTATCATGGTCTGAATCCAAGCAACCTAAGCTTTAAGAAAGTTCTGACTGGGGCCTAGAGAGTTTGGCTCTGTGGCTAGCTACATTTTAGAATTAGAAAGGAGTTGAAAGGAGGAGTACAGTAAGCCCAGGATCCTGATATGTGTGAGGAAAGTAGGAGACATCTACTAGTGTATTGAATGAAGAACAGGAGTTGTGAGGATAGCAAAGAAATGGAACAAAAATGCAAGAATTATCAGTGAGGACAATCCTTTTTACAGCAGCCTATCAACAATTTGAAGACTGCTATCATCACACACACACCCCACCCACTTAGTCTCTTCTTTTCCAAACTACACATACCCAGTTCTTTCAGCCTTTGCTCATATGACTCATGTTCCATCCTTTTGATCATCTTTGTTGCTACCCTCTGGATCCTTTCTGGTATCTCTGTATCCTTTCTATACAGAGGTGACCAAAATTAGATACAGTACTCCACCCTAACCAGCACCGAATAGAGCAACATTATCACTTCCTTTGACTTGCATGCTATGCCTCTGTTAATGCAACCTAATATTGTATTTGCTTATTTTTTTTCCCCCAACAGCATCAGATTGTTGACTCATGCTGAGGTTGTGACCCACCATAACTCCAATTCCTGCTTTCAAGCCAGCTATCCCAATTCTGTATGTACATTTGGTTTTTCTTCCCTAAGTGTAGCATCCTACATTTGTCTTTATAGAATTTCACTTTGTTGTCTTTAGCCTAGTTCTCCAGTTTATCAAGAGCCCTTTGAATTTTAGCTCTATCCTTCAAAGGGTTTGCTACCCTCCCTAACTTTGTGTCACCTCCAAATTTGATCAGTATGCTCTCCAGTCCTACATCCAAGTCATAATAAAGATAATAAATAACTACAGTCCCTAAGCAGATTCCTGTGGAACCCGGCTCAGTTTTCCTTTCAATCTGACATCATTCAATTAATTTTTTGTTTGCTGTTGTTTAGCTAATTAGATAAGCAAGATGGCAAGTCCTATGGGCTTCAGTATCCACTTAATGGCAGTTCTACTAAGCCCATATTTCTCCAGCTTATGAGAATGTTATCAAGAACTTTGTCAAGTCTTCCTAAAGTCCTGCTATATTATGTCCACCTCATTCCCCTATTCCCCTCACTCCCCCATCCAGTCATCTTGTCAAAGAAGGAAATCAAGATAGTTTGGCATGATTTGTTCTTACTAAATGCATGCTGTCTGCTAGTGATCATCTCTATCTTCCAGATATATGCAAATTGAATGTTTTATACATTTTTCTAGTAGCTTCATAGGTATTGAAGTTAGGGTGACTGTTCTATAGTTCCCTGGTTTCTCGATTTTCCCTTTTTTAAAGATGGACACGTCAGCCTTTCTCCAGTTTTCTAGAACATCTTCTGTCATGCATGAGTTCGCAAGTATTTTTGCTTGTGGTTCCAAGATTTCTTCAGTTAATTCCTTCAGTGCCTTGATGTGCAGAGCATCAGGCCCTGCTGACTTGAATTCATTAAAATTAATCAGAAGATCTCTTATGTGTTATTTAGTTATCTTGATCTGCATCTCTTCCCCTTTGTTGTCTATGGTAACTTCACTAGTTGTCCAGACACATTATTTTTTGTGTGAAGGCTGAAGCAAGGTAGGCATTGAGCAGCTCTGCCTTCTTATCTTCCATTACTAGCTCACTTTCTGTAGTGTGCTATAGACTCACACTATCCCTAATCTTTTTTGTCTGACATATTTCTTATATCAAACATTTCTTGCCAGTTATAACTCATTCCTGGCCTTGGCTTTCTAGATTTTGTCCTTACACATTTGTGCTATTCCCATGTATAATTCCTTGGTGACATACATGTTGGTTACCCCAATCTGTGCCCCATGGAATGGCTGCCACCTCCCACGTGGTGGAGACCCTGATATGTATGTTTGGTGGGGATTTCCCCCTCAGTTCAGCCATATGTCCATTACCCACTGGCTGATTACCCCCACTGCTTAATTTGGAACCCCAATTTATTCCCTACCTGGGCTTCCTAGGGATGGGTTAACCCTCTCGCCCACTGTGTAGGTGGACCAGCAGGGCATGTATGTGTACGTGCCACATGGCTGCCCATGCTTGCCCCCCCCCCCTGCAAGGGTGCGTAAAGGGCTCTAGCCTGGAACCTGGAGAGCCAGTAGAAGTTGCCACATGCCCAAAAAAGGACAAGAGGACCGAGAAGCACTTTACCCCCTTCCTACTGCAGCAAAATTGGGCCAATCACAGACCAACATGACTCCTGCAGGAAACGGTCTAGGCAATAAAACCACCTTTGCCACACGGAACAAATGAGAGTCCCCGAGTGTCAACTGCCAGGCCTGATCAACCTGCCAGTAGGAGACCCTCCCGAAAAGTGCCGGCCCGTGTTGAGTTAACCCCCTTCGTCCCAAAACTCATCATGCTGTTGATGGTCACCTGCTTGATGGTTCTGGCATGTATGTGAACTCGTGTTCCCTCTATCAGTTAACTTCCCTTTAGAGATAAGTTGTAATGTATAATGAGTCTAGCCTTACCTCTGTTTCACTCAGGGAATAACCATTGAAATAGTCTTAGGTATTGCTGTTACTATTATTGTATTGTGTATTGGTTTTGTCTGTTTATATTTTGTTTGTGAGCCATTAAGAGGATTCAAGAAGATGGATCATTTTAAATGTTAGGTTCTGTGTAGCTTAATGTGAGTTCAGGCTGTCAGCTCTCCACTGCAGAAACCGTCATTTGTGGTTTCCTGTGTCCTGTCTGAAACCAATTTCCCAAGCTAGCAGCTTGGGTGTCTGCTCTGTCTTGTAATTGGGAAATACACCAATAAAGCTTGTTCCTTTATTATCCATTTGAGATTCCAGAAACCCTCCTTCTCCAATCCTTTACCTGTTGCTGTCAATACACTCCTTCCATAGACTCATAGACTTTAAGGTCAGAAGGGACCAGTACGATCATCTAGTCTGACCTCCTGCAAAATGCAGGCCTCAAGACCTCACCCACCCACTCCTGCAATAGGCCACCAACCTAAGACTGAGTTATTTACCTCCTTAAATCATGATTTAAGGACTTAAGATACAGAGAATTCACCGGTAGGTGAACCATGCCCTGTGCTACAGAGGAAGGCGAAAAACCCCCAGAGCCCAGACCATTTCCCTTTTGATTTGTAGATAACTAAAAGCTCTTTGTGAAGCCACATTGGTCTTGTGAGGCTCTTCTTATCTTTCCTCTTCATTGGTATAGCTTGATGTTGAGCCTCTACTATAACATCTTTAGGAACTTCCAGCCCCCTCCAACTCCCTAATTTTTTCCCTAATTTGTCTCTGTATGGGAAGTTTCCTACTATTTCTCTGTTAGTTGAAATAGTTCAATTAGATGAAACCTGTCTTTTTTTGAAGTTCAGTGTCCTTGTTTTACTGTTCTCATGCCCACCTTTCCTTAGGATCTTGAATTTTGTCAGATCATGATCACTTACTCCCAAATTCCAAACCGTATTCACATACACAATTTATTCACAAATCAAAACCAGATCCCAAATGGATGACCCCCTAGTTATTTTCTCAACTTTCTGAATCAGGATCATCAAATTAGAGTTTTAGGACCTGATCTAAAGCCCATCAAATTCACTCTATTGAACTAAATGAGCTTCAGATCAAACCCTTAGGAACTGGAGTGGAGAAAGTTGTTGCCTCTGATTAACAAATGCAGAAGGCAATAAGAATTTTACAAAATGATATAGATGACTAAAGTTCAACTCCAAAATCCTCAGTCAGAAGTCAAGAATGAATGGCCTTATTTTCAAAAACGTAGGTCACCTAGCAACATTTCTGAAAGTCAAATTACACACATAGTTAGGCATTTAAATATGAACTTGGGAGCCTATATTTAGGCATCTATATTTGAACATTTTGGTCACAATGCATTTATTTAGAGATCATTTTGTCTCAGTAAAATTTTTAAAGTTGGAATGTTTTTGCTTTTGCATTTCAAATTTTGACCTGGGATCATCACTTGTGGGAAGTCAACTTGTATAAACTCACAAAGTATTTCTTGATTGGCTGGTTCCTTGAGTGACTGAAACTATTGCTTTATAATACATAATGCTCTCAGGAGGATCAGAAAATTTCTCTTCCATTTGCTTTCCCAAATGTAAAGGCTGCTTTTATTGTGCTCTCTGCCTCCATCTGAGTTTCTGGTATCTAAAGCAAAAATAATTTCAGATTCTGAGAAAATCTTGCAGGTAATATCTTAGCTCATTTTATATTCATATAATTCAATCACTTAGGGATAACTGCTATATTATCTTATCCTGCTTTATCTGCACTGTTCTACTCAACCTTAACTTTGGAACCACAAAGAGCACTTCCATGGTTATACTGTTTTACAAAGGGCTTAGATAGTTTTACAAAGAAAATCAGAGGTTTAACATCTGGCTGTATAAATATTCAAATTTAGCCACTGAAGGTTCCTTAATCTCTGAGAACTCTTTTGTTGACTTACAGTATTAGAGATTTTTGACTAATACCACCATTTTAGTTTTGCATGGAAACATTTCCTTGATGAAAAAGTTTCTTTTATTATATGACACACAGGATGTGGCATGAGCTATTTAGGAATTCTTGACAAATGCCAATATTGCTGTTCACTATAAAGTATTGTCATTCGGAATTTCCTCAGTTATTATTATAATTTGATTTTAGCTTCATATAGCAACAGTTTCAGAATTGGCTATCTCCCAGAAAGCATAGAGGCCCCGTAGACACATCATAAGTAGATCCCAGTAAAAGATGAAGGCCACAAAGAAGCATACGCATCATCTAGGGGCCAAAATTCAAAGAAAGAGGAGGGAAAGCACTATATAATTTCATCAGTATTACATAGTACCTAATGATGCCTGAAGCCTTGGAGAGATTCTACTTAGTTTTATCTTAATTACATTAAATTTGACTGTAACTTTGTCAGTTTATATTGAAGAAATATCGTTTCCTGCAACAAGACAAAGCAAAGTTTTCAGTTAAATTTGTAGGTGTAAGTCTGAGGTAAAATTAATATTTCTGGCCAGATTTATTACTATCAATTAATTCTAATAGACATTCAATTCCACCTCCACCCCCTATAAATTTATATAACACCAGAGAGAATACATAAATCCAGCCCACAAAATAATAATGAAGTTGGAAAGAAATTAAAAGTAGAAGTAGGGTATCTCTGGCATATTTTAATTGGACTAACAGGAAGAGGCAAGGATTTAGGTCCATGTTATAAAACTAAAAAGATATTCTGGAAATATAAATTATCTGAACAGAAATTGTATTTTGTTAAAAGCCTTTAATAAGTATGATTCAATAAATAGCCTAGATTATTAGAAAAAATGTCTTTTGCCAGACAGCACATTGAAACAAACTGTTCCTTAAACACACTGCCAATGGAGTAGAACACCACTAAGACCCAGTTGGGAAAGGAAAACTTACTATGACCTTAGAAGATGACGAGATCATTTCAAGAAGATGCAAAGCATTTATGTGGACTAAGATATTGTTCATTGATAAGATTCCAAGAATATTTATCTGAATAGCTTGGAATTGAAGAAAATTTTTCATTATACATTTACAATTGATTTATGGGAGAAGTCTGATATTCAGTGTTATATCTAGGTCATGTGTTTCCCACTCTTCTCTATTCTCTAGTAGAAAAAGACAGATTTTTAATTTAAAAAAAAAAAAAAACCTGCTCATATAATTTTAAGAAACCAAACACAAAAAACATTTTTAAGAGTATTTGAGTGGGGAAAAGTTGTAGTTTTCAAAGCCTAGATCAATTCTTTCCTTCCCATGATGCCAACTTTATTGCTTTCCTGCACTTTATAACTTCTGTTTATACAGGGTCCTCTGAGTGCTAAACTTCTTTTTCTGCAAGTCTAGTTGCTTGTTATAAAACCTTTTTCTCTCAGTACTTTGACAGCACATCAACCAACAAATCTCACTAGTGACAAACTCAAATGATTGAAGCACATATCTTGATTCCTCTCACTACCTTAATACCTTTCTGATTCAATACAGACTTTACTGTTATTAGTTCATCGTGCCTTTTACTGTCTTCTTTCATCCATCAACCGTAAAATACATGTCATTCCTACAATCATCAAAACTAAAATTAAAAAAAAGACAAGGATAGCAAAATTAGCTTTGGTTCTTAGATTGTCAATACAGGATGTTAAGCTTGTAGCACTGTCATTTGCAGCAAATTGGTCAGTCTTCCATCAAATATGGTTTAAGCTAATTTTATTAACAATAACTGAAAAATAATGAGGCCATGACATGCTGAAAAAAGATCAGATGGATTTCTGTAATACTGATACGCTACAAGCATGTCTCTTTCCAAAACACTGAAACAGCCATTAGAAATGCACACTGTGTTTATAAATATAACCTCACACTGATATTATGTTTGACTCAACAGCTGCTTTAAGCTGAATTTCTTCAATAATATATTTATTCTGAAGATACCAACTACCACAGCCTCAAATTATTTTTTGATAATGATAGGCCAAGATTTTAAAGACTGAGTAATGATTTTGATTACTGAAGTTTTAGGTGTCCAATTGAGAGCCCGAACACTTTCTGAAAATCAAACCACTTTAAGTCACCTAAAGTTAGACTCCAAAATCACTAGTCATTTTTGCAAATCCTGACTTCAGTATCATATATATTAAAGTATTTATACTTGTTTGTGTTAAGTGTAGCAAAAGTTTAATACATTGATATAAAAAAGCCCATTTCTTCCATCACATCCATTGTATACCAATGAAACTCCATTTGCTTTAACAGATCAAATCTCTGGTCGTGGGCATAAATAAAGAACTGATATCTCTGGGACGTTGAAAGCTATTACCTAACAAAGCATATATCACATTTCTGTAAATCCATATCCAGGTGACTCTTTCACCATCATTCTGAGAGGTGAATGTGCTGTCAGTTTCCAGTGCTGATTTCCCCACACAAAATGGACAAAATAATGTTATTCTTCTTCAGTTTTTCCATTGTCACCATAGCTTTTATATAAATCAGAAATTGCTGTTTCAATTATCTTCATAGTCCAGCACTATTCCTTGTGAGATTTAACTTCACTTAGGTATTATTTTCTTTCGTTTTGTGTTTTAATAACAGAATGCTCCAAGTTGTATTTAGAAAGAAGCCATGTTAGCTCCTTCCACCCCCCCACCCCACCCCACCCCGTACTTTACTTACACAAGAAAGAAGGGAATTTTACCACTGCTTTTGTGATACTTACAAAGTGTGTTCAGCAAGCCCTAGAATCGGAAAGCCACTGATCTCTTAATCATCTTTTTTGGAAATGGAAGGTTTCCAGCAGCACAACAAGATTTATCAAGGAAAGGATATCCCTCTATGTGATAAACGATGGATGGCATTTTATAGCTCTAATAATGCCTGATTAAAAAGACACCACTTGTTTTAAACAACGGACAATGGACAGAATCACTAGTAGTGGGTTCTAAATGAACTCTGGATATTCTTGTCAGAAATCAAGCCTAGGGAAGAAGGCAGGGGATAAAGGGTAGTCCATTGAGAATCTGTGGCTAAAAGACCAAAGACCAAAAAAGACCAGCTTGCAGCAAATCATTCTTTCTGAAGACATGACTATAAAGATGGGTGTAGTACATGCTGTGTCTCATTATTTGTGAGAGGTGATTGAATTTCATTCAGGCTCTCAGTAAATAAATCTTACTCACTATAAATCCAAACTAAGAAGTATAGCTCATGCATTTTGGCCTAGTGTAAATAAGTACTCTGAAGCAGGAGATAAAAGAGAGGAGGATAGTGGGAACGAAATATAAAATGATGCATAAAGAATGTCTTTTCCCCTGTGGAGAATTGTCTTCCAAATTCATCTTCAAAGTAAAAAGAGGAAATATCTCATATTATTATACGGCTTGGAAAAAAAAGTTCTTCCTTGAGTCGTGTCCCTATGTGTGCTCCACCTTAGGAGTTGGTGTGCCCTCGTGACACAGCTTGGTGAAGTTCCCCTGCTGACACAATGCCAGCTTCTCTGGCACTTAAATGCTGCCAGACCTGTGAGGACACTATGCCTATGTCAGAGGGGCATACTGACTGCATAAATGCCTGGGAGAAGGACACATCTCCTTAAAATGCCCTCATTGCCAGAATTTGAGCTCCAGGGCAAAGAAAGATAGAGACCTCCAACTAAAATTACTTTTAATGGAGCACTGTCTTTGCCCAGCCTCTGACTCAGAGCAGGTAATGACAGTGTCTCCAACTCAGGCTGATGGGCTCCTCACTTCACCTCATGCCATGGCGAAGAGAAGAAGATCTCTCTTGTCCCTTAAACCACATACCAAAGAGGCATTAGGCTCCTCAGTTATGCTGATGGAACCCCTCCACCCCCACCCAAAAGGTCCTCATCTATACATTTGGACCATGAAGAAAGAGTGCTTCAGGCTTAGAGCATGGCTGGCACAAAAATACCAAAACCTGCCTCCTCTGCAGCTCTGCCTTCCACAAAGGCACCTAAGGAGAAATCACCAACACAGTATCCTCCATGGTTCCATGTGCCCAAGAGACTCACTCTAACCCTCCCATGGCACAGCTACGCCCCTTGCCAATGGGCTCAACAACATTACTCCCAACAATGACACCGCCAGCCACTACCTCGGTGCCTCAAAGTGCCATACAAGTTGTAACCTCTGTGGCACTGTCTAAGCCTGAAGACCAGTCAGTGCCCTGTAAGCACACACAAAAGCACAAACATCACACTCCCATGCAGGAATCATATCCGAGGACTCAGTACAGTAGTGGCATAACAGCCTCTCCGCAGTCTGTTAATAGCACCTTATCATCTAATCCTTTTGACATTGAGGATGAAGAGTTGCAGCAACAGTGTCACACTTTCGCTCAATAATCCATTTTTTCCATGTTTTCGGGACTGCAGACCATCTGCCTACCCACCCTACACTAGGTACCTGCCTCCCTGGTATAACCAATCTCTGATATTCCAACAACACTGGTCTTCACGGGATAGTTGGTCTCATTATCCCGCTCCTTCCCCCAGGCCATCTACATCACACAGACCTCTCCCGCAGCCTATCCCCTCACCAATCAGGGATACCCAAGAGACTCTTGAGGAGTTGGGAGACTTAGAAACCAGATCTCCCCCCACTATGGAGTGACCTCTACCTGAGGACACACAAACTTCTTCTCAGTCCGCCGCATCAGATGACTTACCACAGTTCCAAGAGCTTTTTCGCCGAGTGACAGACTCTCTTGCGATAACTATCCAGACCGTCCCTGATTTACAGCACAAGCTCTTGCATGTCCTTCAAAGCAAGTCTTCTACACGTATTGCACTGCTCATGGATGCAGCATTAACAGACCTGGCCACAGAAATCTGGCAAACACCAACCACTATTCCCCCAACACCCAGGAAAGTCAATAAAAAGTGCTACATACCCAGTAAAGACTCTGAATATTTTTTCAATCACCCAGCACCTAACTCATTAGTGGTGGAAGCGGTGAACCAATGCCATAAACAGCTCTTCAATCAAGCTACACTGCATGACAAGGAGGATAAAAAAATTGACCTCCTGGGCAAAAAGGTGCATGTCTTGGCAACCCTTCAGCTCCGCATGGCCAATTACTCAGTCCTACTTTCCAATTATGACTATAACAACTACCTCAAGTTATTGAGTTTATGCCAGAGGACAAGAAACACCAGTTCCATGCAATCATTAGGGAGGGACAACTTATTTCTAGAACTGCTCTCAAGGTCTACACTTAGTAAAATTAGTTCGAATTAGTTAGTTCGAACTAACTAATTCGAACTAATTTTAGTTAGTTCGAATTAGTTTAATTCAAACTTGAAAATGTTAGTTCGAATTAGTGATCCCCATTGATTTCAATGGGCCGGTTAGTTTGAACTAAGAAATTAGTTTGAATTAACATGGCCACATTGGTTAATTCGAACTAGTTAGTTCGAATTAAGCCTTACCTCTAATGCCTTATTCGAAGTTATTAGTTCGAATTAAGGAAGCCCTTAATTCAAACTAATTAAAGCCTAGTGTAGCCATGGCTTTAGTTAGTTCAAATTAAGCTTCTTTAATTGGATCTAACTTGCCAGTGTGGACATAGCCAAAGTGGCTCTAGGCATCACCAACACTGCCGCCCATACGATTGCTACTGGGGTAGTTCTCCATAGATGCTCCTGGCTCCATTCTGCTGATCTCCATAAACAGCTGCAAGCAACCAGAAAGACTAACCCTTTGAAAAGAAAAATTTCTTTTCAGATAAGACTGACAAGATCATGCACAGATCAAAAGACCCATGAGCCACCCTCCATACATTTAGTATTTACCCCCCAGTAACATGCTGCAGAGCGTACCGGTACAAACCTTTAATTTCAAGGTACCAATTCCAACCTCAGAGCAGTCCCCAATACAGGTTTCAGGATCATCAGACATGTACCAGACTATGCACTCAGCATAGAAGGCAACCATCAAACCTACCCACTACGTAGCAGCAGCCTCCATCCCTTCCCTTCCCTCCCCTTCCCCCCGATCAAACTTTTGAGGATAATGTGGAGAGCCGTCACACCATCTCTCACATTCATGAGCTGGTAACCTATGCAATCTATGAAGAACGCTTAAAGCCCTTTCTCCAACAATGGAGGGCCATCTCTTCCAACAGATTGGTTATAGACACTATCAAATCTGGAGACACGAGCCCCTTCCTATCCAGATCTCCTTCCCATAGCCCTTCCCCATCCCTCTTCAGGAACACCTCTCATGGACAACTCCTTCAGCAGGAGGTCCCTTGCCTCCTGCACATACTCACCATAGAAAAAGTACCAGATTTACATCGAGGGAAAAGATTCAACTCCCCTTATTTTTTGACCCAAAAGAAATCAAGGGCTGGCATCCTATTCTAGAACTCAGGAAGCTAAACAAGTTTATAGCTTACCACAAGTTTAAGATGGTTACCTTTGCATCCATTATCCCTGTTCTTGAACATGGGGACTGATTTATGACCCTTGACTTACATACTTTCATATTTCAATACATCCAGCTCATAGGAGATACTCAAGATTCGTGGTAAACAATTCCCACTAGCAATATTCAGTTTTACCCTTTGGTCTCTCTACAGCTTCTCAAGTATTTTCCAAGGTCCTCACAGTCTTTGCAGTACACCTTTGCAGACAAGGCATCACTATTTTTCCCTACCCCGACGATTGTCTGATTAGATCAACCTCTCTTACCCAGGCATCCAGCACTATAAACCTTACAATGTCCATGTTTCAGTCCCTGAGATTGGTGATAAACATAGATAAGTCAACACTGATACCAACCCAAGTCATACAATTTATAGGACCCTGCCTAGACTCACAGTTGGCACGAACCTTTCTTCCTGATCAAAGATGGGACACTAGCATACAGCTAACAAGGTCGGCCATTCACTCTCCTGCCATCACCGCTCAAGACTGTCTACAACTTCTAGGACATATAGCTGCGACAACCTTTGTGGTCAAGGATTCAAGACTACACATGCACCTTTTCCAGCTCTGCATTGCCAAGGTTTACAGACCATGGTTTCACTCCATCCACAAATCTCTTATGGTCCCCCTACGATTGAAACAATCCCTCCTCTGATGGAGAATACCATCAAACCTGGGAAGTGGCTTACCTTTTCTACAACAACCGCTTACCCTCGTGATGACCACAGATGCTTCCTTCATGGGATGGGTAGCTCACGTCCTGGACCTGACCGCACAGGGCAAATGGTCCACAGAGGAGACATTTTTACACATAAACATTCTCGAACTTCGAGCAGTATGATACACCTGTCTACACTTCCAAACCTTCATTGCCCACCAACATCAGAGCACAATCCAGATCCCTATGTATAGAGGCGGTCAGGTTATGGAACTGGTGTCTCAAGAATGACACCAAAATATCCACTACATACCTACCAGAAGCTTTAAATACAACAGCCAATTTCCTCAGCCACTCTTTTTTCCATCACCACGAATGGGAGGTACACCAAGGAATCTTGAATGATATTTTTATGCAATGGGGAAAGCCTCATACAGATCTCTTCACAACATACAACAATCGCAAATGCCCAAAATATTGCTCCAGAGCGGGAGTCAGCACACAATCCCTGGGAGATGCATTCCTCCCACAGTGGAAATTCGGTCTTCTATATGCGTTCCGTCCCATCCTTCTCATTGCCTGAGTCCTCCACAAGAGTTGCACAGATTCAGCACAGTAGTACTCCTGGCTCCAGTGTGGCCCAGACAACTAAGGTACACTTACCTACTAGAAATGTCAGTGAGAACTCCTGTCACATTATCGGTCACACCAAACCTCCTGATGCAGCACAATGGGTTCATAAAGCATCCAGATCTCAACAGATTACAACTAACAGCATGGTTCCTAATTGGTTCTCTCAGAAGGAATTACACTGCTCCGAACTAGTACTAAACACTCTACTAAATAGCCATAGACCATCTACTTGCCAGACTTACCTGCAGATATGGCAGAGATTCCATCGATAGTGGACAACTGTCCAGCCCATGTTGGCTTTGATTCCCACCATTTTAGACTATCTTCTACATCTAAAAACATCAAATCTGTTGATTAGTTCCATCAGAGTTCACCTTGCAGCTATCACTGCCTTTTATAACCATTCACATGAGGGATCCCCCTTCTCTCATCCGATAGTGCATAGATTCCTCATAGGCTTACAGAATCTTGACCCCAACATTCCCCATCCCACTCCCATGTGGGATCTCAACTTGGTTCTTAAAACCCTAGCCAGGTCCCCCTTCAAACCTTTGGCAACCACTTCCCTCAATCATTTATCCACGAAGGTGGCCTTTTTAATTGCCATTACCTTGGCCCACCATGTTAGTGAACTCATGGCCCTCATGGCAATTCCACCGTACACAATCTTCTACAAGGAAAGAGTGACATTAAAACCTCATCCAAGGTTCATCCCTAAAATTAATTCACATTTTCATCTCAATCAAACTATAGACTTACGCTGTTCATGCCGAAGCCGCACTCCAATACCCATGAGTCCATCCTGCACACACTTGACCTTCGCAGAGCTTTGGCTTTCTACCTTGAAAGAACAAAATCTTTCAGAACAACCAACAGACTATTTATGTCCATGACTAGTAGAAATAAAGGGTGCCCTCTATCCAAACAGAGACTCTCAAAATGGATCTCTAACTGCATTCGCACATGTTATGATACATCACTTGTGACACCTTCTGACGACATCAGATCACACTCCATGAGAGCAATCTCTACTTCTAAAGCCTTTCTCTACAATATCCCTATTTTAGATATATGCAAAGCGGCACATGGTCCTCAATCCACATATTTATCTGTATAGAGTGGGTTAGGTTAATGGGAATTTATATTATTAAGGGAAACTAGTTTTAAGAGTAGTGGTTAGCAAGTATAGGCCCAAGCCTGAACCAGTTTTCAAAGGCCTTAGCATAAGAGCTCACATGAACCTATGCCAGAACTCAGACGTCACCTAATGAGCAGCTGCAGCCCTAACGAGCATCCTAACAAGCACCCTAATGAGCCTCGTATACCCAACAAGGTTGCAATCTCTTCTCAGAAGAGAACTCCCTGATAACTCCCTGATAGCTCCCCGACAGCTAACTAAAAATGATCAATGGCTGACAGCTAACTAAAATGATCGATGGCAATGTGGCAAAGACTGTGGGAACCCCTGTAAAAACAGGAGGGGCACAGAGGGCTAAAGCTCTATAAAAAATCAGCTCTTGGGACACTGAGGCGGACAGGTTTGGACTGACTCAAGACGCCCAGTGGCTCCGGTCACTATAGCAAGTGGGGTCAGTCCAGAGAAGAAAGAGAAAGGTCAGGTCCTAGTCATGAAGCTGACTGGACTGGCACGTTGGCCCGAGCTCATCAAAGAAAGGTCAGCACCTGATCCCCGACGGTGGCAAAACTGACACGTTGGTAAGGAGTTCGGTGAGTATTAAGAAACCACAAGAGGCCTAGGTGAACCCTGGTTCGAGAGTAGCTACAGGTATATAAGTAACAGGTATATGAGTAACTGAAACAGTAAGGGAAGTTTAGCACCCTGGTCCCCGAGGGTACGGGGGGATAGGTATAAGGTTAGGGATGTGTAGGGCTCAGTCCCCTTAAAGGGATTGCAGCAGGAAGGTTGTTCTTTTAACAACTGGATAAACTAGAAGTTAGTTTTAGTTCCCCAAACCTAAGTTGTAAAAGGTATTGGGCTAAGGTTAGGGATCAAGTAGTTTAGCACCCCAGCCTGGGAGTACAGGTAGATAGCCTGCTGTCCCCTTTGAAGTTAGGGGCACCCCTTTGTTGCTAGGGGCAAGTGCAGAGTAATAAGAATAGTTTTAGCAATTAAATAGTTAATAATGCGCATGTATTTTAATCTTTAAGACCTGCTGCAGCATAATAACATAAGTTTAATGGTAAAAGTAAACCTTGCAAGTATATAACACCTAAAAATGTGTACTTATCTTTAAAGAAAACAAGTGCTTAGGCCTTTTTGTACTTAAAATGATCAGCAATAAATATCTTCTGCTTATAACCTTTTTGATTCCTTTGATACTTTCCCTGTCATTGTTAATCTTCCCTACCCCTCTGCCCCCCTTATTTCTTTCCTTATGGGAACAGTATTCAATACCTCTAAAGTTTGTTTGGGTTGTCGGGTGGACCGGTTCAACCCTCTATTATTTGACCCCCCTGACCACTAATGTACATGTTAGTGCCTCCCCCATTCCATCAGATCAAGGCCGGGCTATAATCCCGGTGGACAAAGAACCTGGCGTCTGCCTGGTCCCCTCGATGAATAATACCCCGAGGGGTCATGCCAAACAGAATACCAGGCTCATAGATTATCCACACAAGCACTATGTCATTGACCAAGCAACTAGACTTAACACTTCCCTCGGCCTATCAGTCCTTTCTGCTGTGTCCACTAATAACTCCAAAAGTCCCTCCTTCCTAATGAGGACACTGCTTTGGAGTCACCTAAGGTGGAGCACCCATGGGGACATGACTTGAGGAAGAAAGAAAGGTTACTCATGTTGTGCGGTAACTGGAGTTCTTCGAGATGCCTGTCCCCATGGGTGCTCCACCACCCACCCTCCTCCCCTCTTCTTCTTCAGAGTCTATCACTTTCGCTCCCTAGTCAAAAAGATCTGAGGGTTGTACACACAGCGAGAGGGCACCTAGAATGGGGCAAAGCTGCCTTTTGCCGCTGTGCGACCCAGACAACCTCTGCTTTGAACTTCTCTGAGCCATGTTGCAAGAGCACGCCAACACCTAAGGTGGAGCACCAGGAGGTACAGGCATCTCGAAGAACTCCAGTTACCACACAATGTGGGTAACCTTCCTTTTTGTTTGGGCAGACTAAGATGATAGTTGGAACTATTTGTAGTTAAAGTCTTCAAATATTAATAAGCAAACATAAAGAGGGAAACATTGTGAGCAATACTGTTAATACTTCCGTAGGTGGTACTCAGCACAACTCAGTCATAACTAAAACAGTGTTGCTAACATGGTACCAGCATATACTTTTCTTTAGGTACAGTCCTTTTGATGGAATATAAACCAATGTCCTGACAAGCTCTGTTAATTAAGACCCCCTTTGTACTTTTCGTAATAGTAAGGAGCAATGAATTCTTGATTAATTTCTAACACAGATAATTCTCCTGCAAGCTCAACTTCATGTAGTCGATTGTTTGCTTCATCTCCTAAAAAAAACATAATAGGACATACCACCGGCACAGGATTCCTATTAAATTTGAACCCATCATAACATCAAAAATTACTGCATGTCAATACCAAGTTACACACTGGTTTATTCACTAAGTAAAAAAGACTTAGTATCCCTTAAGGATAGAAGTTGCTATATAATAAATGTGGTTTTATGACATATTTACAGTAATGGAATGTTCTGGGCTTTAGAATTTAATGGACATTTTAACTAAATTTGTTGACAAATATTTCCCAAGGAAATCAGAATATCTAAAAAAAGCTGGTCCTGTCTTTAAGTTGAATTATATGCATTTTATAGCCTTCCATGAAAGATTTACAAACAACCAAATGGGCCATACAAAATAAATGTAGAAGAATTATACTGGAATAACATGAATGATCCATCTTAAACTAGAAAAATCCAGGGTTGGGCTATACTGAGTATTTAACTAAAACTAAAATGTCCTAGGTTTTGTTTATTTTTTAATAAGTGTAAATAATGGATCAAGTATTAGCTTTACTTTTTAACTGGATTCTATTGGTTCAAGCTAAAAACTTGCTGTTGCTTCTACTTGCTTCATTTTTTTAACATATTCAGATGATTGGTATGGTATATTAAACAAAAATGCATTGGGCTCTTCAGTATTAGAGAAGAATGCTCTAAGCAAGTTTAATGCTGGTAACAATGGGATAGATTCCTCCTTCTGCATCTATGAGCAATGGGGAGTCAAAACAAGTAGGATTCCAGAGGGGATGATGTAAGAGGGGAGCAATTGTTATTTCCCCAGTATGTTAGGCCTTGTACACACTGCAAAGTTATTTGCGTGATAACGCTCATTATTGTGCGATAAAGGGCACAGCATCCACACACAAATCCATGTTGTTGCGCGGTAACAGCCGTCTTACCGCGCAAAATGAAAACCACCAAAACAAGGGTGGTAGCGGCTACCGCGGAACAGCTATTCCGCGATAGTTCGTGTGTGCACGGTTGCCACGCAGTATGAAACCTCCGGAAATTTCCCAGAATTCCAATTCCATCTCTTCTGCATTTCCTTCTGAGCTCTGTGGCTGTGACATGACTGTACCCGCCTTCCCATCATTCCCGGGAATTTTTGAATACTTCGCTCTTCCTGTTTGCTTGGCGTGGAGTGCAGCTGCAGCTGTGTACTCCAAGAGCAATGGTGGATCAATGCAGCAAACGTGCTCCAGTCTGGACCACAGCTGAGGTGCTTGATCTCATAGGCATCTGGGGAGAGTCTGCTGTGCAGGCACAGTTACGTGGCAGCCGGCGGAATTTCGATATTTTTGGCCAGATTTCTCGGGCCATGGTAGAGAAGGGGTACGAGAGAGAGACACTCTTCAGTGCAGGTTGAAGGTGAAGGAGTTGAGGATAATGTATCACAGAGCCAGAGAGGCAAACCGGCGCTCCAGCTCAGCGCCAGCTACATGCTGATTTTACAAGGAGCTGGAAGCAATCCTGAGCGGGGATCCCACAACCACCCCAAAAGCTCCTGTGGACACGTCGGCACCCCCCCATGAAAAGGATACCGGAGCAGACAGTGACGAGGAATTCGTTGACGAGGATGTGGAGGTGGAGGATGACCTGGAGGGTGAAAGCGGTGCAGCCGACCTAGGGAGCCAGGAGCTGTTCTCCATGCCACCTGACACGTGCTGCCCAGATTCCTTCTCCATACTGTCTTTGGATGCAGCAGAGGTGAGCTCTGGTAAGTTTAATCAGAGGTGGCTTCTATGCTAGCTGGATAACCTTTGCGGGCAAATGAAAAGCGGGCAGGAAATAGGCATTTTGAGTTTCATCCTTTCTTTTCTTTTATGGGCAGTGCATCAATGCATGCTGTAATTGTCAAGAAATCCTCTCCGTTGAGATCACTGAAGGTGTCCTCGATGTACTTCCACAGCCTCCTAGTTAAATTCGATGGGAGAGCAACTGTTTCCCCTCCCCCATAGAGGGGTACTCTCCCTCACCAGTTGCAAAGCACAGCAGCGGGAACCATGGCTGCACACAAGCCTGCTGCGTACGGTCCTGGGTGAAAATCAGTGACATGCAGGATATGCATTCTAGCTTGCAGAGACACTCTAAGCAGCGAGATATCGGCTTCCATGGCAGTACCATATGTGAACTAATCGCCCAAAGCACTGCAAATAGTTCACGGAGCTGTGTGTCTTGTCTCGGCAACCCGAACCTCCCTTTGCAAAAGCCCTTTCAGTCCCCGGCAATGCCCTGTCCCGTGGGCACAGGAATGTGGCGGGAGAGCATATTACCGGCTCCTTAACCAAAGTGAGAACAATAGCACTACTTACGATGTTTCATTTTTCCTTAGAAACGACCTTCGCCGGTCGGTGGTCTGCAAAAGCTGAGAGAGATAAGGAGGAGGCCTCGCAGGAGCAAGAAGGATATCTTCCAGGAGCTGATGCAGTCCAACGAGGCATCAGGAAGGGAGACTAGACAATGGAGGCAGGAGTGCCGGCAGCAGTGCAAAGAAAACAATGTGAAGAGGCAGAAGCAGAAGGATGCCCTCATAAACATCCTACAGGAGCAGACCCAACTGCTGAAGACCATGGTTGGTCTGCAGACCCAGCTGCTCCAGGCTTGCTCTCACCCCCCACCCCCGCAGCCACAGCAACACTTTCTGTCCCCCATGCCCCATTCTCCCTCAAAGCAGTTCTTTGAAGCCCAGGGAACCTCCTGGTACAATGTTACATCCACTCCTGCACCAAGCTATGGTATTGAGACACACACCTACACGCATCTATAGCCCCTTTTGCAGGCACTGCTTACTGTAAATATTTAATGTTTTATAATAATAAAATTGAATCACTTGAACTTTGCACAGTGTCTTTATTGATACACAATAAGATTAGTTGTTGCATGTTTAGTATTCACTCATTCGAGCATAGTACAGTACACGCCCACCGGCACCGTCCCCCCACCCCCTAATCAGCACCCAATAGTGCTTGGGAACACTACTGCACAGTGATGCAATGCGTCCTATGAGTCCCCATCACTAAAATGCACCCTAAGTGCCTCCCTTATGCGGACGGCTCTCATCTGTGCCCCCCTGATACTCCTAGTGGCTGGCTGCTGGAAGGCAAACTCTAGCCACTCAGCCTCCATGTCCCATGAAGGGGGAAATTTCTCTCCCCTAATTTCACAGAGGTTATGCAGGACACAGCACGCCGCAATGACGGCTGGAACGTTGTCCTCATTTAAGTCTAGCCTCCCGTACAAACAGCGCCAGCGACCTTTAAAGCGCCCAAAGGCGCACTCTACGGTCATTCGGCACCGGCTTAACCGGTAATTGAAGCGCTCCTTGCTGGGATCCAAATTTCCAGTATAGGGCTTCATGAGCCACGGCATCAGTGGGTACGCTGTGTCTCCTATGATGACTATGGGCATCACCACATCCCCAACAGTAATTTTATCATCGGGGAAGAAGGTCCCTACCTGCAACTTCCGGTATAGGCCCGTGTTCCGGAAAATGCGAGCATCATGCACCTTACTTGACCACCCCGCATTTATGTCTGTGAAACGCCCTCTGTGATCCACGAGTGCCTGAAGCACCATGGAGAAGTAGCCCTTCCTATTAATATACTCAGTCGCAAGATGCTCTGGAACAAGAATAGGGATGTGTGTGCCGTCTATTGCCCCTCCACAGTTCGGGAATCCCATGGCCACAAATCCATCGACGATCTCCCACACGTTGCCCAACGTCACTGTGCTCTGGAGCAGAACACGATTAATGGCTCTGCATACTTGTGAAAGTGCTAACCCCACTGTCGACCTGCCAACTCCAAACTGATTCGCAACCGAGCGGTAGCAGTCTGGAGTCGCCATTTTCCACAGTGCGATTGCGACATGCTTCTCCACAGTGAGGGCAGCTCTCATTTTAGTGTCCTTGCATCGCAGAGCAGGAGCTAGCTCCTCACACAGTTCCATGAATGTGGCTTTCCGCATTCGAAAGTTCTGTAGCCACTGGTCATCATCCCACATCTGCAAAACGATGCGGTCCCACCACTCGGTGCTTGTCTCTGGTGACCAGAACCGGCGGTGCACCATGTACAGATGCTCTGTGAAGGAGCTCAGCAATGCGGTGCTGTTGTTCTGCATGGCAGTCACCAGCCCAGGGTCATCCGAATCCTGCTCTGATTCAGAGCTGAACGCATACTGTGCCACCAGCCGAGATATATTCATTATGCTGAAGGTGCAGTCGAGATCAGACCTGGATCCATGTTGCTGCAAAAGGACTTCCGGGAAGCAATGCGCTACTGTTGAAAATGGGCGCGAGTTGCTAGTATCAACTGTTGTGACGCAAGGGGAACAGAATGCACCATGGGAAACCAAGACTTTACCCATGGTGCTCAGCGCTACTCTCCTTTTACCCAGGATTCTTAGTGCCAAATCAGGATGGATGGAACTGTGGGATAGGTTCCCACAATTCAATTGGGTTTCTTGTGAAATCACAAATTGCAGGGGAGGGCTCTGTTCCGTCACAAGCGGCAGAGTGTGTACACGATCCTGTGCTACAAAACCACGTGACTTTTAAAGCGCAACGGGCTTGTTGAGTGATTATTCCTGTAGTGTGTACATGGCCTTAGAGTCTACAGATTTCTTTCTGCCAGAGATCTTTATGTCTCCATCTATTTGTGTGTTGAGGTGAGGCGGGATATAGGGTGGATCTTGGAAATATATGTACTCGGTGAAATGTTCCCATCCAAATTCTGGATTTACCATCAAAATATAATCAGAGGTTTATGCTGCTTCACTAGAATAGTTGAAAATAGTTGCCAATGGCAGTAAACATTCCATGGAATCATGTTACAAATCAGCAAGTCAAAACTTGAAGTACCCTTCGGAAACACAGAGGGAAGCGTATGGTGTATTTTGTCAATTTCATTTCTCTGAAGGCTGAAGTCTCACCCTAAACTGTTATTGACACCAGTGCATACAGTTAGGGGTCAAGGGCACTATCTAGAGCTCAGCATGTCAGGAAGAGGAAATCCAATATTAATCCATAGATATGATATCAATGTTGTCCAAGGGCTGTTAACAGAAGTGGTTGTTCTAGACCATTGCACTGGACCTTAAATTGGGATACTATAGAAAATACATACAAATAAAATACAAATTAAAACAAGATTCTGATCTGTAATGCCATAATAGCATGAAGATGAACTCAAACTGGAACAGAAAGTGGGACTCTTCTTTTCATATCTGTGACTCCTGAATATAGTCATGTCTAGAAGGGAAACAGGAATGCATCTAGGCCAAATATTGAAGCAAAGCATGTCTGTGCACAAAGCATGAGCTAGATTGCGCAATGAGGGTGACAATCCTTTTGCCAAGAGTCTGTAGGCACATTGGAAAAAAATCATTCTCTGCACTGGGTAAGCTACTGCTAAGTTTTTGCTATAAATTAGCCATATGATATACTAAAAACCCATATTCAATTCTTTCTAGAATGTTCCACAGTAAAATTTACATACAGATCACTTTTACTTGTGCTATTGTATCAATAAAATTACCTTTAACTTCTTTTCATGCTATTCTAAGTGTGAGGTTGTACACAGAAATACTCTCCTGTACTATATGTGCATTGACTCAATTTTCAGATACAATGATCCATTGACCTTAAAGCTACATTTTCCTTAATTTTCCTATAGACCTTCTAAAACCTACTGACCTTAAAGTTGCATGATACCTCTTTTTGGGACGGCTGCTAAAGAAGTAATCATTTTTAGGGGAAAATAGAGGGGAAAATAATCATTTGGTTTATTTTTATGCTGCTTGATTATTTACTATTATTTTATGTGGTGGTTGTTTCTTTTTAATTTAATGTATTTGTAAATATTTGTCACAGCACTTGGTGTGTTCAAAATCAGACTAATGCCTCATTGTTTCATAACTTTAAATATATATATGTGTATACCCATATAAATGAGGGGCATATGTCATACTTCTTAAAGTAAAATACATGAAAATCAAATATAAACCAGGTGTCCCCTACTCATGAAGAGTGCTTAATGGTTTTGAAATGTGAGAGTTCACTTGGTGAGAAGTAGAAAGAATCAGAATGCTGCTGCTGTTGCTATAGCTATTTCAATTAATTTCCTGAACCTCATTTCCTAATGACCATGCAAATATTCATCACATTTGCAAAGATTTAAATTATTCTCTCTCATGCATATTTATGCATGCATATGTGCTTTGGAACTCATTAAAATAGTTCACCAAAGATTTAGTAACAGGCATCACACTTCCAGCATTGTTTCAGAAACTTATTTAGGGAGGCCCCAGTTCAGCAAGGTACCCATGCATCGCAATTAAAGGATGTGAGCAGCCCTATCATTTTTCAAGAGACCTCAAGAGGCTTACTCACATGCTTAAAGCTCGTTATATTCTTATGTACCTGGCTGAATTGGAGCCTTATAAAATAAGGGCCCAATTCAGCCATATGAAAGAATAAAGCTTATCACTCAAAAAACCAGATGCATTATAACAGAAATCACTTGTGTAATCTCTTGCATTTCTGAGACAGATATGCCAACAGGATCTGGTTGTGCAAAGGGTTTCCGTACCTAAATTTCTTGTTAATATACTTGCTGTCCAGTTCAAATGACAGTATATGGACTTTTGCCATAGATATGCAGAATGTTTGCACTGAAAATGAAGACAATTGATGCGGTGGGTTCTGAGTTATTACAGAGAATTCTTTCTTGGGTGTCTGACTGATGAATCTTGCCCATATGCTCAGGGTATAACTGATATCCATATTGGGGTTGGGAAGGAATTTTTCCGCAGGGCAGATTGGCCAAGGGCTCTGGGGTTTTTTTGCTTTCCTCCATAGCATGTGGCATGAATCAATTGCTGGTGGATTCTCTATACCATAAAGTCTTCAAATTATGATTTGAGGACTTTAATAACTTAGTCAAAGGTTAGAGCAGAGAATCTCTACCACTGTGTTGTGACACAAAAGTGTGTTGTGGCACAGCAGTGTGTGTGTCGCAGGCAAGCTGAAAGTCCCACTGCCACTAGAGATCTGCGGTGACAGGACGCTGCAGGCTGTGATCCTGGCAACCTGACTGTGTTAATCCAGCAAGGAGACTCTTTCTTATAAATAAAATATTAACAAATACACCAATGTTTTCTCTATAGAAAAAGGAAGGGAAATAGCACTATTTAGATGCTAGCCACAGCCAGAACAATCAGAAAGTAAATGCACTATTTACAATCACAGCTTGATTAAAATATAAAAAGTCACTAAGTAGGAAGTTGTTTTCCTACCTAAGAATAACTATGGTATGGAGAAACATGCTGCTATCCCACATGTCAGACTGACTTCTGCTAGTTGTGAAAAAAAAAAAGTCTTTTTACATTTTTAAGAGATTATGAAGATCAAATCAAATCTAGTTGTAAAATAATTGAGATCTCAGACATTGCTGCATGGGTTAAATTCTGCGCATCTTGATCAAACAAATTGCCACATTTAAGAAACAATGTAAAATCTTATGTGGAATTCCAAACTGGACAGTCAGATACTACACCTGGTTACTCAAATGGGCACTCAGACATTCACAAACCCTACTTTGCAAGCATAATGCTAATTTGAATGACTAAATATTACATTTGGGGGCTCAATTTTTCTTCCTGGTAAGTTTTCAAGGCCAACGAATTTCAGCTAAGAAACTAACATGTTAAACACCTAAAATAAAATTCTGAAACTTTAGAAGTTTTAATGAAAATTTCAAATGGAGAGTGTCAGAAAAAGGGGTTTCTTTCTTTCTTTCTTTCTTTCTTTCTTTCTTTCACTGTACACTGTTCATGAATTCCTGGCACCACTGAAGTCAATGGGAGTCCTATCATTGATTTCAATTTTGCCAGGACTACCAGGAACAGCTGAGATGTGTTCTTAAAACATACGTGTATCAAAGTTAATAGGATATATCTGATATTTCAGTCTTATTAAACATAACTACTTACCAATATTGAGTCTACTTTGCAGATGCAAGGTTGAAGTTCTACAACAGCTCCACTGCAATGTGAAAGTTAGTGAGATTCACAGTTTGGCCAAATTCAGGTCACTTTTCATGATATGGCACAGGGCCATCGCCCACCCACTTTGAAAGTAGGCCCACCCAATAAATTGCTTCTGCTGCCAATGCTCCACTTATCTAGTTACCTTGCCAAATGGACCGTCAGACAGCCTAATTTCTTGATTGGTAGCTTTCCCAAACTTCCTGCTTCCTGTCATGTGACCAGAAGCCAGAAATACTAGATATGCCCCTGGGATGGCAAAACATACCTTCCTAACAACCAGGTGATACCCTTTCCAAATTTCAAGTCCTTGTTCCAAAACCTGGAGGTGCTAGTGCTTACCAGCAGCTGTAAGAATTTTTTTTAACAAGAGCAAAGCAATATATTTTCTCCATCCTTGTTCTGAGATACCGCTGAACAGTTTTTAATGACATTTTCAAAAAAAAAAAAAAAAAAAGAATATCAACCTCAGGCAGACACCTGGCATGGAAAATTTCAATACAAATAATTAAAGTCTGGCAAAAGTAAAAGCCACAGAAAACAAAATCTTATAATGGAAAGCAATGGGCAATTTGAACTATAGACAACACTAGCAGTGCTGCCTATAATTATATAAATTTGTTAAAATACAGGTTAATTTTTAAAAAATGCAGCACAGAAAAAAATTACAATTACCAAATAATGTATATGATTTACACATTTGCTGAATTAAAAACTCCCAGCATTTCTATTTTTTTCTTTTTACAGTTGAAAAAATTCTGTCTATATCCATGGTAAAATGCGTCTTTTCTCAATGTCTCAGTCTTTTTTCTTGTTGAGATTTATCTATGAAGATTTCAAAGGTCTTGATTCTTCAAAGATTTTTATCCTTCCTAAGAGCTGTTAAGTACCTTTAACACCCACTCACATCAAAGGGAGTTAAGGATGCCAAAAATCTGAGAACCAGCCAACAATAATCGAAGAAAAATAATGGATTTTGTCCCAACATTTGCCTACATTGCTGATGATGCAGAGAGCCCATGACAGAGTACAAGTACAAATGGTCAGGATTGGGTTTTTTTTTTTATTTTGTTTTGGGGGTTTTTTTGGGAGGGGGGGTGTTTTGTTTTGTCAAAACTGAAATTTTTCATGGAAAAGGGTCAGTTTTGATTAATTTCTTATTTTGAGAAAAGAAAAGAAATGTTGCAAAATTTTCAATGTCACATTTCAACATTTTCAAAACAAAAAGTTCATTTTTTTATTTGAAAAAAGTTTTTATTTTTAAATTGTAATTTATTGTAAAAGAAAGTTTAAAAATGAAAAAGTTAAAAATGAAAGCAAAATATTTTGAAGTTTTTGATGCAATGTTTCAACTGACCTGATCCATTTTTTTTTTTTTATGTTTTATTTTTTATTTGGAAGTTTTCAACTTTTCCCCCCCAATTTAGGATGGTAAAAAAGTTTTAAAATCTCAAAAATTTCTTGTTTTATCAGAAATCATTTCCTTTCCAATTCTAGAAGGGTGACAGAGGCAAGGAATAAATGCAGACCATCTACACCTTCTGCACACTATGGCTGTGTCTGCACTGGCAAATTAGTTCAAATTAAGGAGGCTTAATTCGAACTAACTAAAGCCATGGCTACACTGGCCTTTAGTTAGTTCGAAGTAAGGGCTTCCTTAATTCAAACTAATAAGTTCGAATAGGGTTTCAGAAGTAAGGCTTTAATCCGAACTAACTAGTTCGAATTAGCCCAGGTGGCCATGTTAATTCGAACTAATTTCTTAGTTCGAACTAACCGGCCCATTGAAATCAATGGGGATCACTAATTCGAACTAAGCAAGTGCCATGAATGGCACTTGCTTAGTTCAAACTAACTTTTTCTAGTTCGAATTAAGTTAATTTGAACTAACTAAATTAGTTCGAATTCACTAATTCGAACTAATTTTAGCAAGTGTAGACATAGCCTAGGGACCTAAGCTACATGGGGGGCCTGAACTGAGTTATTTGGGTTGGGTGCTAGAGAAAACCCTAATAATTAATATCCCTGCTGCTTTCATTAATTTAGGTTTAAGTGCATTAAGGACTAGATTCAAACACAACTGAAGAAACTGAAAAGACTCTCACTGACTTCAATGAACTTTGGAACAGGCCCTTGTAGTAGAACAAGAAAGCCTGAGATGAGAAGCCTAGTATAAGGGGCATGGTGTAAGGCCTAAGGCCCAAACAAAACTCAGGTCCTGCTGACATAAAGCAAAATTTACAAGAATCAGTCTAGAGCAAAAGTTAGGCCTGTTCCAAAGCAAATGCCTCCTTGCAGATTCCATATGCAGAACATGAACTTGGCTGCTGTTGCAAAAGCACTTACACTCCTAAGAAGTGCCAGGCACTGATACTTGCTTAAAACGCATTCCAACAAAATTATGGTTAAACACACTCCATGAAGGAAGATGATACCAGGACACATTGATCCCTCCTAAATATAAGGTCAGGATGAAAGGGTGATGGACAGAAATGTTTTAACCAAACCAGCATTTACTAAGTCAAGGATGGCAATTAACCGTATCAGAGGGGCAATACGAAACTTGCCTGCATAAAAGAGGGGTTGCAGAGGGGGTGACTTTGTGTCGCCAAGGGTGGTGGGGCGAGAGTATGGAGCAGAAAGTCCTGCTTCTCACTGAGCTGGTCCACTGTCATGGGCATACATATATTAAGTGTACCTGTAGCACGCATAGGGCACTAATACCATGCTTTAGTAACAATAAAGCTGGCCGAGCACCTTCACCACTTAACTGGTCTTCTTGAGCAGTTCAGCTGAAGCCTACTGTACAGGCTATCATCTGACCAGAGCCAGTGCAAAATGCAGAGAGAATACATATGCAACCAACAACTGATAATAGACCTAAAAAGTGCAAAATAGTATACAAGTGTGAAAATATTTCTTACTATTATTGCTATCCATATACCATTATTTTGTACTATCTTGACTAAAGACATATAATTTGGAAAACCACTAATCACATTCATTTACAAACATAGTCACTGTACTTAGAATAAAAGCATGGTTTTATTTAAACAATGCTTCACCCCTTGGTATAGCTTTTACAGAAGAGCAGGTAATATTTGCATAGTCATTTTGAAAGTTCAAATAATATTTATCACTTTAAAAATTTACAAAGGCAAACTAAAGGCACTGTGTTTTAGTTTTGAAGTACCCTGACCACCTATTTTTTCCTTCTGCCTTTAATAAATTGATGTCAGAGTATGTAACATGAACAAAAAGATCTTTATATAAATGGCTAGGTACATTGAATCCTGGTGACTGAAGAAAAAGAAAAGAAAAATTTTTAAATAAAATTTGGCAACAATTTAAACAGAAACCTGAATTATGGTGCCACTAATCTCAAAGGATGCGTCTACACTTGTAAATTAAGTCGACTTAAGCCTGCTTAAGTTGACTTAATTTACTCTGTGTCTACACTACAATTTCCTTAAGTCTTGTTGCCAAAAAGGCCAATGGCATATTAGGCTCCATCAGTAGGAGTATTGCCAGCAGATCAAGGGATGTGATAATTCCTCTCTATTTGACACTGGTCAGGCCGCATCTGGAATACTGTGTCTAGTTTTGGGCTCCCCACTACAGAAAGGGTGTGGACAAATTAGAAAGAATCCAATGGAGGGCAATGAAAATGATTAGGGGATTGGGGCACATGACTTATGAGGAGAGACTGAAGGAACTAGGCTTATTTATTCTACAGAAGAGAAGACTGAGGGGAGATTTGATAGCAACCTTCAACTACTTGAAGGGGTGCTCCAAAGAGGAGGGAGCTAGGCTGTTCTTGATGGTAACAGAGGACAGAACAAGGAGCAATGGTTTCAAATTACAGCTGGGGAGATCAAGGTTGGATATTAGGAAAGACTTTCTCACTAGGAGGGTGGTGAAGCATTGGAATGGGTTACCTAGGGAGGTGGTAAAATCTCCATCTTTGGAGATTTTTTAAGGCCCGGTTAGACAAAAGCCTGGCTGAGGTGATTTAGTGGGAGTGGTCCTGCTTTTTAGCAGGGGGTTGGACTAGATGACCTCATGAGGTCCCTTTCATCCCTATTATTCTATGATTCTATAAGTCGACCTAATTTTATAGTGTGGATATGCTAAGTCGACTTAACAAAGTCGACTTAAAGTTGACTTTGTTAAGTCAACTTAGAAAAGTCGACTTATTTGGCCAAGTGTAGACATAGCCAAAGGAACAGCTCAGTTTACTCACACAACTGCAATTCCGTCAGAAAAACAAATGAGGTAGTGTTGTCTTTGTTGTTAACATACACAACTTCTTTCTCCAGCCTACTTAAATAAAAACCAATATATACCAAGATAAGATTTAATACACACACTTCTTCCTCAGAAGATATCAGCACATCCACTGTTTAAGACTGTGGATTATTGTTGAAACAAACAGCATAATTAATCAGATATTTTGGAATATTTCTAATTAAAACACTGACTAATTAGGGTATATTCAAAATAATATACCTGTAATAGGAAAAAAGCCAGGATTAGAAGGCTGAAATATTAATCTTTTTAAGTCTATTTTTTTCTGAATGGATTATTACAATAGATTTTTCCCTCTCATTAATTCACTCAGTTGGAAACATGAACTAAAATAATTTCTCCTCACAATACCATGTTAAAATATTGAAGTGTTCAGGATGGAGGACTAAATTCACATACAGCTCCCCTCCTCCTGGCTGTAGCAGGGAGCCTGGCAAAGCATTTTGCCTAGGTCCATAGGCACTGGGGTCCCTGCTGGAGCCAGAGGGAAGGGAGCACTGAACTTCTGTCCCCCTGGCTACAGGTGGGAGCCACTGCCTTGCGGCCCAGGTGGAGTGCACAGTGTTACGGGATGAATGCACTTTTGATCCTCGCTGAACTCTTTCCATCAGACTGTGGTGGGGGTCCTGCTAGCAGAGAGAGGTTGTCCTTCAGGCTTGTAAAAATGATATCTGTGGCCCTCGAGCCAAAAAGGTTGGGAACCACTGGTTTAGGCAATGTTTTCATTACAGTTGGCTAGGAAGTTTTAAATAAAATAATGCTGTTTTATCTAAACCAAAACTTTTTGTGGGAAAGAGTTGACGGGACACTGGCAAACCAGTTATAAGCACATGCCAATGCCCCATATCTCAGTTGAACACTGCCAAATACATAGCTGGACTTAGTCTGGCTCACCTGTGTGTTAGTATTGTTAAAACAGATATTAGAATTATAAGAATAAGTTTAGACTTTATTGAATTCTTTTGAGATGCTGTATGTATTAATCTCACTTATAGTATCTGTATCCCAGATAGGACCAGCCCTAGACCAAATGTCACCCCAGAGAAGGAGCACCTTCAGCATTCCACCCATACACGCATATTTGTTAACCTTTTAAGCTGTGCACAGACTTTGGGTGGCCCAGTATTAAATAGTATTCCAGTAGATGACAGCCTTAGAATGTTAACCCTAGTTGCTTTTCTTGCCTTTGCCCTTGGAAACTGAGGCATAGTGTCAGAGAAATCCAAAGACTGGACAACGGCATTTTCAAGCAATAAAAGTAGCAGGTGATGTCAATCTAAGATTTGTTGTCATGAGTTTGAACTTCAAAAAGCTGTGCTTCCCACTCACAACTGTAATCAGCAGCATTAGCAGAATCCTCAAAGCTATCCACATATTAGGAAAAGTGTCCTTCAGTTCTGCATCATGAATGAATTGGAGAACATGGACATGTAGGGTGCTTCCTGTGTGACAAAATGAGCTTTCATCTAGGACAAACCACATGATTCATTGTCTATAGCCAAGCCCTAAGATACAACCACATTTGCTCCAATCCCTCAGAAAGAGACAGACACCTTCAGGATCTCTTTCAAGCATTCTTAAAACAACAGTACTCACCTGGGGAAGTAAGAAGACAGATTGATAGAGCCAGATGCGTATTCAGACTTCAACTACAACAGGACAATTCCAAGAAGGAACACAACAGAATGCCACTGGTCATCACCTACAGCCCCCAAGTCAAATCTCTGCAGAACATCATCAAGTCTACATACAGTCTATCCTACAAGTTATCCCTCACACCTTGGGAGGCAGACCTCTCCTTGCTTACAGACAGCCTCCCGGCCATAAGCAGATACTCACCATCAACCACAGACCATATAACAGAAACAGCAAGGCAGGCACATAGCCCTGCATATCTCTGTAGTGGTGTTGCAGCACCGCTACAGCCCAGAAGGGGTTAACTGGCCTAAGAAGGACAGCCAATCAGCTGCTGAGGTCTGTGAGCCAATCAGGGGTGAGCAGGTGGTATAAGGCAGCAGGCAGCAGGGGGACCTTGAAGGGAGAAGGTCTCTCCCAGGTTAGCAGGCTGCAGGGCCAGGGCCATGGATTGCTCCAAGTGCAGTGCAGCAGCAAGAGCCAAGCAGGAACTGAAGTTCCTGAAGGAAGTAGATAGTGGCAAGTGGCTGGAGCAGCAGTCTGGGGCAAAGGTGCCAGAGGGACAACAGCTGGACTCCAGACCAGTGAGGAGTGGCTTGCAACTGGTGGGTGCAGGGAAAGTGGCCCAGGGAGATGACGCCAACCATGGTGGAGAGACTGGAGGGAGGCAAAGCCTCAGTAGAGGCATATAGGGTCCCTGGCCCAGGACCTGGAGAAGAGAGCGGGCTCAGGTCCCTCCCCACTCCCTCAGTGTGCCAGGAATGGCACAAACTCATTGGCCATTGATTATTTTAACTTAGTGGCCAGCAGGTCTCCCCGGCCACTGCTGCTTGTGGCCAGGATGGGAGAGAAGAGCTGTACCCCAGAAGGACTAGGGGGCTTAGCTGGAGAGCTACAACCACACAGGAGGACTCGGAGCCAGGCTCCGGCATGGAGATGCAGTACACAGACTACCGGTAGGGGGCCATTTGAGCTACATTCCCCAGAAACACAACCAGAAGGCACCCTGGTGAGTCACATGTTCAAGACTGCTACAATCTCATTGCCAACTCTGCCCACATATCTGCACCAATGACAGCATCACAGGACTTAATCAAACCAGCTACTCCATCAAGGACTCATTCACTTGCTCATCTACCAATGTGATATATGCCATCATGTGTCAACAATGTCCCTCTGCTTTATACATTGGACAAAGCAGACTCTCGCTGCACAGTAGAATAAATGGACACAAATCTGACATCAGAAATGGCAACATTCAAAAACCAATAGGGAAATTCTTCAATATCCCTGCTCACTCTGCAAAAGACATTTCCATTACAGTACTTAAACAGGTTAACTGCAAATCAAAATTTCAAAAAGAAATAGAGTTAGAATTCATATGCAAATTGGACACCATTAACTTGCGTTTTAAAAGAAATATTGGCTCGCCTCATTACAAAAAGTGATTCTCACTTCTCTCAACCTTCTTATATGTTGTTTCACCATGTTTGAATCTAAAGTACTTGTTTGACTTGCCAAAATAGTCTGACCTAATCCTGTCACTTGCAGTTCACTGGATTTATTTTTTGCTTCCATTCTGTAAGTTTTCCATTTTCAAGGATCTGATAACATTAGATTTCTCCCATGAAAGCTCATGCAATAAATAAATTTGTTAGTCTTTAAAAGTGCCACAGGACTTTTTGTTTGTTTTTTGTTCTAGAGTGTTTTCCTGTTTGCTGGCACGTTATTAAGGTCATGCAAAACACCTCGGGTCTTTTTGTGGTTCTTCATTTGTCTGACCTTTCTTTAATTAACAGTCAAGAGGAGAGAATTTTGGCTACAACTGTTATCTTTGCTATGACAACAAAAGTGCAATTGACCTAGGATAAGTGACTGGTGCTTTGGGACTGGGACCAACCTGAGTAAAATATTAATGAGATCCTTTGTTAAGGGACAATCTATTTCAATGGTATGTTCTCCTAGGTTGCGTCTACACTTGTAAATTAAGTCAACTTAAGGAGGCTTAAGTCGACTTAATTTACTCTGCGTCTACACTTGTCTTTCCTTAAATCAACTTAAGCTGCTCTTTAAGTTGACTTATGGAAAAATTAAGTTGACTGCTTAATACCTGGTTTTAAGTCGACTTAAGCCAGTGTAGACGCGGAGTAGCCCTAAGTGGACCTCCATGGCCTCCAGACCTCCCCCACTGACCTCCCTCCCAGGGTGCCTGGCACAGCCAGAGTCTGGCGTGTCCATCCACAGGGCAGAACACAGCCCTGCCCACCCCACTCCTGTACTCTGCTCCTGTCCCTGACGTGCTCAACCCCCATATAGCCAAGCATAATGGGGAAGGTGCTGAGCTCCCTTCCTCTTTTAAAGGGGTGGCCGGGGAAGGGGGGCACCTCTAGGGTGCCACATGCCACACTTCCCGCCATGCACCACTCCCAGGTCGACCTAGCCCCTGCCAGTCGACTTAGGTGTCAAGTGTAGACTCTCTAAATTGATTTAGCAAGGTCCACTTTAAGTTGACCTAAATTTACAGTGTAGATGCGCTATGTTGATTTAAGGTCGACTTTGTTAAGTTGACTTAGCAAAGTCAACTTATTTTAACAAGTGTAGACATAGCCCTAGATAGTGAGATAGAGCAGAGTATCCTGGGGGCTGTCTGTGACACCCCATTTGGGGCCTGAGGAGTTCATACTTGACAATTGGATGATGGAATTCAAGTGTAGAACTCTAAACTAATTTGAGGTTTTACTCCCTAATGGTATGACCTGAGATTGGTACTCATGCTCTTGAGTCACTGCATGCAATGTGAGAGTTAATTTTAATGATACTATTGTCCTGAAGGCATCAGGTCAGGATATTATTTCTCATCAAACCAAGAGATACAAGACCCCAGAAAATGCAATGGCTTAGTGGCCACTTTGGAAGTGGGTGACCAAAAGCAGGAACTTGAGCCCAGGTCTCCTACACCCCAGCAAAGTCCACCGAACAGCAGGTTATTACTTAATCTGATGCAGGTGAGTGACTCTCTCCCCCTCTCATTTTTAATGACAATTTTCAAAAGATCTTGGTTTTATCCCAACATGAAATGGGAAAATATTAGAAATCTAAATCTAATCAAATTTCAGGATTTGTATATCAGTTCTTGCCCAGCTCCAAGTGTCAACATCTTTGCCCTAGAAACCATAGAGGTTTTACATTAACTTCCAGTTTTAGAAATAGGCACAAAGACTTCTTAAATCTTAAAAAAAAAAAAAAATTATTTCATGAAAGCTTTCAAAGCAGTTAAATATAAATTGCAAAATAATTAACTTTTTCCCAAGAATTCTTCTTTGTTTTTCTTACTGTTATATCTTATTTTGCCATATGATTTTGTTTTTCTGTGATTTTTTTTCTCTCACATATATTTTATAATGTGAACACAGATTGTTCAGCCTAATTTTTTCTGTTCTTCCAAAGGAAAACTAGTGTGTGACAAAACGATGCACTATAACATCAACAGTATAGTCCATTTGTGGTTATTGTAGACTGAGAAGGTTTCTCACTACAACACAAAATTTCACAAACACTAATTTCTCACTACAACATTTATTCACAGTCAGATCTTCTTTTGATGAGGGTTTCACTGTACATTGACATTTACTAAAAGATCAAATTTATTTTTAGAATGAAAAGTACGTAATCAATTGCAATCTTTGAAAAGATAATTGTCTAGTTTTGGAAAGACAATGGTTTAAACCAGGGGCATTGCTCTATAGAAAAAAGATTCAGAGTGCAGACCCCCAAACTCACTCCCCTCAGGTGTGGGCCCCAGAGCCTGTGCACACTAGACAGCCCCTCCATTTCTATGGTCTGAAGGCAGTGCTCTGCCCTGGAAGCCACTTTACATGCATGCAGTGCTTTTTTTTTTTTCCCTAAAAAAAAGTTCCAGTACTTGGCTGGCAGAAGCTGGGGGAGGGGCTGTTTGGGCAGCGGGGCCAGCAGGGGAGAGGTAAGGTACCCTCCTGGGGGTCAGGATCAGCCGGGGAGAGGAGCATGCCACTCCTGTCCCCTGCTGGCCCCGCTGGAGGCCAGGGTCAATGAGGGAACGTTGATGGTGCCTGCCTGGCACAGGGCACCATGCCCAACTGAGAGATGCCACCCTGCCGACCCGCACTGAAGATGCCTAATGCAGATGTGCTCAAACTTTAAAAAATGACACCCCCCCCCATGGACTTTGGGGTAACGCTTGCCTCCTCCCCCCTTCGGAGTGGTGGCGTGGGGAGTGGGGAGCAGAGGAGAGAGGGCAAGAAGGATGGGGTGGGGTAGAGTGGGGTGGGAGGGAAGTGTGGCAGGGCAGAAGAGGTCGGGGGGGCTCGTGGGGCAATAGGGAAGCATGGCAAGGCAAGGGAGGGGAGCATGGAGTAGCTTCATATGGACTACTGAATATACACCAGCTGATAAACAAACAGAGTCCTGTGGCACTTTTAAAGACTAACAGATTTATTTATCGAATGAGCTTTCATGGGAGAAAATCCCACTTAGTCAGATGCTTTGAAGATGGGAAATTTACAGAATGAGAGGAAATTAAATGCAGGGAAGTATATGACATAGGATCAGGTCAGGCTGTAACAGCAAATCAAAATAGATGTTAGGATTCAAACACTGGGGAACAGCACATAGAGGAAGGTGAGGTCAAACCACCTGTTGTAATGAGAGAAAAATCCATAGTCCCTGTTTAACCCCAAGGCAACTGAGTTGAATGTGCATATAAATTCGAGCTCTGCAGTTTCTCTTTGAAGCTGTGATTTGTTATTCATCTGTTTCAGCACAGCTATTAGCAAGGCATCAATGGAGTGAGGAGAGGGATTGTAGTGTTCCCCTATTGGTGTTTTAGTGTTGCAATTTCTGATGTCAGATTTGTGTGTGTAACCTTCGGGTGGGCTAAATTCATTCAATTACCCTTCTCCAGTGCCTCACAGAAATCAATCCCAATCCCTGTGGAGGAAGCAGCTGGAGACCCAGGATCCAGTCTGCACAGGACTCACAGCGAAGCTTGCTCAGAGCTACACTCACACATTAAAATACTACTTAAAACAAACATAACAATGAACTTTATTAGCTACTAACTAAATGAATCTTATCCTAAGAAAACAAACTACCATTAACCAAGAACAATCCCTTGCATGAAAGATACCCAAGAGTCCCAAAGTCTGTGTGGAGTTCAGCCACCTCTCAGCTACAGTCTCTGTTCCAGTGTGGAAGCTTGAGTGGCAAGAAATAGCTGTCCTCTTCTTTCTTTGCTGGGATCCTCTGTAGCATTCCATGCAGGCTCTCTCTTCTCCTCTGCAACCAGCCCTCAGTCCCATATGCATGTCTGCAAGGTCTGTCGCAGATGACTCCTTTACATGGAGAAAACATCTTGTTCGCTCCTGGCTCAGCTCCTCTCCAGAACACTGAGCACATGGTCTCCCCTCAAGGCAGCTCCTGCCTGCTGTCTGCTCAGGCTGCTGCTCTCCAGTCATCTGACTGACAACATCACATCACACAAGCAGGGTACACTGTGGAGCATGCTCAAATTGCTACCACTCCCTGCTTCTGGAAGTTTCCAGTTGTGGGTCACTAATCTGCCCAACAACACTAACCCACCCTCAGCAGGTCTCCCAGAGATAGCCTTTTCAGGCATATGGGTTACATGTGCATTTATTCTTTTGCACACAGACTGTCCTGTTTGTCCAAAATATAAGGAAGAAGGCATTTACGGCACATGATGGCAAAAATCTCATTGGAGGATGAGCAGGTGAATGAGCCCTGATAGAGAAGGTGGCTTGATTTGGTCCTGTGATGGTGTTTTTAGTGTAGATATGAGGGCAAAGTTGACAGCATGGTCTGTTGCAGGGATATGTTCCTTCTTTAATGTTTCTGTTGTTTGATCTGTAGTTGCTGGTGAGTACCGTTTAAGGTTGGGGGCTGTATGTAAGCAAAGAGAGGTCTGTCTCCCAAGGCTTGAGAGAGTGAGGGATCATCTTGAAGAATAGGCTGTAGCTCTTTAATGATGTGGTGAAGAGGTCTGACTGGGGGTTGTAGATGGTGACCATGGCATTCTGGTTTGTTTTTTTTTCTTGGGTTTCTCCTGTAATAGTTGGCTTCTGGGTACCTGTCTAGGTCTGTCAATCTGTTTCTTCATTTCTGCGGGTGGGTACTGTAGTTTTAAGAATGCTTGATACAGATCCTGAAGGTGTCTGTCTCTGTCTAAAGGGTCAGAGCAAATGCGGTTATATCTTAGGGCTTGACTGTAGACAATGGATCATGTGGTGTGTCTTGGATGAAAGCTCGAGGGATGTAGGTAACTATAGCGATCAGTGGGTTTGTGGTATAGGATGGTCTTTATGTGCCCATCACTAATCTGCACTATAGTTTCCAGAAAGTGGATCTCCTGTGTGGAGTATTCCAAGCTAAGTTTGATTGTGGAGTGGAAATTGTTGAAATCTCTATGGAAATCTTCAAGGGCATCCTTACCGTGGGCCAGATGATGAAGATGTCATGAATATAGCATAAGTAAAGTAGAGGTGCTTTGGGATGAGACATGAGGAAGCGTTTTTCTGATAGTGTGGATATTTTGTGATTACCCAGTTCACATGGTTTTGAACATAGCACTGGCTTCAGATCATTCACTAATCTTTTCAGCAATCCATGGCTACCCCATCATTTTTATTATAGCTCTCAGGCTAAAGTAGTGCCACTATTACATCTTCCTGGCAGTGGTTTTTTTCTTTAAAGGAAAAACAAAGTGAAAGTATTGGGTAATTTGATTTACTTTTTAACAAACTTTGATTAAATACAGACACACACACCAAATATAAAAAACTGCACACTTTCCAGTAACAGCAGGTAAATATATCAAGGGTGTTTGAGGGATTTCCCATTTTAAGTACAGGAAACACTGCAGTATAAACCCTTTGGCAAGTTACATATATGTTGCAAAAATTGGTTCACTTCTACAACACTGATTCTCTTTTAGTAGAGGATAAACTGTAGTCTGACAAAGTGGGTTGGAGTCCACAAAATCTTATGCCCAAAGAAATTTGTTAGTCTTTAAGGTGCAACAGGATGGTCATTGTTTTTGCTGTGCACAGACTAACACGGTTACCCACCTGGAAACTGAAAAAAGAGTGAATATTTTCCTGATCTGAACCACATGTCTACTATTAAAAGTATTTCTCAGCTCTCTCAAGAATGTGTGGAAGGGGAACAAATTAATATTTGTAGGTGCCTGAAAAGGCCCATTGACATAGGTGACAGGCTACTCCCCAGATCCAGTCTGGTGTGCTACTATGACCCCTCGAACCCCACTCCTGAACCCCAATTCACCATGCCCCACTGGGTGACCACTCACTCCTGAGTCAGTCCACACCAGCCACCAGGGTGTAACTGGTCCCAGGCAGTGGTTGTAAATCCACTAGCCACACAGGCGTCAGTCTCCAAGCAACCAACACTGCCCCAGACACTACCCTGGGAGCCACTGTCTTATGGGGATTGGGACCTACTCCCAATCACCTTCGTCTCAAATTCGTCCACTTAAAGAGGTGGATTGTGTCCAGCCTCTCACATCCATACCTTCTAAAGATCACACAGCTTTAGATAAAACAAATACTAGTTTATTGATCAGAGTACGATTTCAAGTGAGAAAATGGCCAATCACGGCAGAATCATACTATAAATGAGTCAGGAGTGACCACTATCAAATAAAAGGTATAAACCGCATACTACTCTAACATCTGTACCTAAACTGACCTCATAGTTCAAGAGTATGCACAAGGTGTTCAGCTGTTCAGTGTTTTACAGCCATTCTCTGCCTATTACCACGCAGGGCCCAGATCTTGCTTGAAGTTGGTTGCAAGATAGTGTCTTCCAGGTGAAAGCCTGCAGCTTCTCTTTCCCAAACAGTCTGTCTTTTGTTTTTACAAACTCTGGACAGTCCCTCCCCCTCTGTCTTGCTGTGTGATTCTCTTTACCTGAGCCAGGGAGGGCATTAGCATTCCCTTTGACATGTAATTTTCCAGCCTCTCTGCTAGAGATAGGCCTGAGAGTCTGAACCCTGTAACATGCTTCACATCTGTAGAGCCCTGTATGGGTATACATTTACGCACCCGATCTGCAAGAAATGGTCCGCAGATATTCGTGTTGTATCCGCAGATGCGGATATAATGCAGATATCCATGTATTTGCAGGGCTCTATCCATGCACAGATAAAAATATGTGGAACTGTATCAGATCTGCATATGCCAAAAATGGTCTGCGGATATCCACATTGTATCTGCGGGTGTGGATATCCGCAGATATAATGCAGATATCCGTGGATTTGCAGGGCTCTACACATCTGTACACACCATGTTGCTGTAGGAAACATGGCATCACAGAAATTATGTAGAATATGTTATGAGCATCCACAAAGGAACCTGGTATAGTGTATTTGGCACTAAACCACACAATTACATTGCAAAACTGAACAAACAAGTTACACGGATTATACCCTAGGGGTGCATGGATGTGCATCCTGTGACAGCATGCAATGTTAATGCTGAGCCAAGATTGAAGAAAGAGAGTGGAAATGAGTTGGGAAAGACATCTAAATGAATAGGTCAGTTTTTGTAAAATACACAACCAGGAAATGGTTTCCATCATGAAAACTGAGGTTTTTTGTAACACTTGAAAAGAAAACTTCCTCTTTACATTGTCAGTGTAAAGTGAACTTTGAAAATCTACAGGTCACGTTCATTGACTCTGAAAATATTAAAGTTTGCCCAAGATAGTGCAGAGGTGAATGACACATCCAAAGGGAGGTCAGGGAATGGTGGAGGCAATAGGGGAACATGTCAAGGCATGGGAGGGTAAGGATAGCAGAGCAGCATGGAAAAGCAGTGCACCTGTGAGGCACCACTCCCACTACTTCCCCACCACCACCTTGCCCAGCTCCCAATTTCCTTTCCCATCATCCCCTGGTTCCCAGTCTATCTCACCCCTCCCTACCTGCTGGGATTCCCAGCTCCCTCTTCCCTCCCTCCCCCCCCCAACAGGATCCTGAAGTCTCACCCTCCCCACTGCCCAGGGCCTGAGCTCTCCCCCTGGCCCCTCACACCACTCCCAAGCTCACCCCTCGTCTGGCTCCCGTGATCTCTTCCTCCCCTGCCCCTTGCCTGGCTCTCGAGCTCTCTTCCTCCCCCTTTTGCACCCCTCACTAGGCTCCCAAGCACTCCTGCCCATCCAGCTCCTGAGCTCTCCCCTCACCTGTCCGACACCTGAGCTCTGCCCCCGCCACCCCAGCTACTGAGCTACCCCAATGCCTTACCCAACTCCCAATTCCTCACCCAGCAGGGGCACGCTTACCCTTGCTGGAATGTAAAGGTGACTGCAGCCAGCCACCAAAACCTGCTCCCTGGCCAGGCCTGGGGTGAGCAATCTTTAATTTCCTACTGTTGTTCTGGACCATGCGCCTGGGTGCTCAGCAGGAGATTTTAAAAGGCCCTACCAAGCCCCAGCTCCCAGGCATGTAGATGAGTAGGGTGACAGGCAGCTTCATGATGGGCCCAAGCACTCCACAACACATTTGAGGCCCAGGCGACTTCCCTGGTTACAGAACATTGAAAAATACCGATGAAATTGTTGCGTTTTAAAAATTATCCTTCCATACTCTTGGATAAGAAAGACAAAGACACAACACGTCAGCAGAGCATGCTATGACTAGAACTTGGTGAAACTATGGTAAAGCTATCAATACTCCCCTCTTTTTCAGTTTTAGGTTCCAAATCCAGAAGTAACCATTGTGATCACCTGGTCTGACTGCCTATAAACTACAGGTCATAGAACTTCCCACAAAATAATTCCTAGACCAAATGCTTTATAAAAACATCAAATTTGGAGTTAATTATTCTGTGATGAAGCATCTACCCCAACTTTTGATATGTTTGTCACTATAGCAACCTGCATGGAATTTGGAGGGATGTGCACAGGTTGCAAGAAGCAAGAATTTGAAGGAGGATCCATGACTTCAGTCTGTGCGCAAATGGCATATATTTTAACTGCAGTTCAAGCATCTCTGTAAATAGTTCTCTAAAACAGCCAATTTAGTTTCAGAAACACGAACTCCTATTTTATATTAACCAGTACATGGTACATCAAATGCTCACAACCCTGAAACTCAGGTTAGGTTTAAAGCTAAACGCTTTCAAAGATTCCTAAATCATTTGATAAATCTGCACAGAGTTTCATAGAATCATAGAAGATTAGAGTTGGAAGGGACCTCATGAGGTCATCTAGTCCAACCCCTGCTTAAAGCAGGACCACACCCACTAAATCATCCCAGCCAGGGTTTGTCAAGCCACATCTTAAAAACCTCTAAGGCTAGAGATTCCATCACCTCCCTAAGTCATGCATTTTACCACCCTCCTAGTGAAAAAGCTTTTTCCTCATATTCAACCAAGACATCCCCCACTACAACTTAAGACCATTGCTCCTAATTCTGCCATCTATTACCATTAAAAACAGCCTAGTTCCCTCCTCCCTGGAACTCTCTTTCAGGAAGTTAAAGGCTGCTATCAAATCTCTACTCCTTCTCTTCTGCTGGTTAACAAGCCTAGTTCCCTCATGCTCAAGGCACTTAATTTTTTATTGCCCTCCACTGGACTCTTTCCAATTTGTTCACACATTTTCTGGAGTGGGGACCCCAAACTGGACACAGTGTTCCAAATGAGGACTCACTAGTGCCAAACAGAGAAGAATAATCACTTCCCTCAATCTATAAGCAATGATCCTACTAATGCAGCCCAACATACTGCTAGTCTTCTTGGCAATAAGGGCACACTGTTGACTCGTATCTAGCATCTTGTCCATTGTAAACCCCAGGTCGTTTTCTGCCAAAGTGCTGCCTTGTCAGTCAGTCCCCAGTCTGTAGCAGTGCATGGGATTCTTCTGACCTAAGTGCAGGACTCTGGACTTGTCCTTGTTGAACCTCATCAAATGTCTTTTGGCCCAATCCTCTCATTTGTCTAGGTCACTCTGTATCCAATCTCTGCCACCTAGTGTATCTACTACTTCCCCCAGTTTAGTGTAATCTCAAAACATCCTTTGCTTTCAAGTAATCCTGGGATGTATTTCAAATGCTCATGATCAATTTCATAAAGACATGTGGACACAATGTGAAACTATATTTTCCCCCAAGGCTAATTGGCTTTGGCGCTGGGTTTTTGTTTTTTTTTTTGCCTTCCTCCGTAGCATTGGGCATGGCTCACTTGCTGGTCGATTCTCTGTATTTTAAAGTCTTTAAATCATGATTTGAAGATTTTAATAACTCAGTCACAGGTCAGAGGTTTATTACAGGAGTGGGAGAGTGAGTTTTTGTGGCCTTCATTGTGCGGGAGATCAGATGAGATTATCATATTGGTCCCTTCTGACCTTAGAGTCTATGGCTATGTCTACACTAGAAAAGACTTTGTTAAGTTGACTTTAATAAGGCTGACTTTAAGTCGACTTAAAGTCGACCTTATTAAGTCGACTTAAAGTTAAGTCGATTTAGTCCACTTTGTTAAGTCAACTTAACCACCCTTAAGTCAACTTAATAAAGTTGACGTATGGATTACTCCATGTCCACACCGTCCTTAAGTCGACTTAAGGAGTTGATTTAAGGGTTAAGATGACTTAATGAGTGGTAGTAACAAAATCGTTAACTTAAATTGCCAGTGTCAACATAGCCTATGAGTCCATGGTTTTAAATGGTTAAGGCTAATGAAGGAGGCCCTCATGGTGGCTTAAGGCTGAATTTCAATTTCAATATGTTTAATCCCCAAATACAAACTGAAACTTCTTGGGGTGCTTACTAGACCGGACTGGAAAATTAAATTTCTCTCCTGAAGCAAATTTTGAGTGGGGTAGTGAGGAAGGAATTCATCCTTAATGAGGATGAAGAGTCACAAAATCCAAAATCTTCATCAGGAACATTTTGAATCATTCTGCTTTTGGAGAACCAGAACAGAACTTTTTGGCTTGAAGCTAGCTGTCTAAATCCCCAATCTGTCACCTACCACTGAAGAATTTTTGACTAGCTCTGATAGTAACATACATGTGGACAAATTGGAGAAAGTTCAGTTGAGGGCAACAAAAATGATTAGGGGGACTGAGGCATAGGACTTATGACAAAAGGCTGAGGAAACTGGGCTTATTTAGTCTGCAGAAGAGAAGAGTAAGGTGGGCCTTTAACTAGTTGAAGGGGGGTTCCAGTGTGGATGGAGCTAGGTTCTCACTGGTGAAAGATGACAGAGCAAGGAGTAATGGTTTTATGCTTCAGTGGAGAAGGCCTAGGTTGGACATAAGAAAAATATTTTTCAGTAGGAGGGTGCTGAAGCACTAGAATGGGTTATCTCGGGAGGTGGTGGAATTTCCATCCGTAGAGGTTTTTAAGGTATGGCTTGACAAAACCCTGGCTGGGATAACTTATTTCGGGTTGGTCCTGCTTTGAGCAGAGTGTTGAACTAAATGACCTTCTGAAGTCCCTTCTAACCCTAATCTTCAATGATTCTGTGATTCACATGAATGAAAATGTTAAAAGCTTGATACAAACCTGTGGAAAGTGAAACCAACTATTGTAGTTCTATAGATCATACATCAGCTAAAATCCGTCTAATCACGGATGTTTGCAGTATTTGCCTTAGAATTATTTTATGCTAATACATTTGTAGCAAAAGGTCAAGTCTGATGCAACAGCAGTGGAAACTACAAGTGGTGGACTACAAACTGCTGCATTTTCAGAGAACTTCCTGGTTCCTGCAAGACATTTACTGAAAATACAGTTGCAAGACATCTAATTCACTCCACAGTTGAAAAGCTGAGTTATTTAAAAAAAATATGGAACATGTATATGAAACTTTTAAAAACAATAACAATCCCACAGAGCAATTTTCTTATTTAAATGCTGTGAAGCACATTTTCACTGGTAAATTTGATGAAAATGCTATTTCTTAAGTATTAAAAATGAAATGGAATTGGATCCTGAGGCAACTAGCTTATTTCCATTCAATCTTAGATATTTTGTAACTCTGCTTAATCATGAGTATCCAGCTTCAACATCATCATCATTTTTATATATTATTCCCATTTTATTTCAGCATAATTTCATCATAATCAATTTTTGTGAAAAATATGATCCATTTATTATATGAAATACTTTGTTTCAGGGTGGGGGTAAGCACTTACAGAAAAATAAATGAACAAATATGATATCAGCAGAAAAGCATGGACTGAAGTTTTAATTTCCATAGTTCTCACTATAGGTAAATGAGTTTTCATAGCTCTGGCTAAATGCGTGTAAAAGTTTTCATTCTCCTTTCTTTTACATCAGTATCAAAGGATAAATCAGGTCTTCATACTCTAAGAACTACTGATTTGAGTAAGTAAATATTCAACAGGTAGGTGTAGCCTCATGGTGAGTTTGAGACATCTTGTTAAGAATACCTCTCACCCGTTGCCCCCTCCCCCCACACCTCCTTATGGTAATGGGACTTGGTAGTGTTAGAGAGTAGAGCTGTGCAAACCTGTCCATGTTTGTAATGAAAAGCATTTGCAAATTTGAGTGTGCGAAACAAACATCAATACACATGGCCTGCAGGCTCAAAAGTTCAAATATTGAGGAAGTTATAGTTCAAATATTCCTGGTTGTGACACAACGCCATCTTGGGGACACACACATATCATACAAAGTAAAACCCTGAATCTGGTTTCATTCACTATATTGATGATCATCATCTAACACTTAGATAAAACCATGTAACTTACCCCTGAAACTCCCTGCTTCTTTAAAAGTGCAACAGCTTTGCCCTTATAACTAAGTCTCACTGGATATTCATAAGAAATACTCAGGCTTGAGAGATTTATGCCTGCTTACCCAGACTTACCAGAACAGGAAGTGGGTCTAGGCCTCAGTTCAAACAATGTTTCCCTTTTTAAAATTGCATACTTGCCAATATCTACAGAGAAAAGGGCAATACATGTCAATTTGCCTTAAACAAACTCCATCTACATAAAACTCTGCTCATGGGATGAGTTATTCTCAGTGGTAGCCAAGAAGTGCCCCAGGGGTAGCTGTCCTCAGTTCAGAAGGAATTGCTTCTCCAGGGGCTGCTCCAAAGTGGAGCCACCTGGTCCACCTCTGTGATTTCAGCTTTGCTTTCAGTGGCCAGATGGCTTGACAACTGTGAAACCAGCCACTGCTGCCACTGCATTTGAACCTTGCTGTGGAGTCAACTCTTCTGTGTTTGGTACAGCTGGGCTTCATTCTGTTATTAGCTTTACTCTGACACCGGCACTGGACCAGTCAGGGCTTGTTGTGGAGTCAATTCTACTCCCGTTCCACCACTGCCACTGCAAGTCTGGCTGGTCCTTGTGAATTCAGTTCTGATTTTGCTATCATTAGTTGTCCTGGCCAATCTGGTCCAATCCTGCAGATTCAGCCACACAGGATGTGTAATATGCAGTTGGTGAATCCAAAGCAAAATAAGACCCTTAGAAGAAGGCACCTCATCTCCAAGACAAGACACTTTTCCCTTTCTGAACTAAATTTTGTTACACCACCAAAGTCCATTGCTCATAAATCATGGTGACTCCTCTTCACTCTGTTCATATCCTATAGAATTTCTATGCCCTTTCATGAGTACTGTACTGTTAGTTATCTATTTTCACATTTATTGATCAAAACATAAATTTCAACCAAAACAAAAATACACAGTATGAGGACGCAACGTAAGTTCTGTACTTTTCCCCAGTAGAGGGGTCAGAGAGCTGTATTCTTTTAAGGCACGGCCCTGGAATTTACATTCTGATTCAAAACAGCACATTGTCTAAGGTCTGAAGAATATATTAAATACAATTTAAAAAAAATACAAACAAAGAAAATGCAGGTTGACACAATGTCAATACAAGACTGAGCAATATTCCTGTGAGTCTACTCATCTCCATTCAAATTGCCTCCAAAAAAAGTCTTCTGAAACAGTTTTTACTGTTGTTCATGAAAGTAAATAATTTCTGGCTTTATTGGCTAGGATCAATCTTTAAGAACACCAAGAAGACACTGACAAGCACATCTAGGGATATTATTAATAATAGCATTGTGGTCGCACCGAGGAGACCCCATCAGGCATGAGGAGCCCATTGTGCGCTAAACAAACATATAAAAAAGATGGCCACAACTTCAAGGAGGTCACAATCTAAGTATAACAACAACAGTTGGATACAACAGAGATGAGAGACATTACAACTGAATTTACAAATAAATCTCAATTTCAGGGGGACAACAAGAACAAAGAAGCTAATTGCAAGGTAAAAGACCCAAACCACAAAACATTGTAACTCACCACTAACACCATGTATGTCTCTGCAGACAAACTGTACAGTAGTTGTGCTGTATGAAATTCTAAGTAAATAGTAACCTCATTATAGTCAGAACCTTCAGCTTGTGTGGAATGTGGCTACCGATTTATTGATTGCTGTCAGAGAATCAATTTAGCCACTATCCTACCTGCCTCTGATGGGGGAAGCATATCTGGGGGAAAAGGATATGGCCAAGGAGCTATTACATTTGGCTAATCTTTGGCTGCCAGAAGGGCCTTTGAGGGTTGTGGATAGCTAGTCATAAATGCGAGCAACTCACAGGCTAGTCATAGGACTGAGGAAGAAAAGGCTATTTGAGTCATCTTTATCCACATACGTGTCTAATTTTACACTTGCCACAGTTTGAACAGACCAACCATATTTTTTTTTCCCAAAAGAGAAATTGGTAAACAATGTCTGTGACTATACTGCACAGTCTATTACTTGACAGAGAAAGCAAATATGCAAATTAAAAAGCCATGAGTATGACAATGCACAAGTAGAATACAAGGATTTTAAAGGAGAAGAAATACATCAGCAAGGAGTGTTCTGAATTATAGGGTGCAATTAGACAAGGGAGATAAAAGGACTTGTCAATACTGCAAACTGCTCTTAGCTAGTTTTATCAAAGTGCCAACATGTGGAGTAATGAAGAAATAGCAAATAAATCAGGATCTCTGCAATAACTGTGAGATCTCATTCTAGAGGAGTAGCTGTGTTAGTTTCTTTCAGCAAAATAAACAAGGAATCCTGTGGTAGTTTTAAAGACTAACAAATTTATTTAATGCATAAGCTTGTGTGGTCATAATCTCACTTCGTCAGATGCATGAAATGAAAATTGTAGTATGTTTGGTATATATACACATGCAGAGAAGGGGGAGTCACAAGGTCAATTTAAACAGTTCCAGGGGGGTAGCTTGTTAGTTTATTTCAGCAAAACAAACGCATTGCTTTAATTCAAACAGTGTGGATGTGGGTCCTCAACAACCATTGATGAGTTGAGAATGTTAAAAGAGGAGAAATTACCTTTTGTAATAAATTGTGAGTTAACCATTTTACATCCCTATTCAGACCCCGTCTGATAGTGTCAAGGTTGCATATCAATTCTCAAGTTTACATATGAACTCTCTGTCTGCCCATCCATTTAGGAGTGGTATTAGGAGAAGGTAAAAGCATAAATGTCCATTAAGCAAAATGTCCATTCTTTCCAAAAGTGAGACACGAACTGTGGGCTTCAGTGAGAGGTGAGACAGTCTGAGAGCCCATGAAGATAGATACATGAATCACCAGGAGTTGATCCATTTTTTCTATCAGAGATCAGGCAGTATCAGGAGCTGTCAGTTGGCCTACAATGGATAACTGTGTAACCAAAGTCAAGAAGTTCCACTATGAAATCCAGGGAGATTGAGACTCAAGGTCTATGTGAAGTGTCCAGAGACAGTACGATGCTTTAGCTTGGAGCTGTGACGCTGTCTGAAGTATAAGTGATCATTTGTAATTTTGTCATCTTGATATAAAATAATGTTCTAATGATTCCTACAAGATAGGCCGTGTCAGATGCCATTGCTCAATATGATAATATTGTTTATGTACATGCATTATTTTGTATGATAAATTATGGATATATGTGATAGATATCTGTATCCAAACTCTTATGCTGTGCTATTGGGTTATAGCCCCCAGACAGATTAGTGCCAGCATTGATGACTCAAGGGTCATTACCTTTACAATGAGCCCAGGGAGAGAAGCCAGGAAGGCAATTATGAGTCATCATGACATGTAGGAACATGCCTGTGGCCAGGGAGGCTGCGTCTACACTGGTAAATTAAGTCGACTTAAGCTTGCTTAAATCGACTTAATTTACCCTGCGTCTACACTACACTTTGCTTAAATCGACTTAAGCAGCTTGTCAAACCACTGTCTCCTTAATGTTAAGGAATGTGCCAATTGATATAGGCCCATTGTGTCCTTAATGGCTCATCAGTTTACTCCCTGGGCCCATTGTAGCTAGAAAATTCCTAAACATTAAGGATACAATGGTTTGACACACCCACCCCTCTCAGATATTTCCATAAAATCACACAAGTTAAAGTATAGATCGAACACCAAATTCCTATCTAAACTAACTTCTAATCCAAATAGAATTCCTAGACAGAACCTATATAATCATTCCCAGCAAATTACTACCTTTCTATTGATACCAAACATGAGACAGCTCCTATGGACTATAGAGCATTTAGGATACATGAATAGAAAATAATATCATAAATGCTTCCCTAAATCCAGACAGCATCACACCCTGCCCACATGCCCTGCCAGGGTCCCTGACCCCTTTGCCCCATTGCACATAAGGGGTGCCCCCCCTGCCACGGTGGACCTGCCCAAGGTCCCCTTAGCCCCTAGAAGTCAACCTAGAGCGTCCAGTGTGGACGGTCTAGGTCGACTTTGTAAGTTCCCCCTTAAGTCGACTTTAATTTTAAGTGTAGACACACTAAGTCGACTTTAAGTCGACTTAGGCCATGTACACACGATCACTTTATCGTGCATTAACAGTCATTACCACGCAATAACAGCAACAGCGTACACACGTGCAACAGGCCTCTTACGCGTCAACAGCCCAGTTGTAGCGCAATACAAAAACCACCTCGACGAGGGTGGTAGCAGTTAACGCGGAACAGCTGTTGCGCCTTTCAACTCGTGTGTACGCTTACTGCACAATGATTGGCCTCCGGAAGTGTCCCAGCATTCCAAAGTCATCCTCTCTGGTCTTCACCCCACCCGCTCTGTGGCCATGACGAAACAGTCCCCGCCCTGTTTCAATTCCCGGGATTTTCGAATTTCTCCTCTGTTTCACTTCCTGTTCTCTTCCTCGTGGAGTGGAGTGAAGCTCCGATCTTCACTAGCAATGGCAGCCCATCATGGAAGACACCCACCCATTTGGAGCACGGCAGAGGTGCTGGACCTGATCAGCATCTGGGGAGAGTCTGCAGTGCAGGCACAGCTATGCGGCAGCAGGTGAAATTTCGATACATATGGCATAATTTCTCGGGCCATGTCAGAGAGAGGTTATGAGAGAGACACTGTGCAGTGCAGATCAAAGGTGAAGGAGCTAAGAATAACCTATCACCGAGCGAAGGAGGCAAACCGCCGTTCAGGATCAGCGCCTGCTACATGCAGGTTCTACAAGGAAATCGAAGCCATCCTCAGTGGGGACCCCACAACCACTGCAAAGAGTGCTGTGGACACATCGGCCCCCCCTCATCCACTGAATGCCAGAGCCGAGCAGGATGAAGACGTGATCAATGAGGAGGAGGAGATGGAGGATGACCTGGAGGAGAGCGCAACAGAGTGTAGCCAGGAGCTCTTCTGCACCCCCGCTGAGACCTCCACCCAAGACATGAATTGCAGCATGTCCTCTGAGGCAGCAGAGAGGGGTTCAGGTAAGTTTCTCTTCCATGCAGCTATGGCTCCTGCTAAAAAATCATTGTCCGGGGCAGGGGTGATTGCTGTCTTGGTCCCCGTTGTGCACGCTCTTTACTATGCATTCATTAGAAGTGCATCAACACAAGCAGTGATTGTCAAAAAATCATCTGTATTTAGGTCACTAAAGGTTTCCTCAATGTACCACCAAAGCCTCCTACTCAGGTTAGATGGGATAGTGTATGTGTCTACGCTCCCGTATAAGGATACTCGGCCTCGCCAGCTGCAAAGCACAGCACCAGGAACCATGGCAGCACGCAAGGCAGCAGCATACGGTCCCGGCTGGCATCCGGTGGAATGTAGGATATGTATTCTAGCTGGCAGGGGCACTCTGAGGAGAGAGATATCGGGTTCCACCTGTGTGCCCTGTGCAGAATGTTAGCCCCCAGTAAGGTTTCTATTAGGACGTACCTTGTCCGCTTCAGCAAAGCATAGGATGTTGACTGCCCTGTACCTTCCAGTGAAATATGCTACTGGAAGATTATATTGGTTATCTAGGCTATGTGTTAACAATAGCTTTATTTTTTTTTTTTATTAGATTCGACCTTCACAAGGCTGGTGTCTACCCCAGCTGACCGCATGAGAAACATTCGGCAGCATGCTCGAAGAAACAGGGAGGATATGTTTCAGGAGCTGGTGAAAACAACAGAGGCATCCGCGAGGGAGAATCGAGCCTGGAGAGAGGAATCCCAACAGAGGAGGCAGAAACACAGGGACGAACTGATAAGCGTCATGAAGGAGCAAACAGAACTGCTCAGGAGCATGATTGCTCTGCAGACCCAGGCAATTAATGTACGGGCTCTACTCCAGACACTTAAGCGGTGTCTGCCTCCCACACCCCGTAGTCCTTCAAAGCATTTCTTTGAAGGCCACCCATCCCCCTGGTATACTGCAACATCCAGTCTCTCACAGAGTTACTTTTTAGAGACCCGCAGCTACACCCACCTGTAACCCCTCCAACCCCCCCCCCC
>ML685769.1:31337075-31452818 GCA_007922175.1 Pelusios castaneus | reverse complement strand
CCCCCCCCCCCTTTATCTTTTAATAAAAACAGTAACAAAAAATTTGAAGAGTGGCTTTATTTGTACACAGTGAAAATCTCATAAGGTGCACTTGATGCGTCCTTGAAGTGAACTACGGGAGGGCATCATTGAAATACTCCCTGAGTGCCTCCCTTATGCGAGCAGCTCCTCGTTGGGCCCCCCTAATACTCCTAGTGGCTGGCTGTTCGTATGCTTCCTCGAGGCACTGTGCCTCCATAGCCCACCCCGTGGAAAACTTTTCTCCCCTATTTTCACAAATGTTATGAAGGACACAGCACGGCGCAATTACAGACTCCCATACAAACAGTGCCAGTGCCCTTTTAAGCGGTCAAAGGCACACTCCACAGTCATTCTGCAGCGGCTCAATCAGTAATTGAACAGCTCCTTGCTGCGATCCAGGTTCCCGGTGTACAGCTTCATGAGCCATGGCATCAGTGGGTATGCTCGGTCTCCAAGGATGACTATGGGCATCTCCACATCCCCCACAGTAATTTTTTGATCTGGGAAGAAGGTACCCCCTTGCAGCTTCCGGTACAGTCCAGCGTTTCTGAAAATGAGGGCATCATGCACCTTTCCCGACCACCCAGCATTGCTGTCCGTAAAACGCCCCTTGTGATCCACGAGTGCTTGCAGCACCATGGAGAAGTAGCCCTTCCTGTTTATGTACTCGGTCGCGAGATGGTCTGGAGCCAAAATCGGGATGTGTGTGACATCTATGGCTCCCCCGCAGTTAGGGAATCCCATGGCAGCAAAGCCATCTGCAATCTCACGAACACTGCCCAACGTCACCTTCCTCCGTAGCAGAATGAGATTGATGGCTCAGCACAGTTGTGAGAGGGCTAATCCGACGGGGGACCTCCCGACTCCAAACTGGTTTGCAACCAACCGGTAGGAGTCAAGAGTCGCCATCTTCCAGACAGCAATCGCAACACGCTTCTCCACGGTTAGGGCTGACCTCCTGTTGGTGTCTTTCCATCGCAGGGCAGGGGCCAACTCTGAACACAGTTCCAGAAAAGTTGCTTTCCACATTCGAAAGTTCTGTACCCTCTGCTTGTCATCCCACAGCTGCATAAGAATGTGATCCCACCACTTGGTGCTTGTCTCTCACGACCAGAAACAGCGTTGCACCGTGTGCAGATGATCTGTGAAGGAGCTGAGCAATGCGGTGCTGTTCCTTTGCAGGGCATCGATCAGCCCCTGCTCCTCAGCATCCTTGTCTGATTCGGAGCTCATTGTGTACTGAGCAACCAGCCAAGATGTGTTTAGAATGCTGAAGGCGACAGTGGAGATTAGAGCAGAATCCATGCTGTCACAGTTGTGATTGCTTGCAAGTAGTGCGTCACTGCACTGTTGAAAATAGGCGTGAGTTGCTGTTGGCAATGAGGAAGACGCAAGGGGAACACAGTGCACCACGGGAAAATGAGAGTTTATCCATGGCGCTTTGTGTTCCTTTCCTTCATCCCAGGATTCCAAGCGCCGATTGAGGGAAAATTGAAGTGTGGGATAGGTGGCCAGAATTCATTGCGCTACACCGTGATATTGCAAAAAATTCTGTTGCGTTGCAAGGAGCGACATGTGTACGCGCTCTCCCGCAATAAAGGTCACGTGTTATTTACAGCACAATTGCCATGTTGCTTTAATCACTTTAATCTGATCATGTGTACCTTAGTTAAGTCAACTTAGTTAAAGTTGACTTAAAAGTGCAAGTGTAGACATAGATGGAGAGACTACAAGTGCCTTTCCCTGCTCTTACGCTGTGAACTTGTGTTTGAAATAAGCCACATGGCAGATCAGAGACTTTTATGTCTGTGTCCTATCTCTGAATCAACTCATCTACAACTGAATTTGTGAAACAAAGAACTGAGACCCATAGCAATATTGTACAAGCCTGCAAACTCCACAATTCTGCTGTGAATCTGATATATATGGCCTTTGAAGTCATTTCTATGTATCTGATTATTTTCACCATTTAACATCTCTTCTCATTTTTTTCTTTTCTTTTACAATAAACTTTTAGTTTTAGTTATTAAAGGTTCGACTGGCAGTGTAGTATTTTGGGTAAGATCCAAACTGATATTGATCTGGCAGTTTGCCTAACTCTTTGGGCATCAGAACATTTTGTTAAAGGGAAAAGAGTCTAAATAACTTAATCTTCACTGGATTCCATTGCTAACTGGAAGTCAGAGAAATGCATATTGTGTATACGAGTATTTCTTGTTGTAGCTTCTGGATAATCAGCGTGGGAAATAATAGGCACTGTTTGTGACTGTTCAGGAATCTAACTTCAGCGTTACACACAAATTCTGTGAGAATCTGTTCTCCTTTGGAACTTGCCCTGACCTTGGCATTTCCAAGTAGGAATGGGGCATTAAATGCTCACACACAAGTCATAAATCTTGACATATTCCTGGATTTTGGCTCATATATGAGGCTACTCAAAAATACAGGAAGCCACGCAGAAAAATCTTAAGGCACCCAGAACGGCCCATCAATGGAACATCACTGCAGGGATGAAGCACTTCTTGCCAAGGTAGCCCCAGTAGAATGTATATGTGCCTATTATGTGTTGTCCTTTTCATTTTGATTCTGTCTTTTATTTGCTCAGGCTGTTCCATCACCTATTAGATTAATGGAGTTCCCCACAAAGGGGATTGGATTAGAACAGTCCAGTCTTGATGTATTGCAACACTAAGGAATTTGTAAGGTTTTAGAAGACAGGGTGGTTCTTGATTAGGCTCTTTACCTTCTTTCAGGATAAAGCATCAGCTTTCCCATTCCTAGTTCCTGGGCAGTAGGTTGTTGTGGTGGTAATGGTGAAGAAGACAACGACGAAAAAGAAATTGAACCTAGAAAAAACTAATCCGCAACTGAGCTGTCTTTGGTTCAAGAGTCAAGCCTTATGAAGACATTCAAGGTCAGAATAGATAAATAGATATTCTAATGGTGAAAAAGGTCTTGCACAGTGTGTTGGGCTCCCTGCAGAAAATGGAGCCACTCTTTAATGGCTGATTTAATCATGAGCAGTCCTTTATATAATATTTCATAAGCCTATTCAGCTGGGGTGAGTTTAGGGGAGTAATACGTACAGTGGTGCAAAACTTGCTGTAAGCCACACCTTTGTGAAAGCATGACCCTAATGGCTACATTGGAGATATCAGCTTTCACTATGGAAGCCTGAGCTAAGGCTGGATATGCTAGAATGGAAGCAGTGGTGAAAACAAGCCTTGAGCTCTTCAAAGGCATGGTGATCTTTAGGCATTGAAACAACCATGATGGCCTTACAGAGGAGGTTTATCATAGGGACTGTTTGCCCTAAGAAGCCTGGAATAACTACCAGTTTAAATGTGCAGAGAAAATGAAGTACTGTATCTCCTGGTGGAACTATGTACAGCCCAGCCTCCACTTTCTGGCAGTCCATCTTAATGCCTCTACGGAAATTCTATGGAGGACTGGTCAGAGATATATTTTTCCAATTTCACATTAAAGCTGTGCTTCCATAATCTTTCTAGGGTGGAACACATTTTGTAACAATACTGCTCAGGTAAAACATCAAGATAGGTGATCACATACTAGTTCAGGAAGTCTGTAAATATGTCATTCAGATATTCAGTGCCAAAAGGTTGCAAGAGTGTTGGTCAGTGTAGTAAGGCCGAAGCCCTCTGCCCATAGCCCCCGGCCCTCAGGCAGGGTGGGGCAAACACCCAGAGTCAGTAGTCCCCAGCCCTCAGACAAGGCGAGGAAAAGACCCAGAGTCAGTAGTCACATGCTCAAGGTGAGAGGGATCAATACTCGGGGAATCAAAGAGGGGAAGGAGAGGGACGCAGGCCCTCCCAACACTACTGCATCCCAGCCCAAGGCCCTATCCAGTGGCAGAGCAGACTACCACTGGGTCAGCGGGGCTCCAGCCAAAACGTACTGACTGTCTGCGAATCAACACAGCAGGAGCTTACCCGCTGTTCCGGGGCTACTTCCTCCCTTGCCCCACCCAGTTATCTGGGTCCTGAAATTCTCCTCGCAGTCATCTGAGTAGATGGCCAGAGGTATCCCGGTCAGGCCCTCACTGTCCACAGGCAGAAGTTCCAGCAAGCCCTCCGGGCCGTCAGGGGTAGCTCCTCAAGGATGCAGAGGCCATCAGCCGCAGGTCTCTCCCACAAGTCCTCCACAAGTACCTTCCACTGAAGGTAGCTCCTCCAGATCACAGAGTCTGTCCACAGCAGGCCTCTCCCTCAAGCCCTCGGATTCTTCCACCAAGGGTAGCTCCTCCAGGTCCTCCTTGGGAGGGTAATACAGATAAGGCCCTGTCTTCTGGTCACCCCGGGGCTCATCTGGTGCCCCTTGAGGTGGGTTAGGGCCTTTCGAAGGTGAAGGTTCCGGCGGTCAGTCTGACTGTCTCCAGGGAGGCTCCCTTGGTGACGTTTCTGTCCGGCCTTTTATACTGTCCCTGTTCCCTTTGGCTCCGCCCTTCCATTTCCTGTCTGGGTTCCATGTAGTTAGCTCTTCTGTCCAACAGGGGGAGTATAGGAACCCTTCTGTGCTCTCCCCAGAGGGCGACTGCTTCCCTCTGCCACAGTCAGACTGAATGGCATCAGTAAACATTTGAAGTACCCATAGTGGGTTCGAAAGACAGTGTTCAGATCATCTCCTACCCTAATGCGCACTAGGTGGTAAGCCCCCTGGAAGTCTTGTGTGGTGAAATTTATGGCAGAATGTACATAAACCTGTAACTCGAAGAGTAAGTGTAGCTGATTCCAATTTCACACTGTCACCTTGTTTATGGCCTGATAATCTATGCAGAGATGTAGCTCTTCACCTTTTTTCTTAAGATCAGAGCCTCTGCTGGAGAGATGGAGGGCCAGATGTAGCTCTTGGCCTGGTTTTCCAGGATGTATGCACTAAGGGCTGCTAGTTTTGGCTTGGACAATTGTATAGATCCACCTATATGGGACTTTTACCCTGGGTTGCAGGTCTATGGGGCAATCAGTCCCAGTGAGGAAGTAGCATGACTGAATATTTCTTTTAAAAATGTTTGCATCACCTCAATGCTTTTCAGTGAATTGTGTACTCAGGCCTTGGAGTGGTTCCTTCTGGCTAGCTACCACCATCTGTGTCAGCCCCGGGACCAGAAAGTTGGGGCTGGCTGCAATCAGGCAGACCTTGGCAGTATTCAGAGGGAATCTGATCATCTTCTGTCACCACAGGATGCAAGGGTTGTGCTACTCCAAACAGACAATGCCAATAAATAAGAGGAAATGTGGAAAAAGAATCACAGTGAATTATAGCGCTCCCTGATGATCATGGAGTGCAGCCTCTAGGGTTACTGTTTCTTGCATGAAAGACACCAAGAACAGGAATGACTCATCTATCATCTTTATGAGAATTGATGTAGGCTCTAAATAGAGGAAGATTTGTAGCATTGTAGAATGGAGATCAGAAAAAAGAGGTACAATCTGGAATAGCAACAGATCCAAATCTGTGGAGTTACCCAGATAACTTCCTGTGCCAACATCTAGCATTCAAAACTGTATGTAGGCAATCAGAAGCTGCAGGGTGCTGTGCTCTGGATGATTTAGTCAGTCCTTTCCTTTGTCACCTAACTTCTACAGCACTCCTTGGATGTGGCACTGCATTTCCTGCTGCAGCACAGTCAGAATACTGGTTGTTCTTGACTCTGCAGACCAGGAACCTAAGGATCTGTACTATTTCAACTGTGTCAATATATCTGGTATGGATAAATGCATATAAAGTCCACATCATGTTCTTATTTGGTTATCTCTGTTATGGATGTATGCTGGAAAGCTAAGTTTAGTAACCTATCAGCTACTGAAGGCTGCGGTGATACTGTCCCCCTATATATATTTTCTAAAAGAACAATGCAGAGCCACCTGCATATCGATTTCTAAATACCTGGTAACTGTAGTAGCAACACCCTTCATGAATACATTACAGGAGCATTTATTTTCATCTTTACTCCTTAGCATACACCATCTTTTCTCACTACTTGTGCAGAAGAGTAACCATAGTCCTGAAGATGAATTCACAATGACAGGTTTCATGAATGTTCAATAGATGAAGGTGAATAGTATGTCCAAGAATCTGAAATATTAACATTAAAAATATATTTTAAACCCCCTTAACCATTAAAAAAGGCCAATTTATTTTTGTGAGAGAAAATGGATGAATAATGTCATCATTTTTCATACTGCATGTAGTGAACCAAGAAAGGATTTCCAGCATTAGATAGATATATTGTATATTGCTCCCTCTATTTATTAAAAGACAAATGAACCTCAGAAATAAGGTTTCTGAATTATATCCCAGATCTCTGCCCTTTGTTTTATATCAGTCACAGGAGAATTAATCCCCAGAATAGTTTGCCAATTGCCTTACCAAGAATATCCATACAATTTATGTCTCTATCATGACCAAATTCTTTCAATTACATTCGGGTTATTTGGAACCTAGCAACCTCTCCAATGGACTATTCCCATTTCATTCCTCTTATCCCAACAGATAGTTGCTGAAACTAATATATTTTATGAGATTCATAATACACTCTTCAAATAGCTGTGCAACTTCTAATTTGCCTCTTCTTTTAAAGGTTGTAAGAAAGGTTAATACCCCTTATGGTAAGTAGTACCACTCTATCCAAGAGTTTAAGTACAGAAATTACATATTTAGTCCACAAAACTAAGCTTCTGAAATCCTATCATTGGCTTCACTTTGGATCTGATAACCATTTGGGTGCCAGATTTTGTCAGCCTTCTTCATGTTGAGTAGTTTCTTACTCTGAGAATTGACCCATTGATGTTTCTGAAATAAGTCGCTACTCACCGTAAGTAAACCTGGTAGATTCTGGACTCTAGGGTCCAATCCCCCCAAAATACCAATTGTAGGAAAGTTTAAAATAAGGCAACATTGGGAATTGGGTCAGGCCTGTGTCACGGGATATATCATGGGACTGCATTAAGAGCAACCAGCATGTATATTTAAACATAACATAAGAATAACAGATTAGTAACCCTCAGCCTGTAATAAGATATGTTTAAAATAGAATTTGCTTTTGCCTGCCTGTTAGGAACTGTTAATTCAGTAATTTTGTAATGCTTGGACATTGGGATACTGCTTAGGGTTCAGGGTTCACAGTTGTTATGGTAATGGGGTCAGGCTCTGCTTTTTGTAATTAGAAGTTAGTGAAAGATTTATTATCTTTCCTGTCCCAGCTCCCTTTCTTATGGTTTCAGCTAGAAATGTAACCAACAGAAACTATCTTCTCTCTCCTGCATAAGAGCCTTGAAAAAAACACATTTACCAACTTTTCCACCCCTCTCCTCCTTGCAAAATGCTTGGTCAGTAATATTATGGGCATTGTTGTGATAAAAGTAACATGTTGTGAGTTAAACGTCTGCGCACTGCTAACCAAACCAGTAAACAAGTAAACAGTAGCGGGACTAATTATATGCATGATGTAATGAATATTTGGGTGTTGAGGTCACCAAATGAGGGTCTTTGGAATACTGTCAATCATAAATATATGAGCCATGTATTATCATACTGCTCTGGATAAAAGAGCTGTAATACTCCCTCTTCGGTGCTCACTCGAGACATCAAAGTGGAACAAGCAGGCAATAAAGGGTACCATTTCACCCTTATCCTCCTCTGGGATAACCTGTTTGTTTTTCTTTCCAACACCAATCACGCACACTTCTGAGTGATCACTATGCTTGAGATCAATCCTGAAGAACTAAAAAAATATTTTGAAAAAATGTTCCGATTTGTGGCTTTTATCTTTGACTTTTGTTTTCAGTGTATTTCATCATATGTTCTGCTATATTATCTTGCAGTCACATTATCTATTTAAAAGTTTTGAAATGTGATAGTATATCAGTGTCAGCTTCATTAGGTGATTCTCTAGTGATCAGTTAGGACTGTTTTAAGGGTCACCTTGCATTGAGGTTAGGTCATAAAGCAGATGCAGTGAAGCCAAGAAGGGTACTGAGTTTTCTAAGTACACAGGAAGATATATTATGAAAATAATTAGAGACACAGAAGGAAAGATTTCAAAGAATAATTTAGAAAGGAGAATTTTAAAAAACAGGAAATTATTGAAGTATTTCAAATAAATATAATATAGACTAAATTATGGAAAGCATCTCTAGTCAAGACAGCACTTTAGTGCATATTAAAGTGATGTAAGAATGTTCATAAATCCTCTCAAAATTAATCAAAAATAAGTACAGGCTCACAGACAAACAGCAATATTTACCCTTTCAAATAGTACATAAACAAGAGTACACCCAACAAAATGTAATGCTTCTATTTAAAAATAACCAGTGCATAATTAATCTGTGCAACTCTCTGCCATAAAATCTGATTCAGCTTAGTAGGAATCAGAAAAAAATTAGACATTTATAGCAAAGTGATACGTGCCTTACACTAACCGTGAAAGACCAAACTGGAATATCAGAGAGGGAAAAAGTGGCACAATTTGATGTGATAGAGCCATCCCTGACACACTGCTGTGGAATGATGACATTTTAAAATTAAAAGATTGTGGTCATAACCACAAATCCGCTATTGCTGCAAGTTCTGAAATGGTTTTACACGGCATTAAAAAGAAAGGTAAGAAAGTAAACCTGTACACAGATCATGGGCTATGTCTACACTTGTAATTTTAAGTCGACTTAACTAAGGGGGGCCACCCCTTGTGTGCAATGGGGCAAAGAGGGACAGGGACCCTGGCAGGGCATGTGGGCAGGGTGTGACACTCTCCGGATTTAGGGAACCATTTATGATATTATTTCCCATTAATATCTCATATATGCTATAATCCATAGGGGCTATGTCATGCTTGGTATCAATAGAAAGGTAGTAATTTGCTGGAAATTATTATATAGTTCATGTATTAAATGTATTAGAAGTTAGGAATATGATTGTTATATCTATACTTTAACTTGTATGATTCTGTGTAAACACCTGAGGCAGCTGTCTACAACCAGGGAGTAACCTGATGAGCCATTAAGGACACAATGGTTGTATTCCTTATACAAGTTAAAGTATAATATAAATACAATTCCTATACAGGAACTATATAATCATTCCCAGCAAATTACTACCTTTCTATTGATACCAAACATGACATAGCTTCTATCGATTATAGCATATATGATATATTAATAGGAAATAATATCATAAACGGTTCCCTAAATCTGGACAGCGTCACACAGGGCTCTGCGCGGAAGGGAGGGAACTGGTGTAGTCCTGGGGTAGCCCTAAGTCGACTTAGGGCTACCCCACATCTACACTGGCTTAATTCAACTTTAAAATGTCAAATTAAGCCTTAAATCCTATTAAATCTAGGTTTAATAAAGTCGACTTAATTTTCATTAAGTTGACTTTATTTTCCTTAAGTCGCCTTAAGCAAGCTGCTTAAGTCGATTTAAGGAAACTATAGTGTAGACACAGGGTAAATTAAGTCGACTTAAGCAATCTTAAGTCGACTTAATTTACAAATGTAGACTCAGCCATGGAGTGAAACCTCAAGACTTCTATGACTAGAATATTTTCTAAATCCATTTGGGCAAGCTCCACTTTGAATTGCATCTACCATTTAAGCCCTCTGACATTCACCAGTGCGCCCATCAGAAAACAAATCATAGGTGAAATTTAATTTTCGTTAATAAACCAGATACTATTTTACTCAGAATGCCGGATCATTTAAGCATATTCATTTGCACTGCACTCATCAAATTTAAATACTAATGCTATAATGAATCAGCATACTGGCAGTTAGCTTGCCTCTAAATCTTTTGTTCAGTACATTTTAAGAACATTTACTCTTCCTTTGATAATAGTACTTATGTTTTGTACCCCAAGAGCAACCAATTCATAATCTAGAGAGAGGGGTTTTTTACATTTATATACAAATAATAACACAGGGCAAAGATATAAAAAAAATGCCTACAAACATTAAGAAATTAAATGTCACTGTCTCCATATAAGATAGCAAAGCACTCTTCCAATTTTACAGGTGGTGAATCACGGGCCAGGTGACTTGCCTAATGTCACACAGGAAATTGATGTCAGAAAAAGGAACAGAATATAGATCACCTATTTCCTACTCCTATGCTACTAGTCGCAAGACCATAATCCCTTCTGTTAAAAGGAAGAACAATGAAGCATGGTGATTTTGATACTTATAAATCTTGCGATACATTCTTAATTCTATCTTTTTTCCCCTTAGTAAAGCTTATGCAAAGAAACTGCTGTAAATGGTAGGTTTGATGACTTTCACTATAAAGGAAAAAAAAAGCATATTTCACTCCTTGAAAAGGTTAGCAAACTATTTTGTAAAATGGTTTCCTTGGGGGTCTCCAGAACAACTGGGCCAATTCTATGTAGAAACAATATACAGAAGATACAAGGGGACCAGACTCTTTTGAACCAGCAGCTGCACTACCTGCAGCTCTCCATAACAAGCGGACCAATTCCATGTGGAAACAGATTGAGCACAAGATACAAAAAGATCAAAATTGTTTGAACCAGCAGCTGTGCAACCTGCAGCAGTTAATCTTTCCTGGCAATCTGTTAGAGACACACATTCCTCAGGCTAAGAGGACTAAGAGGCTTTTGCTGACTGCTGTTCCTCAGAGAGAAGCCTAGTCCAATTCTCCCTTCATATTATTGAACACTTAAACCGTGGACTGAAATATATTGGGAAGAAAGTAACTTGTTTGGCATTGTATGAAACTGGAAGGACATTTCTTAACAGGTGCTTTGGATAAGGGTGTCACAGGTTCATTTCTTAACCTGAATCTAGCTCAACTAATGGAAAGATATTTTTGCTACCAAGAAAATAAAATTCTAGTATGTTAATACATATTTAAAATAATGATGGCAGGTGAAAAAAATAAATATTGAAACCTGGCAATCTTAGCTGGAACTGAATAAAATATCTGCAAAGAGTAGAAATAGGGCTTCAGGCAATTAAATTAGAATTGCAGTTTCTTTTCTCTTAAAAAGAAGTGCTATATTGTTCCTATTTAAAGTTCAATTCATCTGTTATTCTCCATGGACAACTCATCTCAGTACAACATATACTTTTGTGTTTCAGAAACGTCTATTATCCTTTCTAAGATGATTGCAGCTTCTTTCATTTCTACCCACACTCTCACACACACACAACTGCTGTCATCTTTTACAGAATTGAATCATAGTGGGAGCTCAGTAGCACCGCTGAACAGTTTCTGTTATTTAACCATTTTCACATATGCACTGTTTTGCAAAACAGATGTTCGCGATTTAAATATTCCACGCTTCTTGTTCATAGCCCAAAGGTGACATTTGAGGTGAGGGGTCATAATCCTTTCCACTTTGGAGAAATAGGACAGTAAAAAAACCTGTAAAAAAGTTTTAATTGCACTGAAAGATTTTAACCATACTTATGTTTGTAAAAATGGCTGAGGTTTGAAACATGAAAGTTGGCATATTCTGAGAACAGTTTGCGGGGTTGGAGGGCTGAGTGAGAAAGTGAAGTTTTAAATGCCACAAAGCCCATTCACACAGGGACTTGGGCATTGCAGCACTCAGCTGCAGACAGAGACAGCCTTTGGCTATTGGGGGCCCTAGGCAAAGGCACATTGTGGGGCCCCCTATAGACCTGTGGGGCCCTGTATAGGCCCATGGGGGCCCCCTGTCACCAACCCCAGCTCCCCACTGCTATTCCCAGCCCTGCCCCTCTCCCCCACACCCCCAGATCACTTCCAGCCTCATCTCCCACTCACCAATCCTGGACACAGAGGCCAGCTCCTCTGCTGGCTGCCAACCGAGGCAGACACGGCTTTTGGGGCAGGCAAGGGGACCCCTTACAGCTTGGGGCCCTAGGCTTGCACCTGCTTCGCCTACCCCAAAAGACGCCTCTGGCTGCAGAAAATCACGGGAATAACACTGCAATCCACAAAGCCTGAGTTAGTCACTTAGGCTCCTCCACAACAAACAGTTACCATAGCAAGGAAATCCACAGAAGCCAGGATACTAGGCAGGAAGCTACCTAAGTTAGCCAGTGGATGATATTGATAACAAAGGTGTATGCTAAGCTCCATCTCTATCATGGAGATAGGCACCAAAGGCTGGACTGCAGAAAGATATCTAGCTCTGCTTAGTGATTGGAACCCCTCTCCTGGACTCAGGCAGCATAGGTACCTCACCTGTTTCTTGTAGAAATGAGTTAGTCACCTGCCTTGCTCCATACAAAAAAAAAAAATACTGCTTTTGATGCTCACCTTAGCTGAGTGCTTTCTGGGCTATGAGACACCTAAGTTCTACTTTCTACTCCTTGCCAAAAGGGGAGAAAGAATTTGAACAGTTATCTCCCAGCTGGCTTTGGAAGGAGAGTGGGTCTCTTCCTGCTTTGCTCCAACGTGCCAATCCAAGTCTGTGGTAAGCATCGGCAAGGAGGGTGGGGGAGCACAACTGATTTCCCCACTACATAAATGGTACCTCGGGTCTCCCACGTCTCAGGGGAGTACTATGACCCCTAAGTTATGGGTTATTCTGATATGGGGCTTCCTCAGTTACTACAACTGAAGCTGTTCCACTGGGGATAAATAATGAGAAGGGACTGGAGCAAGGGGAACTGGACTGGACCCTGGGTCTTTAATGTCAGCTGGGTGCTCAAATCACTGGACAACATAATTGTTCCCTCTTTCTCTCCTCTCCACCTCTTTCTCCCAGCTCAGCAACTAGTTAAGTATTTATCCACCATGAAATGGTCTTTGAGTCAGACACACATCAGTTTGGACCATGCACAAGAGACAGGTAGGTATTTGCCTGAATCATGAATTCATTACCCCGGTTCATGAATTGCTGTAAGGCTTAGTTTAGAGATAGGTGTCTGAGTGCCTAAAAAAGGAGAGCAGAGTGCATGCCCAGTGGTAGAAATGTTGGCACAGAAGAACTTTTATCCTGAAAATTTAGGTGAGTGAGTTAGTTTAGGTGCCTACAGGTTTTGGCAAGAATTCTATGGATTGCAGTGAAGCCTAAAACTGAGATGTAGGCAATTAACCTTGGGTGCCTAAGTATCTTTGTGGGGCAATGGTGAGTTTATACATTTTCAAAAGAAGTGTTGTAAATGCCAGAGGAGATCTAAAAGGGCAGAGACAAAAGTGGATACAACCACATCTATATCTTGTAATTACATCTTAAGTTAAAAAAGGAATGACTACATAAATATTCTCTCACTCAGAAATTTTGAAAAACTTTTCATTCTGACAGTTCACATTCTTATAACCTTGCCAATTAAGCTTTACATATACCAATTAAAAGTTATGGGACTGTCAGTGCCACAAATTGCACATTTACCCTCAAGAAGATTGTTAATGATTCAAAGCCATTTCTGCTTTCCCTAGAAAATTACCATTAGGTTTAATTACAAGTAACCACAGCAACCTTTTGGGGCCTCTTTCTACTTAATAAGCAGGGTGTGACATCACAGATAAATGTTACTGAATCTTGTAACATATAAAATGCCAACTAACAGAATTCCTTATGCAGATGTATTCACAAAACCATCTTTCTTATGGGACCGACTACATTTTTGTTTATCACAGAGTCCATTCTAGCCTCTGAGGCTCTCCTCTTTCACTTTCCACACTTCCTCTCCCCAGTCCTTCTTTTCTCAGTATTCACTTCCACTCTCATTCATTCCCATGTTCCTTCTCATCCACTTCTACTCTCACGTCATTCCCTCTAACACATACTCAGAGTTACTTGCCCTCCCCTCCTCCTTTCTTCCCACACCCCCTCACACATTCCATTTCCACTTTGCTTTTCTGTCATTTTATCTTCTCCCCCAAATCCTGCTTTTTCCTTCTCTTCTTATCTTCTCCCTTAAAAACTCTCCTCTGTCTTCCCCAGGAAATTCTCCCTATCAAAAATGCACTTCTCCCTTACATTCTGAAATCACCCTATCAGATCAATACAGTGCATCCCTCCCACACCCATGCACAGTCCACAGAGATCATAAGCCCCTATCTCCAGCAGTGGGAGGCACCACTGGTAATTGCTTCCTTCTCACCCTCAGGCCTCACTGAGACAACAACCTATGATCTTCCCCCATCTTAGTCCTTTGGTGCAGAGTCTTGTCTACATAGAATTAGGCTTGGCAAGGATTGACAGATAAGGATTACCCAATCTTCACCCTTTCAGGCCTGTATATGGGTGAGAGATGCTCAACCATCATTCATCCCTTAGGGCTGAGGTGCGAGGAGGCAGGGGGTGTTTCCACACTGCCTGATTTTCATATTCCCTCAGTCAGAAGTGGGAGAAATGAGGCAGGAGGTAGGTAGATGAAGACTCTGTTCACAGAAGGTGTGACGCATAAATGACATCTGTTCACTTGTTCTGTTCTCAGAGTGCAGTGGTTGGGGGAGCAGGGACAGGGACAGATAACAGATTCTGTTCATTGAAGGCTTCACACCTTTTTGGTTGCTGTGGCTGGCTTGATTAGGCTGCTTTCCCTAATGAGGTTCTTTTCCAGTTCCCTGACCCTCCCACAGGTGGCAGAGGAGGCTGGCTGGGAAAAGGCTGATTTCTTCTTAGGGAGTTCCCTGGGGCTGGGGAGGCAGCCATCTGGCAGCAACCAGTTTGTGGGCAGGGGACTATGGACATTCTCCTCCTCAGTGTATGCCAGGCAGCAAAGACTACACATAATTACTGCATACCTCAGAATGCATTGTCTCAGACTCACCAGCCATGGCTGCTGAGGCCATCAACTTCACATGACAGGACAAGGGAATGTTATCTGCAGCAGAACGTTACACACAGTGCTAGATCTAGCTCTGTAAGAAATAAGGGGGGGGGGGGAATCAATAGTTTAAATAATAGAGTTAGAGTGCCACTTTGGAGCCAGTGTAGAGGGATTATTCCCAGGTAGAAACTTTCCAGTGTGGATAGCAATTAGCTTCTACCAGAACTCAGGTGTGGCAATTGTCATCTTGGCTGGCATAGCAAAGATTGACCTAGGGACCTCCAAAGCTAAAAGCATGAGTTGCTATAGCTTGAGCTAAACAGACAGCCTCACCATATACACATCTTTATGGTTCAGGGACAGAGATGGACATATGACACAGACACACTAGTGGGTTGCATAGGCACAAAAAAGGAGGCTACCCCCATCTCCCATTCAGAGAAAGTAAGATATTCTTTCTTCCACAGCCAACCATCTTGGCTGCCTAGTACGAAGAATAAGGTCATACCTCTTCCCTGCCTCTGGAATGGCAATTGTTCCTCAAAATGCAAAGACTGTGGCCAATTTCTCTTCCTTACCAACTCCGACTTTGCTTGTGCACTAGCACAGAGCCAGCCACAATCTGGGCTATTGTTATTTCACACTTCCATTGCCAAGAGCTGAGCATGCTCACTGATCTACTTTACAAAAGCACGTAGACAACAACAAAACAAATATAATGAGACTTTTCTTTTCCTCTGTGACTTTACTGAATATTCCCTCTCTTTGGCCTGGTGCAAGGGCTAATTCAGCCCAGGGGCTTGCTGATAGGACAAATTGCACAATGAAGATTGAAAATAGCTCTTTAAGTCACTGCAGCAAAATCCTCAAAATGCAAAAAACTGCCTTTAATAATAGGGATAGAAAAAAGTGGATTAAACAAAAACAATTTTAGGAATGTAGTCTTTATTAACATTCTAGAGTAACTTCAGATTCATATATGGTTTCAGAATGTACAGAATTTACAGAAAAATAAATACAGAAAAAAAATCGTAAGAACTTCTAAAATGATGAACTTTGGTTATCACAAGCAATGGTTTGAACCAGGAGAAAGAGATGATCTGGAGCAGCTGAGGTGATACAAGAGATTTTTCAGCTGCTCTATGCTGTGTGAGGCATGCAGCACCAAAGACAGCACACTGTTACCACCAGCTGGACCACAGGAAAAGATCAAGAATTTAACTTGTTCTAATTAGCATGATTAGAGTGATAACATTATGTTGTGCAATAATATATAATTATCTATAGTTTAAAGGGTTTTCATAATAGTTAATAAAGGTAGTTTTAAGTGGTTACAGTCAGGGAAGAACAAGATGGCAGCCATAGGGAATTGTAGCTGAAAAACCCCTATAAATGGTAGCCTTCGAATAATTTGACCAATAATGAGTAGGCAGGTTGGAGGGGGGGGGAAGCACTTCAAAATTTGAAGGGAGAGCTGAGTCAAACATAAATGCAGGTTCTCAGACAGGTCCAGTTTGATTAACAGATGAGTTTAGTGGCTGTGATAGGTCCATAAATGCAACTAATCAGAAAGCTTAAAGCTGATTAGTAGAATGGGTATGCTAATAGCTAGGATTGAAAGAGCAGCCAATCAGAAAAGGTGAAAATCTATGAAAAAGACAGGAACCTGAAAGGGTTTAGTCAGTTCAAGTGGAAGGTGCTGGAGTGAGTGGAGTGAGTGAAGAGAAAAGGAAGGTCATCAAAAGAGTCGAAATCTGAGAGAAGGAATTGCAACAGAGCTGACATCACAGAATAAAGAAAGCAACAGGCTAAGAAGATGAGCTGAAATAAATCACTGCAACTGCAGTGAACTTTGACAAAACAGAAAGACAATGAGAAGGAAGGAAGAAAAGAAGACGGAGAAGTAATGATGTTTCTTGTATAATTAAATAGAACATATGGTTGGGTGTGCATGAGCTAATAAAATTGAATGTTTGTTTGTGCGTGTATGTCATTTTCTGCATAGATTTTAATGTTGAAAAACTTGCTGTCAGCATCCTCTATGTGACTGGCCATTCCATATAGAATATAACTGCTTAGTGCAACCATATAATATTGTTATAGTGTATACTTTAATGTATATACGTGTCAAGAGAATTTATGGTACTTTTCATGTATACCTTTTGAAAGAGAATGTTATATTGCTGTTAGATTTATTATGTTAGTAAATATTGTTTCAAAATAAAGGTTACTTTGTTTTAGGAAATTACTGCCTGAGTGTCAGTCCTTCAAGTGGAAGGCTGGTATTTATCTCCCCACAAGGGTGAACAGAATTAATCTGTTCTGGGGAGTTTCCCAAAAGTCGCAGGAAAACCCTGGCAATTCCTTTAGGGCTAGTCACCTCCTGTTACCTGCTGAAACAGGCAAAACTAACAATTGGTTTATTGAGGTAAGTAGGCCATTGTGAGGGTGTCTTGGACCTGATTTTGAGGTAAAAGAGGGGAAGGACCACTGTGGAGATAACCTAATGGATACTGAACACCTTTGTAAATATCCATTACTAAATTTCAAATTAGAATGCAGATCTTGATTACCTGAGCCTCATCTTTTACTACAAGCATGTGTGTATGTATGATTTTGAACCAAGCCAATTAGAAAACTCTAGGCTCAGTATAAACTAAACATCAGTCTGATGCAACTTTGTACATTCCCTAGTCCCCTTGGTTTTTGTTCATGACCTTAATGACAATAGGATCCCATTGCAGATTTCAGCCCTTGATTTGAGTTAATGACCACAAAGATTGAGGCAACAGAACAGTTAATAAGAAGATGAATAGTCTTCATCTTTAGGACAAGAAATAAAACAACATTTTTACATATGTTTCTGCAGAAACTCAGTCAAGTACTACATAGTTCCTAAGATGATTGTCTTTGTTTCAATATCTACAGGAAGAAATTCTCAGAAATCCCAGATTCACTAGCAAAATTTCATTCGTATATTTGTTGGGTTATATGAAATTTGTTCAGCTCATAGTTTATGGGATATCTGAGTTTTTCAGAAACCATTTATATTATATGCACTTGAATTTCTGCTAAGCTAGCTATCTAATCCTATGTAAAAGAACAGATCTATTGTGCAAAGGCACAATGTGTACAATAACTCCATCAATATTGTGATGGATGCAGAGAACTTATTGTTTAGCTTTGCAAATGAATTAAACACCACTGTGCACATCCTTAATTGCATCTCTACTATACTAACTCTGACACATTGAGGATGCTTTTAAGGTTGCCTGTCATTTCTATCAAAATCCCACCCATATTAAGTTGACGAGATCCTGACTGCAAGATTTACATTCATTTGCTATAATTAAGGATGAAGACTAAGCGGGAGACTGAAAACAGAGTAGGCTAATTTTTTTTTAATAAAAAAGGTGAACAACATTAACTTTTGACAACTGCAAACTTGCCATAAAAATCCAAAAGCTTACTAGAGTATATATAGCTCTGACTGATTTTTTTTTATGTGTCAACATTTTCTAAGCATCTGCCAGCAAAAATGATGGCAGTCTTTTCTTTACATTGTATCACTATCTTGATTCTGAGTGCTTAATCCTTTTGACAATAAGCCTTTAGGTGCCTTTATTAGGAAAATTTGGATGCCTAAATTTTGGCACTAAGTTTCACAGGTTTGGCCTGAGAAATGTAACAGTCTTCAAACTGGTCTCATTTTTTGTGTTGGAAACGCATTATCTGAGCTACTGAATACAACAGCTCCTCTTCGCTACACTTTTTGTATGCATTAACTTTGTTAGAGAACCCAGGATTTTGGTAACTCATCTGCTTAAGTGAGGGCTGCCTAATCAAAACTTTGTCTCTCTTACAGATAAGACAATGAAGTTCTCTGCAAGAAAGTCCTCTCCTTTACAGCGATGGAGCTTTAATATATGAATGCAGGAAATCAGTCTTCTCCTTTCTTCACTATTGCTTGGCACTAGAAATAATTCTTTGTGGTTCACTAGTATCAGTCCCTGGTGGAATGTGCTTGAGGACTACATATCATGAAATATGTATGTATGTGATATTGTATGTTATATAGGTGTTACGCAAATATAAAGTTTGTGACTTGAGGCAGCAGACATAAAAGGTGTGGTAAGAAGTCTGATGAAGTCTCTTATCTCTTCATAATAAACAGTCTAAATAGGTGTTCTGTAATAGGTGTTGGATGGCTACGTTGACAGTATTTCAAGGTGTGGTAATTTTGGTGTGGTTGATTTTGGTAATGAATCACATTAAATAAAGTGCTACATTTCTTAAATTTAAATTAATAAATCTTTTATGTCTGATGAATTCTGCATCACAATATGTCAATGTCATAAACTTCCTCTGTATGCAGATTACTGTCACTTCACTAATGCAAATTCTTATTTCTTTGCTTTCCTAGGAATTTCTTGCAAGGTGTAAACAAACTTATCATATTATTTACTGCATACACAAAAAAAATTATAGGAGCATCTCTCGTCAAGGGTGTTTAGACAAATTCAGGACTTCTTAGAGCACTCACAGGGAACAATCACTATTCATAGTAAGAATAAAGAGCAAACAAGTCAACCTCATAATAATTATGGGCAAAGATACTGTCGCAGTTTCACGGTAACTGTACTGTTAGCCCTTATTCCATGGTCTGCTCCAGGATTGTCAATGCAAGTTCAGTTCTTCACCAATCTCCTGTCTCTGGACAGAGACCTATGCCTCCTGAACATGGGGGGGGAGGGGATGTTTTATTATTATTTTTAAAGCAGCACGGGTTCATGATTTACACTGTGATCTCCTCAGCAAACTAGTCTAACAGCTAACTGATGAAGTGGGATTTTCTCCCACGAAAGCTCATGCGATAAATAAATCTGTTTGTCTTTAAAAGTGGCACAGGACTCTGTTGTCCAGCTAACACCTGTGTATTGCTTTTTTTCCCTCAAGGGCTATGTCCGGTGTGATTTACCTGCAAACCAAATAGTTCTTTCTAAGCAAGCACATTTATTCTTAAGGTAAAAAAAAATCACAAAAATAAACAGATTTAAACGCATATTTTAAACATGCCAGAAATCACCACTAGCCTCATGGGTGAATTTGAAATTATTAGATTTGTATCAGTAAACATCAATTTCACCACACAAATAAACCAATGAAAATATATTTGTATTTATAATAAAAATTTTCAGGTAGGCAAAGAAAAATGCTGCTTGAGAACTTAAAGTTTGGGTTTAAGGCTATTTACTTTGTATATTTTGACAGTGATGTCAACAATTTGTGTTTTCACACTTATACAGCTTTAACTTTTTGAATGTCAAGGGCAACTGTTATTAAATAATCATTGTCTGACACTCCCCTAGAATTTCCCACAACTGTGAAAATATAAATTGACAAACATAAAAATTACTTATAATCCTTAATTTTGGGCAACTGAAAATTTAGAAATGAAAAAATAGGGGGAAAAAATTAAAACAGACCAATATTATCTGTCCAAGTTATATAAAAAAAATTGAATTCTTCCAAGCCAATTTATGGTACCCTAGCAGGCCATAGCCTTTTTGAAACCTTCTACAAGTGTTGGGGCCCCCTTGAACAGAAGGTCATGTCTGTTTGCTGGATCAGAAAGAAAACCATATGTCACTTCAAAAACTCAGTCTTTTTATACCAAAAGCCCTTTCTTTGTTTGAGCCTCTGGAGAACCCAGTTCCAACTAGTATATGGAAACAGCCCAAGAGATGACACTTCTCTGGACCTGTTAAAATCTCAGTGGTAATAATCCTACTGCTTTTAATTCCTGTAAGAGCTATGATAATCATATATAAATGTATTACTGGTTTAATACCATGGTCCCCAAAGCTACTACATAGTGTTGCAATATCTGTCACAGTTTCAATATCTATTATAGTTACCTAAAAAAGTTATGGAACCTGATTTGCTAATCTTGTTCTTTATTATGCTAGCTGGATAACAGCTTTCTACAAGGCCATTACATAGCCACGGTCTGATAGAACAGAAAGTCTAAACATGCTGAAGACAAAGAAAGTCCAAGAATGTCTGAGATCCTTTCTGTCCCACAAGTGAAGGAAGGCAGAAGATCCTGGAGTATAGAGTGTTTGGGTTTGGGGAAACATTGATCCACCTTCTATAGTTTTGGTGACCTCCATGTCAGTAGAAGGGAAACTGATTTACTTGGGGACAGACTGGCTAGAGTAGGCAGGAGGGAGTTAAACTAATAACAAAAAGGGGAAGACAAAAAAGGAGAAAACATCTCGATTTTGGGCTAAGAACATTATTATTTAAGAAGCCAAAGAACATGGAAAGAAGAATTTCTTTAATTCCATATACAGCAATGAAAGAAGCCTGGGTAATAAACAAGAGGAATTGCTCATTTATGAACATCCATTTGATCTAGTTGGTATTACTGAAATCTGGTGGGCTGGTTGACATGACCGGAATGTTAAAATCAATGTCTATGACATGTTTAGGAAGGACCAAGTGAAGGACCAAGGGAGTGCTATTCCATGTGAAAAACAGGATTACCTGTTTCTGGGTCACTCATAATTAGGAAGAAAATTATCTTGAATGCTTATAGATCAGTATCCTAATGGACAAAGCACAAGATGAAGTATTGGTTGGTGTCTGATATAGATTGCCAAATCTCATTAAGGAACATCATGATCAACTCCATATCCTACCTGTCCATACTGTGTAAGGAGAAAAAAGCTGTATGATCATGGATGACTTCAGTTTGAGTGCTATTTGCTGAAGGTCTAATGCTGCCAGTATTAAATCATCTTTAAATATTACGGATGATAATTTCTAACTCAAAAGATGTTGCATCCAACACAAGGCAATTCTATATTAGACCTCATCTTCACAGATAAAGAGGAATGGATCACAGAACTGTAAAAGAATGTTATCTTAGGTACAAGTGATCATGACTTGAAGAGAATAATGTCCAGATGAGTAATACATATACTTGGTGCTTTAAAAGGGGCAATTTCACAAAGCTGAAAACTATTATAAACAAAATCAGTGAGATGGAAGAATTTAACCAGAAAAAATGTAAATAACTGGAAATTGTTTAAGAGCACTTTAGTAGGAGCCCAAAAGCCCACAATCCCATATATTGAGTTAGAAAGCCAACTTGGTTAAAAAATGATGTGAAGGCTATATCGATATAGATATGAACAGATACATGGAAGAGAGAGATGGAAGAAAAGGAAGTTGATAGTAATGAATACAAATCAAAAGCTAGGAATTTAGAAAATTGATAGGGAACACAACACATGGAGACATATATGGCCAGCAGAGTTAAGGACAATAAGAAAAGGATTTTTTAAGTGTATTAGGAACAAAAATAATCCTAACAATGGCATTGTTCCATTGTTAAATATGAATGTTAAAATTATCAATTACAACATAGAAAAGATGTGTTCAATAAATATTTCTGTTCTGTATTTGGCAAAAAAAATGATGTAATTTCATCGCATGATAACATTATTTCTATTCTACTAGCATCTCAGTAGGATGGTAAACAGCAGCTAGTAAAGTTGGATATTTTTAAATCAGCAGGACCAAATAGCTTAGATAAGGGAGGAGCTTGCTGGATGATTTATGTTGATTTACTGGCTCCACGAGACTGGAAGAAAGTTAATGTGCCAATATTTAGAGAGAGTAAATGGGATGACCAGATAATTATAAGCCTGTCAGTTTGACATCGAACCCAGGCAAGATAATTAAGCAGCTGATATGGGAATCAATTAATAAAGAATTAATCCAGGTAATATAATTAATGCCAATGGGTTTAACAAACTTGATATTATTTTTTATAAGATTACAAGTTTGGCTGATACAGGAAATAGTCTTAATATAATATACTTAGGCTTGTGTAAGGTGTCTGACTTAGTATCAAATAATATTTTGATTTAAAAAATGGCAATATATTGATACATTAAATTGATTAAAAGCTGGCTAACTGGCAGGCCTCCAAATGCAATTGTAAAGAGGGAATCATCATTAAATAAGTGTATTTCTAGTGGAGCCCCACAAAGATTGACTCTGAGCCCTCTGCTATTTAACATTTTTATCACCTGGACCTGGAAGAAAACATAAAACAATCACTAATAAAGTTTGCAGAGTACACAAAAATTGGGAGAGTGGTAAGTAATGAAGAGAAAAGGTCACTGATGGAGACAGATATGGATAGCTTGGTAAACTGGATGCAAGAAACAATACAAACAAGGAGTCCTGTGGCACTTTTAAAGACTAACATATGTATTTATCACATGAGCTTTCCTGGGAGAAAATCCCACTTCTCTGATGAAGTGGGACTTTCTCCCACAAAAGCTCATGTGATAAATAAATTTTTTAGTCTTTAAAAGTGCCACAAGACTCCTTGTTTGCTTTGCTGAACTAGACTAACATGGCTATGCCTCAAGAAACAATGTTTGTTTTAATTCTGTTAAATGTAAATGTATACATCTACGGACAAAGAATAAAGGCCATAGTCACAATATGAGACCTTCTATCCAGGGAAGCAGTGACTCTGAAAAAGATTTTTGGAGGGTCGATACATGAACTCGCAGGGCAATACTGTGGCCAAATGTGGTAACACAATCCTTCGATGCATAAACAAAGGAATCATAACCAGGAGTTGAGAGATTATTTAACTTCTACATTTGTCAGTGGTGTAATTACTGCTAGAATATTGCATCCAGTTGTCAAAGGCTACCGGGAGGGGGCACTGATAAAGAATTTTGCTGTCTCTGTCTCTTTCTCAGCCTTGAGATCTGGCTGTTTCTAGATTTGTTTTGTTTTTCTTATCTTTCTGTCTGGAAACGGTCTCTGTGACCTCAGAATGTTTTTACCAGGGCGGAGTAATGTGCATCTGGGAGAAGTGCCTTTCTAACCTATCAGAAACTGTATTTGATTCCTGTAACATGAACTAAAGTCTATAAGAGAAGCTGTTGCTATGTCACAGGTTGGAGATTTCCTTTGTTCTCTCCCTGTGAGCGCTCCCGTATACAGATCTAAGAAAAGGCTTGCTAATCACACTTAAGAGATTTGCATTTTTCTTTGACACAGTTCTGGTGTCCACAATTCAAGAAAGACGTTGATAAATACGAGAGGGTTCTGAGATGTGCCACAAAAATGATTAAAGGATAAGAAAAAATGCCGTCTAGTGATAGCGTCAAAGAGCTCAATCTATTTAGCTTAAGAAAGTGAACAGTAAGGGTGATTTGATTATAGCCTTCTATAAGAACCTACATCAGGAAAAAATATTTGATAATGGGCTCTACAGTCTAGCAGAGAAAGGTATAATATGATTCAATGGCTGGAAGTTGAAGCTGGACAAGTTCAGACTTAGAATTAAAGTGCGCATTTTTACAGTGATGGTATCAGTCCAGTCCAGTGGAATTTTTTCCTAAATAATATGCTCTAGGAATTTTATGAGGACATTCTACAGCCTATTAGATGATAGGCCAGATTAGATTATCACAATTATCCTTTTGGTCCTGGAATCTAGGAATGCCCTATACACTGGTGGGAGCCAAGAGGAAAGACTATAGAAATGCCAATGCTAGCTTTATGCTATCTGGGCAAACTTACAGTTTCAAAACACCTCACTATCACCAAGACCCTGCATATGTACTCTAAATATCAGGATGGGTTGTTGTCTTTGGACTCTGTATTTTTATATTTCAATGATGATATAAGAACATAAGAATGACCATATTGGGTCAGACCAAAGGTCCATGTAGCCCAGTATACCATCTCCCAACAGTGGCCAGTGCCAGGTGCTTCAGAGAAAATGAACACAACAGGTAATCATCAAATGATCCACCCCCTGGCACCATTCCCAGTTTCCGGCACCTTTATAATGTTTCTTTCTGTCTCATTGCCTTAGGAATATTATTTCTCTTTTATATTCTCCTTAAACTCTCAGAATTCCATTTATGAAAGCTGATAAATCTTAAAAATCTCATGCTCACTAAAGAGATATTAAGCGGTATCGATTTTAAAGAAAGGCACAAATGAACAAACCCATTCTTCACAAGTGTGGGACAGATCCTTAGCTGTTATAAAGTGAAACACTTATATCAACTGAGGAGCTGAGTTCACACTTCTTAAGCAAGGGAAGCAAATTTATATTTTCTGACTTGAGGAACCATTCAGCATATACTCCTTTTAACCATGAACATCTGGTTTTATTACCAGGCAACATACAACCTCTTCACATCTCTCATTTGAACTGGAATTGGAACTATAATTAGAAAGGCTTATATTTGGAAATTGATCTAAAAGAACTTCCTCTGATCCTTGGTGATCAGTCTCAGAACAATTTAGACATTTTTAAATGGGACTGGCCACTGTGCTCAAGTCAAAACTTTCTTTTGCTCTGCATTCGTAGTCAGAAAGATGTCTTCTGTACTCAGTTCAACAGTGTTTCCATAGTCATCCATTTTCTCCTTACCTACAATGCCAACTGTGTTCAACATTCTCTGTTCAAAATGCATTGGCAATTTACAAAGCTCTAATTTTGTGTTGTTGGATCAGGTGAAACTTTAAACAAACATTTTCCTAAGAAGAATAAGTATTTGTAGTGTATGATTACTGCCCTTGGAAATGGGGATGGGACTATTCTGAAGTTACCTGATGTTTTTCATCTTAAATAAATAAATGTTATCAAGGTAGTTTTAGAAGGTTGCCAAGTAAGGAGAAAAGCTATGATTTCCTCACAACAAAAATAAGCACTGATGCTCCTGAGGGAGCACAGACACATTATTAACTTTATCCTTCAGTTTTTTACAACATATATGCACATGAAGTAAATATTTGTATCACTGCATTTAAAAAAAAATATTTGTTCATTGTACTATCATTTGGAATATACCGTAAGATGTGAGTAAAATCTACTCATATAAGTTACAGGAGGAAAACAAGGTAAAACTTTTTGCATGAAAAAAGTGTGTAAACTGTTCAGAGATTTATTGCTGACAGTTCTGCCCAATAAACTCAATTATATATTAAGCATATTTACTATAATACATATTTACAAATGCAAATACAGTTTCTCTCATTTCCAAGCTATCAATATAATGAGCAGGAATCTATAGAATAGTTAAAAATAGATTTGCTGCCTGCTAGTGTAGTTTGGCTAAAGAAATCACTCCTGGTCACTATTTAAGAAGAACAGATTAAATTTTGGTTACATGTACATTTACAGGTTTAAATTTTTAGTATTTTGGGTAAATGAAACTGAAGGTTCAAATTTTGTGCAAAGAAGTGACAAAATGAAATGTTCCCAAACATTTTAAATGAATAATGTTTGTAACATTTTTATAAATAATAAATCACCTATAACCTAACAGCATTTAGTATGCATACAATCTGATCACAATAAGATACCTTTAACTAACCTGTACACCAGAGGCCTCCTCCTGACAACCTTAGGGGTAATCATGAGATATATGTGGATCAAATAAGAATCTTGATTCATAAATCTGATGAGTTTCTTTCTTTGCTGTTGACTTAACTTTAATCTTATACATTCTCTTTCTCTTTTTTTTTTGCTGGGTCATCCTGCCTAAGTAACACCCAGCACCCTTATGTTCAAAAGCAAATTTAAAAAAAATTTAAAACCCTAAACACAATTTTTTCAGCCCCCCTTCCTCCCCCACGAGTGTAGAGCTACACCTGGTTGCATGCTGTGGGGGAAGGAGGAGGGGCTGGCAGCTTCTTTCACTGCTTTGGGCAAGCAGGCTTTACTAAGTCCCCTCCACCACCCTTCCCAGCAACACCATGCAGGACTAGGTGATGGGTTTAAGCGTTCATTGGGTGTTCCATATCCCCTGCTGCCCCCAGAGGGCAGGTGCAGTAGACTGCTCCAATTGGCTTCTGAGGAGCAACTGCGGCTCTCATCACCAGACCTCATGCTTAAAAAATAATATAAAGCATTAACAAAAGCTGCCTTTCAGTTAATTTTTTACCAATATTACAGCTTAACGCCAATAAAATGCCAGCATAGTAATATAAGCATGTAGCCAGTAATTAAAAACTGAAGTGCTGTAAAAAAAAAACATGCCAACCAACCTAAATATTACTTATCCCAGCACACAAAAATTAATTCCACTAAAACACTGTATAGCTACCTAAAAAGTATTATGGGAGGGTTAGGGTTGCCCCCCCATTCTAAGCGAGTATTACATTGAAAAGTGTACATACAGGCAAGGATGGTAAACCCTAATTACAAAAAAAAGTGCAATTGTTGCTATTTAATTTTAAAATAGAGCCTGTGCAAGTGCAATCTGGCAACTAAGTAGCCCAATCAATCTGTAAACAGATTGCCCTCCCAGAGGCGCTAAACCTAAAAAAAACTAAGATGCCAAAAACCGCCTGAAAAATCACAAAAGCTTAAGTCAACAAATAAAGCAACCAAAAAAAAAAAAAATAACCAGGTTTATAAACAGTACCCTAAGCATTGCCTCCAGCCAAAACAAATCATACCCCAGAGGCCCCAAAACACCTATTAAATCAAAATTAATAATTTTATTTGTCTTAATTAAAAAAAAATATCTGAAAAATAGCCATGCTTAATATATATAAACTATTCTTATAAAGCAAATTAATGCAAATGACCAGGGCTAAACAATTGCAGTCGTATCATCTCTTGCAAGGCACCATTCACCTTCTCTTCCCACCAGTAAAATCCAACTGTACCATTAAAAACCTTGACAGTCCTACCAATCAGCCCTGTAAAGTTATAGCAATTTGCACCCTACCCTTCATGCAGTGTGTTAGCCTAATCCCGAGTACCGTAACCTTTATTATGCTTTAAAATTTTATTTTAAAACAATTGCCAACACCACCAAATCATTTAAGCAGGCTATCTTCAAAGCTCTGCAAAACATAAACAAGTATGCCAACTATACAGCCCACCTCCACTAGGCCCTGGCTGAGGTTGGGGTTTTAAAAATCCTGCCCCCCTTTAAAGAGTACTATCAGTTCAGCATGGTTCTACTTGTTTGGCCTCCTAGAATGCCAGTTAACACACACCACCTGTATGTAATAATTTTACCAGACACATGCAACCCAGCTATTTTAAAACCACAAATTAATGTAATTAATATAAACATTAATACTAATGCATTTTAAATTAAATTTTGTAATGTAAGCTGTTCATTTTAAACAAATAATTTATAAAAGCATCCTTTGTTCCCCTCTCCCCAAAGTAACCAACAAAAATAAAATAAAATAAAATAATACACTATCCTAAAAATAAAATACAATAAAAAACAACCTTTAAAATTTTATTAATATTAAAACACTAAATAAACCTTAATATAAAATAATTAAATTACAAATTAACCAGCTTCCCCTTCTTTAAAAACCTTAATTCAAAATTTAAAAAAATGATAGCAAATGTAGCGGGCCCTAAACCATACTGTTTAAAAAACAGCCCGCTTTAATATATAAATATAGATATATAAATATAAATATAAATAAATATATAAATATATAACCCCATATATAAACAAAATAAAACTAGTACTGAACAAAAATGTACCTTGCTCCCAAACTACAACAAACATAACTTATACACTCTATAAAATAATAAAATAAAACCAAAACAAAAAAAATTATAAATACATAAAAAATAACCAAATGTGCATGCCAAACTTCCCACTTAAACATAAATATATAAAAACTAATAATACCACCCTCCCGTCAGTTAAAACGTCGTCGTCAGGGCAACCGCTGTGTTCACTGCCACAAGTCATTACTAAATTACTATATTGAATTACTATACTGAATTATTATAATTCATAACCAGTGTCCTATAATAGTATCACAAGTGGGAAAGGTTGAACAAAACCACAAATGTAAATGCTTCACTCTGTAGTAGATTTTTTAATCTTGAATCATCTCATGGACTAAAAGATTAACAGAAATTGGCCATGCTTACTTTAATTATATAAAAATGAGTAAGAAGTCAACCACACTCATCATGTAGATACTATTATAATACATGCAATAAACATATAAATAAGACTTAGCGGAAAGGATTTTCTGAAAGACAGTAACATCCACTATTGTATTTGATTATTTATAGAAGACTATAATTATCATTTTTCAAGACATGGAAATAAATTGCTTAAGACTCATTTATTTTAATATATTAAAACAAAAAACAAAAGACACCAAAAAACAAACATAGGATTATGAGGTTTCAACCTTATGGAAAGCATTTATTTATAATAACTATGAACTGTAGAAAAATGCCACAGTCTCATTTAGATAGTCCAAATTTACCAAGGGAAATCGCATAAATAATTTAATCTTACCCACACCTTTACTTTTGGCTGATTAACTGAGATCACTGACTTTTTTAAAAAAATCAAGGACGCACTCTTGTGTATGATGCAGTAGTATAATTTTCTGGCACAATATTACAGATACAGTAGAAGAAAAATCAAATTGAATTTAAATTAAGCTTAAGATCCCGATGGAAAAAATTCCTTGAAATTCATTAATAACAGGATGTTCTAACTTTGAACTGTTAAATTTCTGAAAGGAATCAGTGGTATGTGTATGTGGTTTTTTAAATCATTTATTTTATACTTAGAGAAAGTCATTATTTTTCTATGGAATACAGTTGTTCTGCATCAAAATCAATTCATTATACTGTACAATAAAATCGACAAACCAACTCAGCTTTGCTAAAATAGCCACATGACTATGCTCATACTCATTAAGAAAATACTATGGTATTACTATTAAATGTTTGCTAACCAACAGTGGTATCAATAATTTACTTCAGTTGAAGTTCCGGCCCAGAATCTTTATTCAGAGTTAAACTATGCAATCTTCAATTCACATTAACAAATGTTTAACTCCCATGAGAAATAAAAATGACTATTTGTAGGAACTAAATGCTCAGCACTGGGACTTAAAGCTGCACAATCTATCCTTTAGTTCTTATCTAACACTATCTCATGCAAAATTCCCCTGGAAGTTAATGGGATTTCAACTTCATAGGTGCTCATGGTTTGTCTACACCAGAAAGCTACATCAACAAACCCTTCTAGTGAAAATCCATCTTATACAGACAAAAGAGTGCATTTGGCAGTAAAGCTTAGACCAGTTCCCAGAGCAAAAAGTTTTGTTAACATAGCTGTGTTGGATGGAGAAGTGTGGTTTGTGGCTCACACTCCTGACCACATAGCTATGCCGGCAAAACTTTTAAGTGTGGACTAGCCCTGAGCAGAAACTGAGGAAGGCCTTCAGGCTTTGACTCATTATTATGATAAAAATAAGTAATTTTTTTCTTATGCGGACCTCCTTCTAGTCATGTCTTCTTTTCATATCTTTCTCATCATTTTTCCTTCCTTGCTCTCTCTAAATCAGATTTGTACCACACCCAAACACTACTGAAGTCTGAAAATGATCAGTAGCATTTTATGCTTATTTTTCATTTATATATATCTCTGCAGTTCCTGGTTCCAGAGATGAGCAAAAATGGAAATGCTGAGATTTCCATACCAATGTTTCATACCCAGGGCTCAAACAGCTTGAATGAATTATGGCTTGTCAGCTTCATTCTGCAAAACTCCCAAAAGAACTATTTTATCTTTTGTGGCTCATCTACTACTAATGATTATCCCGTATCCATAGGGATTTGCAGTTTTTGCTTAATAATATAGCAGTCAGATTTAAAATCCATATGTATGATCACATTTCATTTAAATGTAATCATTTAACTGTGATCGTTTTTTTAAGGTTTTAATCATCATAATACCAGGTCTTATTGAGGTTTAGTCAGCCATCACTATGTAGTGATCATAACCCATGTGCACACATCAAGTTCAGACAAGCCATCTCTCTTTGCTACCCACATTCACCAGTTGTTGAGATCTTAGCAAGGGTTACCACAATGAACAAATCTGGGCATTACTGATGTGGGGCAAGCAAATATGTTTTATCATCATCACTCTTTTGTTTGAAAGAACCATATCAGAAACATTTTAAATCAATTTTAAAACTACAGAATTGTCCATTGTCCTCTGTTTTAATCCCTGGTCTTAGTAATATTTGAGAACTTGGATAGGCAATACAATCACAATAATCTCCATGGTGTTTTCCTTGTGCCTTTGGAAACTCTAAGGGTGCGTCTACACTTACAAGTTAGGTCGACTTAAGGAGGCTTAAGTCAACCTAAAGTACTCCACATCCACACTGGACTTTCCTTAAATCGACTTAAGGAAAAGTTAAGTCAACTTAATAACATCTCGATTTAGGTCGACTTAACACTTAAGTCAGTGTGGACGGGGATGAGCGCCTAAATCCACCTTATTACGTTGACTTAAAGTGTTAAATTGACTTAATAAGGTCGAAAAGGGGCTATGTCTACACTAGAAAAGTTTAAGTCGACTTAAAAGTCGACCTTATTACATCCACTTAACTTTTCTAGTGTAAACATACCCTAAAACAGCAGAGTGCTCTGGACCATTGCAAAGAAAACTAAATGATCATGTTGCACATTAATACTGAACTCATGCAGAAATCTGTATAGTCATCCTCTTGAGAAGAAAATCAATATACAATGTGATTGTAGACAAATCATGCCATATATTTCAATGGAATCTTTGAAAATACTAATTGGCCTCTTCTCCCTCTGGAGATGGGTACCCAAACAATCAATCAGATTAAGAAAATGTTTGGGCCATTGTTTAAGTTGCCTCTCTTCCAGATGGAAGGCACAGGTTTTTCTGTGCTGTTCCATCTCTGTTGTAGTTTATGTATAAGAGAAGGTCCTTCAATGGCTGTCCATTTTGTATTCATTCATTTACCTGCTGTTTCCTTTATTTTTTGCAGACAACCTGTTTCAATGGGCCTTTCTGCAATGAATAGGAAAGCCCACTAGCCAGGAGAAGAGATGGATGGAAGACATACAGTTACCAAAATACCAAAATTCATATAAAATCTTTCTAGAATGCTGTCCATCCCTTTAGTGAAAGTTTTGAATTGGCCTCTGTCTTTTTAAAATAATGCCTTGCATTGTTTTCACATCTTTGATGACGTCTGTTTTATTATTTTTTCATTGAAAACAGGGAAAACAAAAAATTCAAAATCACTTAGTCAATGTTAAACTGCCCAAGTACTTTATTTGGGCATAACTGATGCTAGTGAGGGTTTTATTATGTTGTACATTTCACTTACCCTTTTGTATTGAGCAATTGCATAATGAAAGAATATGTAGCTACTCATAATCAAGCCAGTATAGATGACTTTTACATTCATCGGTGCAGTTTTCTTTTCTCAACCTCTTCATTTGCATGCTAAGCTGTCTGAGGACCATGGTCAACTGGCAGTGGTGGGTAAATGGGAGGAGGGCTGTGGAAGAAACGTGCCAGGGAAAAGCAAGGAAAATGTGAAATGGGACCACCTTGCCAAGTCCATTAGGGAATTTCTGGAAAGAGAGCATAGACTAATACATAAATAGCTGCTCTTGAAGGAGAACTGTCCATGTGTGCATCAGAGAACTTAAACCAAATGCTGTGTTATGTGATTATTACTACTCAACATGCAATTTAATACAACCTCTTATAAAATTCAGTGTAAAATCATGTTTTTTCTCCAGGGGCAGGAGGGGAGAACCTACCATAATCAAGCATTTGAGTTTGAGATATTCTCTCTCCCCTGTAATGAACACTATCAAAGGTCGTCTTCTTCTGCAAAGTCTACCATTAAAAATCTTCCTGTAGGATTCAAGGCAGTGTTGCTCTGTGCATTGACAGTCAAAATTACTGTAGTAGAATTCCAGCTCAACCTGACCAAGAAATGGCTATTACCACATCCGTGATGCTCTCATATTTATGGAGATGAGTACAATATATAGGTTTTTCAAAAGTGCTCAGCACTATCCAGTTCTGCTCCCATTGAAATAATAACATTTTAACTATTAACCACAGTAGGATCAGAGACTAGCACCGAACACATTCTAAAATATCACGCTACATGAAAAATTAAGAAAAAGTTTTGGAGACAATCAGAGATGAGCCTAAACAAACAAGGAGTCCTGTGGCACTTTTAAAGACTAACAAATTTATTTATCTCATGAGCTTTCATGGGAGAAAATCCCACTTTCTCAGACACTTAAAGATGGGGAATTTACAGAATGGGAGAAAAATAAATGCAGGGAAGTGTAAGTCATAGGATCAAGTCGGACTGTCACAGCAAATCAATGCAGATGAGATGAGCCTGTTGTGCATCAGAAAAAAAGTGTTGTTGGTATTATCCCCAGACAAACAACAATAGAGGATTCTTTCTCTCTCTCTCTCTCTCTCTCTCTCTCTCTCTCTTTTTTTGGCGGGGAGGGGATCAGTTCCCACGTTTATCTAAATCACTATCGGCCACTTTACTACAAGAACATTAGTAATAATAACAGCATCTAATCTGGTTTTCAGTACAGTGATTTAAGCATGTTAACTTCCTTTTATTGAGCAACCTATTATCCTCCCCAATCATTCCTTGCAGCTGGTGATGACTGATTTGGAAGGTATTATTTAAACTGCAATAATATTATCTTGTCATATTCTGAAATCGTCTTTCTTAATAAATCTATAAAACATTCAGCAGTTCAGCATCAGCAGCTTTATATTTTGAAAGAGACCACACTGCTCTGTAGTGCTGGTTATGAAGCTGTAATAGCAGGATCCATTCACTTATTCTCCTAATCCTAAAAAGGATCTCTAAATATCTTTATAGCATTTAACGGATGCAAATGTTCTCTCTGATATTCAGTTGCAAATCTTTCTAAAACTAATTGTGTAGATGTATGTTCTGACTGAATATCTTCTTCTGCTGTTTTTGTCTTTGTTTAAAGTGTTACGAGTTAAAGATCTCTCAGAATGTGGCTAATCCCTGTGGCTAGCTGGTAATTTGAATAATCCATTTCTATAGGAAAAGGTGGTTCAATTGATGATATGTACCTTACCTTTCAGTTGGGTTTTCAGGCAATGATAGTGCTGATCCTATAAGCAAAGACAGCTTTCTCACTTGTGTTCTAAATTGTACGTGGTCGTGTATAAATAATGATACTAGTTGCTTTGGTCTCTTGGGATTCTCTTACAAAATGGTAGCATTGTGTCACTTTTCTTTTCTTTCTCAAAGTTGCAGTCTCCAGAAAACTAGGAATAATTTAATTTGACATTGTAACTGCAGGTGTCTCATTTTTGTTTCTCAGTTCCTTTTGTAGCACATAATTTATTATTAGTTATCATTTAGATTCTGGTAGCACAGACAGGTCTCCAATGGGCTGGTCTAGCACAATGGGACATTGCACAAGCTATAAAAAATAGCCCCTGCCTTTAAAGAGGCACTGCCTCTTAAGCAACACCAAGGGCTGGGTGTGATGCCACAGTCATTTTTCTCATCTCTGGTGCTCTTTGCATGCAACTGGCTAACCTTTGCTGGTCTTCAGTGGCTTAGCGCTCTGGCCAAGTCACAAAGTCTGAATGAAACCCTTTTGGAGTATTAAAAAATCCAATAAACAAAAAGACCATTTGCCTGTGCTGGAGTCTTCAGCTACAGTTCTTAATCCTTTAAATTTATCTTTTTATTTGGGCTTCCAAATAAGCTCTATCCCTTTCTTGGGTCTGTCCCTTTAGCTATGGTTGAACCTAGGGGAACCTAGGTCCACCCACCACCCCAGGTTCCAACCCAGGGATCCAACATACAACAGCCACATACTGCTTATTTTAGTCTGTCACTATTTCCCAGGCCTCTTACAAGTAGGCCCTTTTATCTTCAGTACTATCTCAGACCCGCTGTCCTCAGGTCTTCCCTCTTTGCACCCCCAGTTATGTAAGACCAGCTAGCCACATGCCTGTTGAATTGTCAGGCTCTTTTGGCTGTAAACATAAATGTTTTCTTCATTCCTTAAGCCCCAGCCAGGAACTGAATTGCAAAGGCCAAGCAAACCTTTTTATCTGGGCGAGCAAGGCCCTGATTGGCTTTTGTTAACCCCTCTAGCTTTTGGAGGACCTAATCTCTATAGTTTCTAAAATGGCTGATCCAGAAAGTTCTCTCAAGGCAAGCTTAAAGGACCCATCTTAATTGCTCTTTTTCTCTCAATTCACTGCTTCTTGGGACAGGGTATAGTAGAAACTCAGAGTCCCAACAGGGAGCCGTAGAGGCCAAATATATTCAATTACATTGACTCAGAGAGCTTACACTCAAAAAGCAAGATATTACAAGTGGATGAAACAAACAAGCAGGCCAGATAGAGGATGGAGGAGATAGGGCAAACATAATAGGACATGCACAATTCTTAGGAACTTAGTAGGAGGGTGGTTGGTAATCTTTCAGCAAAATATTTTTTCATCAATTGTGTAATTTGAAAAATATTTTGGAAAGAAGTTTTGAAGTTATCAGAACATCCTATTTTGACATTGTAGAACTGAATTTTTTTGTGTGTGGAGTTAATTGTCAAACTTGAAATGAAACATTTCAAAATCATCATAAGAAAATGTTTCAGTTGGGCTAAACTGAATTTTTTCCCGAATTTTTGGTTTGAAACATTATTTGAGATTTTGATTTTTCTTCCTGATCTGAGGAGGAATGTTTTTTGACATCTCAAAAATTTTCACAGGGTGGGAAGTCACTTTCCCACCTAGCTCTAGACAGTAGTAGTGGTAATAGTAATCACAATTTACCAACTAGTAGTCATTATCATATACGTATTTATCATGGAGGATGTAAGTTTTGAGGAAAGAGACTTGGAGGAAAACTTGGTGATGGCTTCAAAGATTTTGACTGGAAGCTGTCCCCATACATAAGAGGTGGCGTAGAGAAAGTGTTTGTTGAAGAAGCATGGAATTTGATGATCAAGGTTGACTTCACTGACCTTACAGGAAGACAAGAGATCAAGTAGGAAAGGTAAGACTCACTGTGGATGGGTTTGAAAGAAAGATTTTTTTTTTTATTTGATGCAGTGTAAGATAGAACACCAATGGAAGAATTTAAAATATGGGGGTGAGAGATGTAGTTGGCATGACCAATGAAGATGATCTAAACAGTCATATTTTGAAGGGACTTGAAAATTCTGCAGAATAAGAAATTGGATGTGAGATATAATGAAAATGTAAATCTCCCATTGTTGTTTTAAGAAATGATTATCTTTCTAATATCTAGTGGTTATTGGAAGTTACAAAATTAGAATACAACACAATTGCTCCATTTTATATTGCTGTTGTAATACCTTAAGGTTAAGAGTAGCTTTTACTTGTATAACTATCAAGTTGAAAACCCATATTGTCAACAGAGTAACATAAAACAGTAAAATATTTATAAAGGCACCCATGATCTGGAAGCCTGGCTATAATCCTAGAGGTATATCTTTGGGATTTAGCCACAGAGCCTTCATTTAATTTAGATAAGAGTTGGATAGCCAAAATCTATGCACGTCTTTGAAAATGCCTTCAGAGAGATTATTTGACTTGAATGATTATGGGCTCGATACAGACTTTCTGATAATGCAGATTTTTTTTCTTGAATAAGGAGTTTATTGCTAAGGGAGCAACAAAGATAAGACGAGATGTTAACATGTCTTCTGTCCATTGCCTATAAATTACACTGAGGTTCAGCATACAATATGGTATGTTTGACTAAAAGGTTGATGCCAATTAGTGCTACTTTTTGTCTTGAGATAATTGCAGCTTCTTTACCAATCAGAAATATGTTGGATTGTCTTGTGAAACTCTGATGAATACAAAACTGGCCTAATGTCAGGGATAGAAACATTTGTTCCAAAATTCAGTATTTTAGAGCTAGTGACAACCAATTTAATCTCTAATACTGTACCATATGCAATAACTAAATTAGCTACCCAAATAATAAATACATTATGTTAAGGGAAGAACATGTCAATTTCTCTTGAAGGAATTAAATTCAGTGTTTAAACTGAACTTATAGATGGGGTATGACTATGTTCCTCTTAACCACATTCACAAAATTTACTCATTCTAAAGGGGTGAAACAATATGGTTGTCTACGTGGATAATGAAGAATGTGGTTATAAGGAACAACCTTAAATTCTACAGTAACAGAAACTGAAGATGGAAAAGACTTACGGTCTCATCTACTCCATCTTTCTTGAAACATAAAATTGTTACCTGGAGTTCAGCTTTTGCCTATCTTCACTGTTCCAAGTCAAAGGGTTTTTCAGCACATCCCTTGATTGGTTTTTCCATCCACAGCTGAAAATAACACACACAGGTGAGACTAAAGTCATACCTCCTTACTGCAATTATAAAAAAGGGGATTTTCTACTTTTATAAGTTTTAGCTCTGTAGAGATAAAAAGACACCTAAGAAAGATTGAGATAGATTTATTATTGGTGAAGGTCATCAGTTAAGTTTTCAGGACTTGAAGTAAGAAAATCATGTTTTATTTATAAAATGAGCTTATTTAATCTGCAAGCCACTAAGACTATTAACATAAACCCCAACATATCTTTTTTAAGATAAATTTTCCAAAAGTGCGAGGGCTTAATCTGGCAAACCTTCACTTACTCGGGTAGTTTTACTGAAGATAATGGGACTATTTAATGGGACTATTCCCATGAATAAAGTTACTTATATAAGGAAGGGTCTGCAGGATTGGATTACTGAGCCCCCTAAGTCTGGGGAACCACCTGAGACACTGTCCTCTCTTATGAATCTTTGAAAGCCCATCCTATTTGGAAGCAATTTTAACTGTACAGTTCACTATAAAATATGCTTTCAGGAACCGATGAGATTTTTCATCTATACTGGGTGATTTCTTTAAAAGTTTGTCTACTAATGCTTACTATTTCCACCCTGAGGCCCCATTAATTTGTGATATCACCATTTTTATAGCAGTTGTTTGGACTGTCACAAGTGGGGAATGAGAACATGAAGATATATAGATCTGTAGATATCTCTATAAAATACGAAAGCTCACGTGATAAATACATTTCTTAGTCTTTAAAAGTGCCACAGGACTCCTTGTTTGTTTTTCTATAAAATATGTAAATCTTAGGCCTGATTTCCCTAGTCTTTTCCAATGGTTTTAACGTAGGTCAGCTATATTTATACCAGAGGAATTACACCAATACAAATTTCCTGCAATGGCAGAGGGAATTAAGCCTCCTGCTTATGTCATTAGTAATAAAACACAGGAAAGAAATTATTCACTTGCTACAGTCCAATTGGCTTAGAGAATATTTAGAAGGGACGTTATTTAATGTTCAAGAAGTATTTCTATAGGCATAGATTTTGATAGGAAGTAAGAGGAATGAATGAATCTTTGCATCAATCTGAGGAAAGGGAATACTATTTCTATTAAACCTAGAAGAGCTCTCATTGCTATCTGAACCAGTGTCAAAACTATGAGTGATCCCTTAACCCTGGGAGAATTGAATTAGTTTCATTTTCAGAAACTGTTCTGTGTTTTTTTCTAGTTCACCCAACTGAACAAAGAGGAATAGATAGAGTTTTTGAAAGGCAAATTTAAAGGTGGACAATATCTGATTATAGCTTAGGGCCATATTTTTAAAGCCATTTAGATGCCTAGTGGGATTTTCAAGTGTTTAAAAATGGCTCTTAGTGCCTATTTATATAGTTTCATGTACCATTAAGTGTAGTATAAAATACTGTAAGAGATCCATATTGTAAATGTATGATATTTTAAGGGTATTTTTCACCTCCCTTCAAGGTGTTTCTGTAGTTTTCCTACTACAAAACCCTAAGCACTTGATCCAATGCTAAGTGAAGTCAGAGGAAAGACTTCAATTGAGTCTCATGGTCTTTGGCTCAGGCCCTAACAACAAACATTTTACTGTAAATTGAAGCTTACATCATTCTGAAATACAAAATAAAAAGAAAATGGGCATGATAGACTCAAAGCTGAATTCATTAATTTCACTGCATTGACTGTAGCCAAGATGAGCATTACCATTGTATGTTGCAACCTGACTCGATATTATGGCTCTGATTTGAAGATTGTCCTTCTATTACTTGTGCTTTTTAGATCAATAGACTATAATTTTGTCTTTTCTCACACCATTAAATTGGCATTATATTCTCTTCCTTTGCTTAATGTGGGATTTTTAGTAGTTATCTTTTCCTGTCAAAATGATCAGTAAGCCTTATGCTCTGGCCTACAAACTACCTTTCTTGCAGTTTTTTCCAGATGAAATGGTGAATTAAATGTTCGTAGTTTCTGTTTCACCTTCAGGAAAAATACTGTTTGGTTTGATTTTGGGTGTGTGGTGCTGTGGGGGGGGGTTTATTTTATTTTATTTTTAGGTAGTTAGGGATCATGTCATAAAACTTTTCAATTAGCACACCACATGTGAAAAAAATAATGTAGCACTTAGATCTTTTGTAAAATCAAATAGGCATGTATCCAGAGTAGATTGTATGAAGGACTGCCTTTTACCAATCCTTTTCATTGTTATTTGCTGTACAGGAAAATTCTGTGAAAAGTGTGGTGTTTTTGAATGTTCAAGACATTTTAAATCACATCCCTCCCTCCCCCCACCAATGATACATTTTATCTTTAAACTTAAAATTCAGCAAAAGAAAAAGCTGGCAGGTCTAAGTGTATCGGTCTAGATTGCTTGGGGGAAGGCGGGGATAATCAATAGAACTGCAGCAAGTTTCATAGGAACACAGTAAAATTCTGTTAGTTTTGCCTAAATAGGGTTGTCCATGACATAAATATAGATTTTTTTAAAAAATAACCCCATTTAGGACCTGATCTAAAGCCTATCATAGTCAATGTAAGTTTTTCCACTGACTTCAATAGGCTTGCAATCAAATCAAATCCCCTCAACCTCAGTGTGTGTTTGACTTCAGAAACCTAAAAGAATCGAGCCTCTAATCGAACCAATAATAAATACTTCACATTTTGGACCAAATCTCACTCATTCTTCTCATTTGAATAAACAAGTGAATAGTACTCTTACGGAAATAGAATGTAGATGCAAGGTTTGACCATTATTCTAAAATCATACTATGGTAATAATGATAGATTTTTGACACCTGGAATATATTTGTTGTTGTTTAACCAGTTATGGCAAATGGCCAATCAGAGAACATGGTGTTTGCTGTAGTATAAGAATTAAATGGAATTTTTGAAACAAAAAATAAAAATAGCATGATGTCTTTGAGCATAAAGATTTTAAACATGCCCAAATAAGTCATTTTAGAAGAAATAAATTAATAATTTGGAATAGCTTGAAATGATATCTAGATGTACAAATATGCTTTAAATAAAAATAAATTTTGAATAATATTTAAGTGTCTTAGAAAATAACAGTTGAGGATACTTTCTTGTTTCTCATTATTCTATTAAATTTCACCCATCAATCGAAGTTGTTTAGCTTATAGAATGTATTATATTTTATTGCTCTCTGTGCCATTAAGAGTTAACCCCAGTAGTACAGACATAATGGTGTGTCACAATTTTTCCTAACATTAAATTTTCAATCTGCCTTATGTTTCACTTTTCTCCCCATACTCTAGCTCTCTCCTTTACTTCACATCATCGCCTTTCAATTTGGAAACTTAAATGGTGAAAGTTAAAGAGCATGGGAACCATAAAAAAATAGGTTTAAAACCTAAGCTGTAACTACATGCTTTGAAGAATCTCCATAAGTGTGTATCTAGCAAGATCTAGAAAATCATTGAAAAGGCAACCCTACCTAGATCTTGTCTACTAACAAAAGCAAGTGGAATAAGCTCTCTTCCTTTCTGAAGTCCCAAAGGAAAGTGAAGATTACACTTGGCAGGAAGGAAGAGGGGGTGGAGAGAAGAAATACATATGCTATGAATAAGGAAACAAAATCAAACAGTTGAGTTTTGTCTAAACAGGTACGGTAGGAGGCCCAGCTGTTTAACCATACATGGATTTTCAGAATAATTATGTCCTTATGTATGTTTCCCTTCTTCTGACAAAGATTAATTCTGTATTACAAACAGCAAGAGAATTAAATTCATATTCAAACATTAAGAGAAAATAAAAATGTAACTGAAAACATCACTTTTACTCAAGCACACAGTACTATTAAGTAAAAATACAAACTGTGAAGGAGCCTATGTTGGGAGTGGGCTCTTCTACAATAATTTATGAATACTGTATGTTGACCTAGTTTTTGGGCTCTTTACTGTAGGAATATGTTGGCTTCATTTCACAGCGGGCTATAATGGAAACAAGCAGAAAGTCAAAGAATGATTCAAGAAAAGCCATCTCTCAGCACACGCTTGAGGATTACTAGGAGGCAATGCTCAGATGGTTAGCTTTGAAGATTTTACCTCTTCAGCGAACCTAGAAAACCAGTTTTGTCAAGGAGGACTAAATCTCAGGAATGAATGAAATCAAAAGAACTCAAGCAGGTTTAAAAATGAACACTCTTTTAAGAAGAGGAATTGTATGGGGGGAACCAGACTGAGATACAGTTAACCACCTTTGTTGTTTAAAGAAGTTAGGCCAGTCAAGGTTACTCTTAGACCATGGTAAGTCTTTAGGTAAGATACACCTGTACGTAGACTGATTTAAAATATTTTTTTCTCCAAATGCTTTGCTCCTTCTGCAAAATAAACAATGTTTTGGTTTGAAAAAGGCTGGTTTTTCACTGGATATTACTGGTCACAAATTGTAGAATTCAGTCAGACCTGATGAATTAGCATGATTGATGATATGCAGAACCTGGTCTCAGAGTGGAAAACCTGGAATTCCACCCCAGAACAGTAAAAGCATGAGGTCTGACATCTGTTTGAGGGTACAATCAAGGACAGTCAACGAGCTGTAAGTGCAGCTAGCCCTGTAGGAGTGACAGTGCCCCAAGCATGACTTTGGGCTTTTGCAAGCTGGATCGATGAGCGATTTTTTAAAAAAATACATGCTTGTTTGATTTCTCCATGCAGTAAATCAAAAATGTCCTGCATTGCATTTAAAGAATTTACACTACATTAGCACTTTGATTCAAAATGATCATTCTCCTTCAAAGGTGCCTATAGTCACAGTAATTCCAACCATTTTTTTGGTGTTTCTTGGCTTCTAATTGTAGGATTCCTTTTCAAAAGTTTTTAGAGGTCAGATTTTGCAATTCACTAATTGAGGTGCTTTGTTTAACAGCCAATGTTCTTCACAATGGTGACTTTTAAAACCCGCAGTAAGAAATGCTCATGAAAAAAGGGTTATTGTGCTGTATCATTGCAGCAGCACTTTATACTAAGCGACACTAATTGCTAAATAATGGCTATATAAATTGCAACTGGAGTTGAAAGAAGACAACAGTGTTTCTAGTTTTGTTATTCAATACCCAATAAATACAGCCATTTTGCAATCACTGCATTTCTGAATAATACTCCAAATATGCCTGGAGTGTTAATGTAGGTCTAGCTGATACATTTCTAGTTGTAACTTCATTTATTTTAAAGCTTTACTACAGCAACTCCAATTAGACTGCTAAACGTAAAGGCCTGCCAGGATTTCCATTTTAAATCCTTATTTATAGGGATTTGGAGCTAAACTATAAAACATTGATCCAGTGTGACTCTCGGTATGCCCTATACTGCGAGTGAACATGTTTCATATAGTTCCAACGGGGTAGCTGTGTCAGTCTAGTTCAGCAAAACAAGGATTCCTGTGGCACTTTTAAAGACTAACACATTTATTTATCGCATGAGCTTTCGTGGGAGAAAATCCCACTTCGTCAAACACTTGAAGATGGAGAACCACAGATGATTGGGAGAAAAATAAATGCAGGGAAATATAAATCTCATAATCAGGTCAGACTGTTACAGCATATCAATGTAGTTATTTAGATTCAAACAGTGGAGAACAGCACAGTGGAGGGAGGTGAGGGAAAAAGGAAAGCAAAATTACCTGTTCTAATGAGAAAAGGAACCAGAGTCCCTATTTAACCCTAAATTGACAGTGTCAAATCTACATATGAATTCCAATTCCAATAAGAGAAACTGCAGAATTGGAATTTATTTAATAATGACCGACCGTCATTTTAGGTGCATGGTGGTCATAATAAATCCCACAGAAAATCTTGAAAGGGGATGTTTTCTCTTCTATCATATAAAACCACTGTTATTCAGATGAGGATTTTTTTCCTATTCCTAAAACCACATATCACCTTTTTTTTGAGAAAGGTCAAAGAACCTCCTAACGGTTTTTAAGGGAATGTTATGAATGTAGTACCAGTAGAAACATGGTTAAGAAAAGGCAAGTAAAGTACAATGCTTTTAAACTGTATTTTGCATCACTGACCAACATCAGATATCTGAAAACAAAATGGCCTACAACCCACCATAATTTTTCAAACAATAATCTGCACTATTGAAAGTAAAGTTCACCTGAATTTTCTTTGCCATATAAAACATACGGACTTATGCTTTGATTGCCTTGAAATTTGTTTCATTAAGTTAAATATGAAATCCCTCTACCACTACCACATAGAATCAATTACAGTTTTCTGAAAAATCTTCTCTAATTGTATCAGATAGTCTTGAAATTAACTCCTTCATGCAGGATTTTTTTTCAAAAGTTACTAGTTCAGTTCTTTTGATATGTGTTGTTCATTGATGGATCACTGTTACTCACTGATCTGAATCATGGTTTCTTCTTGACATTCTCTTTTGTTCTTCCTTATTTATATATTTTGCACTTATTCTTGCAAGCCCTACCGCATCTGTCATTATTTCTCCCCATCCCACACATAAACTCTGTTTCAAAATCATGTTGATTCTGCCTCTAAAACACATGAGAAATATATTCCCTTTTTGCCCTTACTGCAAAATCTAGCTGGGCAGTAAACATGTTTGTAAACAGTAAAAATGGTTCCTTCATGCATACAATCCCCCTCATTCTCGCTGTGTCTCTCCTTGAGTCCACGTATAAAACTACTGATAAGATTATCTTCCTCATCACTACTCTGTTTGCACTTTCATTCCCCCAACCATCTTCCCACCCAGTGAATCCCTTCATTTAACTTCCCTTCATCTTCCACTTGAAATTCAAGTTACTCCTTACTTTCAAAGTTTTACAGAAATCTATCCCTCCTCCCATTTCCTGCTGCTCCCAATCTCTGACTTCCTACACTCCTTGGTTATGTCTACACTGGCAATTTAAGTCGATTTAAGGAGGCTTAAGTCGACTTAAATTAAGCCATGTCCACACTAGGCTTTCATTAAGTTGACTTAAGAAATTCCTTAAGTCGACTTAACGAAAGGTTAAGTTGATTTTGTTACTACCACTCATTAAGTCAACCTAACCCTTAAGTTGACTCCTTAAGTCGACTTAAGGATGGTGTGGACATGGAATAACCCTTAAGTCGACTTTATTAAGTCAATTTAAGGGTGGTTAAATTGACTAACAAAATGGACTATGTCAACTTAAAGCTAAGTCAATTTAGTCCACTTTGTTAAGTCAACTTTAATAAGGTCGACTTTAAGTCGACTTAAAGTCAACTTTATTAAAGTTGACTTAAAGTCAATTTAACTTTTCTAGTGTAGACATAGCCTTTATTAGCTGCTCTTCTCCACACTCATCTCCTTGAAGTCTTCTCTTAAACCACTTGGAATGATCTTCTAATTACTGTGCAACACAACTATCCTTTCCTCAAACTCCTCAAATGCCACCTTAAAATAAGCTTCCTAAAATAAAATTTTACAAGATGATTCACCAAAGATAAGCTATTTTAAATTACATATTTAACTCAAATACAAAAACAGTTCCAATGCAGCTAATACAGCTAGTTGAAAAATGCATTTAGGAAAAAAACATTTCATCAAGGTTTGACAATTTGAAGAGTTTCACCAGTCTTAGTAACTTAAAGGAAATATACAAGACAAACAAAATATTCATTCAGGCCCCTGAAGTATAATAAATCCTTACAAAGTACAGCCTTTCTTTGCCTCTGTCTTGCTATGGAGAACTGTTGGATTTTTGTTATGTTATGCTGGATATTTTTTTTCACTTCCAGTTCAAGGATCTGAACTAGCAAAGTAGTTAAGCAGCTGCTTACCTTTTACTACAATAGACTAGTCATATGATGTAAAGTTAATCATGTGCTTCCAGTTTCCCCATTTGAAAAAAGAGACAAAGATGCTTACTTCCATTGCAATAAACTCTGCGATCTAATATATATAAGTTTTATTGTTATTATTAAATATTTGTTGGAAGAGAACCTAACCTTTTTTGGGAAGGGATAGGACAGTCACTTTGTTTTACCTCTAAAATCCAGATTGCTGAATGGTGGCCAGGGTTTGAGCACTGCATGAGAGACACATGCAATCCCTCACACCATACAGATTATCATAATCCTTCCATATAACAAACTATCTGCAAATCTCCCCCCTTCCTGGTTTCTGACTCCATCCACTAAGATGGAAGGCCTTGTACTGTACATAAGATTTCAGAGACAGGGAAGCACCTGTCCGCAGCTCTTAGCCTATAAGGTTGCTTCTCCCCCTTTTAGATCATATCTTCCTTCTACCCCAATTTCCACCATATGGAGAAAGGAAGGTGGATAGATCAAGATATGCAGCAAAATCCTCCATGATCCTATCACTTCAGTTTAAGCACCCAAGCAACTTAGGAAAACCCTCCTGACCTCATTGTCATATCAGGTTAGTTAGAGGGGCAGGCAGCTTCAGAGCCCTGCACAGATACAAAATTTGTATCCACATCCTATCCACAATGCACAAAATAGGCCACAGATATAAAGTGGTTATCTGTGGATTTGCAAAGCTCCATGTGTGTGTGTGTGTGTGTGTGTGTGTGTGTGTGTGTGTGTAAGTAAAAGCTTCATAGTCACTATTTCCAGATATTAATTCTATAAAGCATATGTTATGATAAACATCATCTTTGTATGATAAGTGAAATATATCTGATTTTAAAGAAAAAAATGATACCTTTTGTTTATGATATACTGTATTACCAACTTTTAAAATCAAATGATCTGATTTTACTGTGGATGACACTGCTTTTATGACTCCCACTTTCCTGCTGAACTGTTCAAAACCACATCCATACACAATCCAAACAGAGCTCTTTTTCCTCCTCCTCCCAATGGTATATATTTTATTCATTAGAGTTCTGCTGATTAAGCAAGAAGAAGAAGAATCCCGAGAAAAATATGAAATCATTTTGTGGTAGGTAAATGGTAAATTTTGACATAGCTGGAAAACATTTCCCATTGAATATGTTATGGCATTTGATGAATTTGGGGAGGGATAGTTGATTTTTTCAAAGAAAGCTATGTACATTTTTTCTAACATCCCAAGGAACTAAATATTTGGTTGGCACAGCAAAGTAAAATGCAAGTGAAATATAAATAAACTGGTATTATTTACTGCTGCTTTAAGTAAGTGCTGCATTCTTTTTCTGCTCTTTAAAGGGAAAAACATGATCCTGACATTTCAATCAATTACAAAGGGTTTGAGTTTCTTATTTCTCTTTTCCCAGTTTCTATGGGCAACATCAATACTCCTACTGTCACTTGAAATACCAAGGCAGCCATCTGCTCCACCAGTACTCACAAACATAGTATTCATTTTTTTTACCTACCAACAAAACAACAGGGGAAAAAATTGCTCTGCATCCCTATAATATATTGATAAGCATAATTCACCAAATTAACAAGACTACGGGTCACCTAATGCCATATAGGAGCCATATGGACAAACATATTGTGTGAGAATATGTTTGGTGAAAACTTTTTTGCACGTTAAATGATAAATGAAGAAAGAAAACTAATGCATTACAATTTTTAACTTTTTTGGAGTTGAAGATTATCCTAAACATTCTCCAAAACTTACAGAAAAGCTTCTAATAATCTGGCACTGAGAAAATTGTGTACATACTACAATGGTCACTCTCTCATTCACACTTTAACAATATTTAACCATACAGGCAGTCCTAATTAACAGTAGGCTGCTGTTTTCTTGAGATGGGAGTGATCATGTTCATTGGGAGACTTTCATTTCTGTTTGGTAGCCATCTCAAATCTCTCCAACTTTTATAATATTGTCACTGCTTATCATGTGCTGTAGTTTATCCAAGGATACAGGTTCGGAATAAGGCATGTATTATATCTTTACATGGCCTGATTGTGCTGTCCTTAAAGCCAATAGGAAATAAGAGAAGATGGGGCTCTTAAACCTCTGCTACAGTAGTATGAATCTGATTCTGATTTATTACTTCCTTTAAGGTGAAGATCTACCACATCAAGACTGACCACCTCATTGTACTCATCAGTACGTACTCCTAGACAGAGCATCTCCACACATCAAATGCATAAATCAAAGAGTGTCTCCATATGATTACTATGAAGGGGTGTTATTGTCAAATAATCTTAAATTGTGAGTTATAGTACATGAAGTATGATAAATTGTTGTCCTGCAAACCTAAGAAGCCAACACCTACAATTGGTGCAGTCTTGCCTACTGATTTCGGAAGTTAAATTTTTTCAACAAGATATTGCAGGCTTTCCAAATCAATGCCCCTTCCTGGTTGGTGGTTTGAGATATATGGCAGTGAACCATATGCAAAGAGAACACAATATCAGTGTTTAAAATTTTCAAACACCCAACAAATGAATTCAGTGCAATCCATTTCACTTAGTAAAGAGGTTTCAGAATCCTCATCCTCCAGTTTAGCTTGCATTCAGCTCTGCCCTTGATCTATTTTTAAGTGTCTGTGATTTTTCTGGAGTTTAGCTTACTACATCAATTTACTAGAACAAATGTTCCCTTTGTTTCACGGAGAGATTTCTCTATCTCAAAGTAATTTGTCCCCCATCTTATTTTGCACTCTCTTATATTCTTCCACTATGTTGTGACTGATATGCGTTTCAACTTCTGTGAAGCAGTGTTTGTTTCTTCTTGTAGGAATTTTTGTTCTTTAAGCTCTGTCTACAGTTTGGCTCTCTTGTTGGGTATTTTAAAGTTTTCCTTCTAGTTAAAAAGGGGGAGTCTTGGTGTCCAGTTGATAAGCCTTATTTCGTTGTCATACAAGTTTGTGCTTTTATTTCCCTCCAAGCTATGCACCACTGGCTTCCTGCTAAATTAGTAGTGTTTTCTTATCACAGTTTTATCTTGCTGAAATGCCTTTATTGGCTTGAGAAAATGTCAAAGCATTCTGCTTCTAACTTTTAGGCTACTTGAGCAGTCTCTATTAGATTATTCTTGGTTCTCTGTGCACCTGAAGAATTGCTGGTAAGTACATTATTAATTGTAAAATATAGAAAAGTTGTACATGTGCAAAAACTCCAATACAATGCAATTTTGAAGCCTAAATTTTGCAAAAGTAGTGATAAAGAAAAATCACAATAACGGAAGAAAGATTTACTCTATAAATCCAAATATCTCAAAAGTGATCTTCAGACAATTCATCAACAGGAAGAACCCTCCATCTGGTTCCTTTGGGCTTCTGGATCTATCAGTTATTTCCCATTTTTAACTATCTCAATGAAATACAAAACTTTTCAGTATCTTGCATCTTATGTGTGTCACTCACACATGCAGCCATCCTTCACACATTTCTTTTCAGTATTCTGCCAGCCTGTCACTGCAACTCACAGGCACCCCAAGCCACTGTCATGACTCGTGAGCATGCAGCCAAGCAACCTCAGTATTGTTGTTACCCCTGCTGGATCTAAGCAAAGAGAGACCAATCAGGAGGAGCAGGAATGCAGTGACAGCAATAGGAACAGACAATAAGGGGAGAACTGGCTCCCTCACTCGCCAGCCAGTTATTCATCTCCCTACCTGAGACAGTCCCATCAAGTCAGCCCCATAACCCAGTCCTGGTTTCTACCCAGCCTTCAGCTATTCTACCCATTTTCCTATGGGCCATTAATCACATTCTGCTCCAAAGGACTGAGTCTTGGGAAATGAGTGAGAAATAGTGGATGGCTACAGAATGATGGCGTTCCTAACTGCGGTGGGACAATAGATGGCACTCATACCCCAGTTTTGGCACTGAACCATCTTGCAATGGAGTGCATCAATAGAAAGGGATACTTCTCTAGGGTATTGCAGGTGTTTGTGGATCACTGGAGGTGTGGCACTAAAATAAGTGTGGATTGGTCAGGGGAGGTGCATGACACACACATCTTCAAGAACACTGGACTGTACAGAAAGCTGCAAGCAGGGACTTTCTTTCCATAAGAAAAGATTCCAAAGGGTGAAATGCCTATAGTGATCCTGGGAGAGATAGCCTCTTCCTTAATGACATGACTCATGAAGCCTTATAGGGAACCTGGTAGCAAGAAGTGCTTCAATAACAGGTTGAGCAGATATCAAATGACCATTGCATTTGTGTCTGAGAGATCAAAAGCTTGCCTTTATACCTTTATGGGAAGTTATATGTAAATAAGGAAAATATTATCATGGTTATACCTGTCTGCTGTGTGCTCAATAATATTTGTGAAGCTAAAGGGGAAAAGATTCCCATGGGGTGGAGCACAGAGGTGGATCCCCTTGTGGCTGACTATGAATAACTAGATGTCAAGGCTATTATAGTGCACAATGGAGGACCAGTCAATTCAGAGTGGCCTTGAGGAGCTATTTTGACAATGAGCAACAATAAGATGTCTCTGAGGTGGTGCTGTGCCATACTACAACAGCTATTGAGTTTGCACTAGGTATCAATGTGAATTGTAACTACCATGTGCAAAAGACAAAGAAGCTTGTTTATTCTTCAGAGTATGTATATTAGATAACAATTATTCAGAACACACACAAAAAGCTGAGCTAAAGTGAAGAAAGCAGTGAGGGGCACTGGGAGCTATGAGAGAGTTGTTAGTCCAGCCATTGTTCTGGAGACTGTCTGAAGGAACAGAGTGAATGAGGTACTGAAGTGAATCAGGAATTTGGTAGGAATGTGTTAGTAGAGTTTTGGGAGGGCATAGAAAGCAGTTCTGTATTAGCTATAAAGGAGAGCAAGCACGCATGAATTTAGTCTGCAGGGTTATGAGTGACTTTAGCAGCATTATTTACTTCTACATGGCTTTTCTCATGCACTTATGGCCTGCTATCACCCACTCCTCCTTTTCCTTCTTCTCATACCTATCAATTTATTTATTTATTTTTTATTTTTCAGGCACACTGTCTCCATATCCTTTTTCTTCCTCCCCCCCATACCTCAGAGGACTGGCGGAGTTCTTGGAAGATCTCCTCTGTGGTCATTTTCTTGTCAGCAGCAGATGCTCAGCAGGTATGGAGAGGTGTCCCCGCAGGGGCACATCTGTAGAAGCACAATAAACAACGAACAGAAGCATGTTTATGAGTACAATAATAACACTGATGCATTACTGTCAAATACACCTTTTTCTCACTGTCCCCTGGCAAGCTCATAGCTCAACAATCAACGGGTGCATCTACACTTACAAATTAAGTCGACTTAAGGAGGCTTAAGTTGATGTAAACTACTCTGTGTCCACACTGGGCTTTCCTTAAGTTGACTTCAGCATTTCATTAAGTCGACTTAAGGAAAAGTTAGGTCGACTTAATAACACCTCCTTTTAGGTCGACTTAACGCAGTGCAGTTAATATATTTAAAAAAAAAAATAGAATGCTAGAGAAAGAGTGAAGCATATAGTTTTCCAATTAACCTGTAACTTTTCTACCCTTAGTCATCTCTCTACCTTGCTGCTACATGCTGCACAGTGCAATCATTTTCTATTAGTAAAAAACAAAACAAATCCCTCTATTTCTTTGTTATATGTGCTACACAAGTGCAAAAGAAATTCAGCTTGTACGAAGTGAAGATGTTAAGGTAGTGGCATAACTATAGAGTTGGGCATTCTTTAACTGCTAGTGCTAGAGATGTTCCAAAACTTTGTTTATTCAATTTGTTTGGTAGTCTCAAGTGACAAGGCAGAACTTTTTGTCAATCCTTGGTTGAACTTAAAGTGTCAAGATATTCAATGCAACATGGAAAACTAGCTTTAACAAAACATTAGATCAGAAGTCTTCATACTTAACGTACAGCTAACAGATTTGCTTCAAATTTATCACTATAGTAAGAGATCACCATCAATGGTCATGTTTCTAAATAGGTTTATGTTTCTTGGCATTAAATTAGTGTAATATTTAGAGCAATTTTATCCCTGATTCTTTTGGGCCTGTGTGTAATGAATAATTTATAGTGATGAGCACTTACTCCTTGATTTCACTAGGTCTAGTACTGAGTAATGTCCATATCCTCATAGGTATTTAGGTACCTACTGTGTTCCTACTGTGTTTTCTGATGTCAGGTGGCATAAAACACATTGGTGGATGAGCAGGCGAATGAGCACCTGATGGAGTAACTGGCTTGATTAGGTCATCCAACAACAAGATTTATGCCATCATGTGCCAGAAATGCCCCCCTGCCTTATATACTGGACAAACAGAACAATTTCTAGGCAAAATAAATGGACGCAAATCTGACATCAGAAATCACAATATTCAAAAACCAGTAGGGGAACACTTCAATCTCCCTGCTCACTCCATTGACGACTTGTTAATAGCAGTGATCGAACAAATTAATAACAAATCATGGCTTCAAAGAGAAACTGCAGAATTGGAACTTATATGTAAATTCAACTCTGTTGCCTGAACGTCAAACAGGGGCTATGGATTTTATTCTCATTACAACAGGTGATTTGACCTCACCTTCCTCTATGTGCTGTTTCCCAGTGTTTGAATCCCAACACCTATTCTGATTTGCTGTTACAGCCTGATCTGATCCTGCATCATACATTTCCCTGCATTTAATTTCCTCCTATTCTGTAAGTTCCCTATCTTCAAAGTGTCTGATAAAGTGGGATTTCCTCCCATGAAAGCTCATGCGATAAGTAACATTTGTTAGTCTTTAAAAGTGCCACAGCACTCCTTGTTTGTTAAGGAGAGTAACACTCAAGCACCAAAAGGGGGTAGGGGAAATTTTGCAGTATGGAGAACAGTGCCTAGAAACCATATATTATAGCCAGTGCAGTACTACATAATACTATGTGGTACCACCATATAGTACCACCTGGAAACCATACCACTATTTTTAAACCCCTACTGGTTAAACGCTCTGCTGAAAGTTAAGCATCTATTTTATCTATCAATATTTTATGAATGATTGTTTTTCAACCCATATGCAGTGTTTTGTATATGCAACATTTAAATACAGTTACAAATATCTTTAATACTTGAGTTACTCAAATATTAATTTAAATACTTGTACTGACTATTTAAAAAAAAACAAAGAGTCTTGTGGCACTTTTAAAGACTAACAAATTTATTTATATCATGAGCTTTTGTGGAAGAAAATCCCATTTCATGAGATGCTTGAAGATGAAGAATTCGCAAATTGGGAGGAAAAATAAATGCAGAGAAGTATAAGTCATAGGATCAGGTCAGATTATTTCAGCAAATCAAAGCAATTATTTATATTCAAACAAGGTGGAGCAACATATTAGAAGGTGGAGAGGTGGACATAGGAGAAGATCACTTACTTTAATGGGAAAGCCAGTTCAAATTTCTATTCAGGCCTAAGGTAATGGTGCCAAATTTGCAGATGAATTCTAACTCTGTAGTTTCTCTTTGAAGCTTTGATTTATAGTGATTTGCTTAAGTATAACAATTGACATACTGGTATCTTCCTGTCACTCCATGGAAGATATGTCAATTGCTCTACTTAAGCAACTTAAACAAACAAGGAGTCCTGTGGCACTTTTAAAGACTAGCAAATGTATTTATCGCATGAGCTTTCGTGGTAGAAAAGCCCACTTTGTCAGATGCTTGTAAACTGAAATAGTCTGACCTAATCTTATGACTTATACTTCCTTGTATTTATTTTTTGTCCCATTCCATAAGTACTCTATCTTTAAGCATCTGATGAGGTAGGATTTTCTCCCACAAAAGCTCATGTGATAAACAAATTTGTTTGTCTTTAAAAGTGCCAGGAGACTCCTTTGTTTTGCTGAACTACCCCTTTGGAACTTGACTATTTAATTTTTTTTGCCTGGACATTACTTCTCTAGCAGCAGTGACAAAGTTACAAGCGAGCATCCCCATGGATTTTAGCTTTCACAAATTAGGTTTTTAATTGAGGAATTTGAAATTATCCTAATTAATTTTACCGAAAGGAGGAGAGCATGGACACAAGCAAACACTCTTGAAACTCAAAAACTATCAAACCTGTGTAGAAGAAAAATCACAATTTAAAAGTCAGAATATAATTTACTATTGAGCTTTATGGCTAATAATATCAGCTTTTGATTTTAAGTTGAACAAAATTTTTAAAGTGATGATTTTGCAGTGGTGCTGATTGTGGTGAGATTTTATTCAATGCATGTATGACACTATGTGGATGGGAGCAACAAGGTTACTTTCTAAAAATTCTCAGTATGAAGGTTACTTGCTAATTCCATATACAAATTCTATTTTGCCCACAGAAATTTGATGTTTTATGAATAATAAAAATAAAAGTGTGACAAATCAGAGACAATTAACTGCCCCCTCCCCCCACACACGCACATGCACACACACACACACACACACACACTTTTGAACAGAACAGGAAAATTAACCATTCTATGTCCATTCAAAAATCTGGTTAAAGATCAGATCTATCTTTTCAGTTGAATCTGATTCATCTTGGCTGTCCAGCTGCACAATGAGGTAAACATTCAAAATCAACAGACTCAGATAGGCATGTCTGCAGCATACGTTTTACTAATCTATCCTCCTATGGCTTATATGGCTACCAAAGAATCGTATGAAAGATATGTGCTTTGCTTAGGATCCATGAACTTAAAAAAAGATATCCTGCTCATTTGTATAAATGCAAGTAACAGAATATTAAGTTAGGCAATGATGGGATTAGAGAGCATTTAGTTAGATAATTAGGGCCCTACAGTATATTTTACAGTAATATTGAACTATTATAATGGAAATTATATTACTTTGTTCTGTAACATGGAAATGGCAGGGTGGCTGTGACAGAGATTATACCCATTCTTTTATTTTGCCTTACAAAATCACATTTTCACCAAGACTATTTTTCAAAATGTTTTTTTTTTTAAATTGCACATAGGAGCAGACAGCGGGGGGGGGGGGGCGGGAATGATGAGAGGAAAGAAGAGCACAGGAGTGGAAACCTAAGGGGATAGAATGGACACAGAGAAGGAAGCAACATTTCTAAGGGGGTGATTTTGCAAATAAGGTAGAGATCACTGGAATATTTTATATGCATTTGAGTGAGTTTTAGATTTGTCCTCTGTGCCTTTTGCTTTGACCCTGCTAAGACAAAAGAAAATACCCTGAAATTAATCAAGCTGTGTATGTGACCCTTGTGCTATGAGAAGCAGAGGAAAAAGCAAACTCAGATGACGTGTCGAACAGGCAGTGGTATAATAAGCTTCATTACACTTTTCCAGCTTGTACCTCAGCCTGAAAATCAGGGACCAACCTCTCTCAGGTGATAGGGGCCCTCATTCTAAAAATGTAATTACCCTCTCAGTAAAGATGGAAACTTTTCAAATTCAGTCAAATCTAGCCAGTTGCTACAGTAAGGAATGTTTGATATTTGTGAAATATATAGCAGTTGATCTGGAATATCTAATCCAAGTAAAGTATCATTTCTTATCAACAATCCAATGTTTGCACTCAAGGTATTCTTTGCTTATAGAAGCCATATGAAAGGATAAACAAAATTTAAATGTGCAAATATTTAGAATTTCAGTTCTTTTTTTTTTTTTTTTTGTCTCTTATGACTGCATTATATTTATGAATAATTTTTATGTAAGTTTAAGGATTAGTGCAGGACTATACTGTCAGTATGCACCATTTTCTTCTGTGGTTGTTTGTAGAGTGAAAAGCCAGCCATCAGACACTATATTTCTGCCCAAAGCTGCTGCGAAACCTAATAATGTGTTTGCTTTTTTTTTTTTTTGTCTAAAACATATGTTTTGAAGGGTTTTAAAATGTTTCTTCAACCATGTATGCTACACACTCCATTTAAATTATTTTAGAACATGACATTTTAAATTTTTTAAAAACAAACTCTTAAATTGTACTTGAGTCAAACAAGAATTGAATAGAATTAATCAGATTTACTGTGGAAGGTAATTAATAATGACTACTTTGCATAACATCTCATTAATAAATTCTATGCCCTGTAAGCCACAGAGGGATTTAGTTTAATGTGTTCCAAGTTTAAAAACTGATAGAGCAAAACACACAAACCTAGAATAATTTACAACAACATTTGTATGAAGTGTCATGGACATGGCTTCTGTGTCTTCATTTATACACAAATTAATTGCATGCAGTTTGCACTTTATATTCTGTGGAGATCTGTTTTTGTGAGTGCTGCAAAACAAATAGGAATGTTAAACAAAAGAATCACAAATTGTTCTGTGCAACTGTTGGAAAAACTCACAAGAACCATGCCATGCCAGATCACACCTGTAATTCATCTCATTTGTGATCCTTTCTGATAACTAGATTCTTTTGAAGAAGATACTAGGAACCTTTTGGGGGACAAATTAAGAAACAACCTACCTATAAGAGAAGTGCCTTCACCCCTGGCAGAAAGTGGATGACCCTCTGCAAAAGGGATTTTTAAAAATGTGAGATTTAACACAATTGTGGATCTTCTCATTATCCAGATAGGTATTAAGAATATTGGATCTATTTCAAGTTTATGTGAAAAGGTAAAATTTCTGAAAGCTACATTGTAAAAGTAAAGCTGCCTGAAAAATGAAGCTAAGAAACAGGTTTATATAATTTCCATTACTGCAAATTACTTTTAGGACAATACCTTCTTTGAGAATAATACATTTAAGCATCTGAAGTCTTTGGGGCCTCATTTGCTCTCTTACTAACAGAATATAGAATGATGGGTCCTCGGTTATTGTATGCTATGTAAAAAGTTCAGATAGTGAAATTTAGAATGGTGGAGAAAGTATCATTTCTTATCAACAATCCAATTTCTCTGAAAATTAGATACACTGAATTAGGGTTCCTCTTTTATGTAGAAGATGTCTAATTTAGTCATTGGGCTCTCGCTTTTTTTAAAATGTAAAAAGACTATAGTTAATAGTAAATCTATCTTCCAATTATAAGCCCAATTTTGACATGCTCACCTCAATTTGCCAAGATCAACCCCATCTACTGGAAATTTCACAATTAAACTTAATCAGAAGTATTATTTTAATATTCTGAGACATGTTGACAATGACCAAGGCATTTAAGATAAGGAGATTCAGCAACCTATTAGTTACAGTGTTGTAATTACTACACACCTCAATCAGAGTTAAAGATCATATCATACTAGGTGCGTGATAAAAAGAGGCAGTACCTGTACTCCAAAATTTATAAACTTAGCATGCGATGACAGACAATAGGTAGATACTTGAAAAAATGCGGACTTTTTCAAATATATTTCTTCCTGCAGATATCTCCAGAAGGACTTCTCCTGGAAATCTGTCTCCTGTTCCTTCTGAGGGGTAGTGCTTTTAGGTAGTTTTGAAAGTAGCTTAGGTAGTTTTGGTTTTTTATCATGATGAAATAGGGGTGTGAAATAAAAACGATTGCCTCATAAAAAAAGTACAAGACTAATGTATGTTTTTCAAACCCACACTGAAGCCAAATGGGTTTAATACAGTGTGCATGGCCTACTTGTGTGCCTAAGAAGCCAGCATCAAACGGATACCTGAGGAGTTCTAAAAGGAAAAAAAGCAAAATCTCATCTCATATGAGTGGTATAGAGGAAGGGAGCATCTCTCTTGTTCACCACAGCAGCTCTGCATGGAGAGGAGCAATTCAGTTCCAGTCCTGCTAGATAATAGTTTCCCCCACCATAATTTCAGCTTTTTTACTTGCAGTCCAAATCCTTGTAGTCCTTGGCACCTGAAAATCACTCAGCTCCCCTTCAGTGTGCAAATACAGTGATACTCAGACCTCAGTGGTTCAGGATTCAAATTAGTGATCAACATTACCCAAAAGAATTGGCATATTGGGGTAATTAATTGTTTCATTTTACTATTTATTATAGATTCATATTTTAAAAGTATGACAGGAAATATTCAGGTTTTTTTATTCTCATAACAAAATAACCAACCAACACTTATATTTTATCAGTTATAGTTGGTTTGGGGCCATGCACAGGGTGGCAAGCAGGGATGTGAGTCTCCCAATAATAATTAGGGGCACTGAACTCCTATGGCCCCAGGAGCTACAGGGGTCGAAGTGAACAACAAGCAACAGAAAGGAAGAGCAAGTTCCTAGCAGTGCAAAGTAATTTAAATTCTTGCACATGCCACTGAATTGGCTAATAACATAGAAAAAACATCCTGATTGGTTAGTAGTTAAACCAAATAGTGTTTTAATATCATGTGCTGGAAAGACACTCAGGAGGAACATAGATTCATAGATTTTGAGGTCAGATGGGATCAATATGATCATCTAATCTGATCTCCTGCATGATGCAGGCCACAGAACCACCCACCCACTCCTCCAATAGACCCTAACCTATGATTGAGGCACCGAGGTTCCCAAATGATGGTTTAAAGCCTTCAAGGTACAGAGAAACCAACAGAAATTACCCATGCCCCATGCTAGAGTGGAAGATGGAAAACCTAAGGACCCATGCCAATCTGCTCTGGGGGAAATTTCCCTCCTGACTCCAAATATTGCAATTAGTTAATCCCTGACCCTGTGGGCAAGACTCACCAGCCAGACACCCCCCCAAAAAAAATTCTCTGTACTAACTCAGAATGCATCCCATCAGAGGACATTGGCATATTTATCACTAGTAATCAAAGATCAGTTAATTGCCAGATTCGGCAGTCCCAACATACCATCCACTCCATAAATTTATCCAGCTCATTTTTTAAGCCAGCTAGGTTTTTGGCCCCCACTGCTTCCCTTGGAAGTCTATTCCAGAATTTTACTTCTCCAATGATTAGAAACATGCATCTAATTTCAAAGTCTAAACTTCCTGATGGTCAGTTTCTATCCATTTGTTCTTGTGTCCACATTGTCCCTGAATTTAAATAATTCCTCTCTTTCCCTGGTATCTATCCCTCTGAAATATATATAGAGACCAATTATATATTAACATTAAAGAGTCACTTTCAGTTCAAGAGCTTCAGTCTGAATATCATTGCCCTAAAAAACATTTCCCATGGTCTCCAAAGTACTCATGCCAACCCAGAATACCACGATATCCCTACCTGTTCTGGTCCCAATGCTCTGAGTTCCACCATAGGCTGTTTTGGTATTTCAGTGACTGTAACTTTCCTTTTTGTCTACACTGGCAAATTAGTTCGAATTAAGGAAGCTTAAATCAAACTAAATAAAGCCATGGCTACACTAGGCTTTAATTAGTTTGAATTAAGGACTTCCTTAATTCAAATTAATAAATTCGAATAGGCTACTCGAAAATAAGGGTTAATTCAAACTAGTTAGTTCGAATTAACCAATGTGGCCATGTTAATTTGAACTAATTGCTTAGTTCAAACTAACCAGCCCATTGAATTCAATGCAAATCACTAATTCAAACTAAGCAAGTGCCATGAATGGCACTTCCTTAGTTCGAACTAATTTTTTCTAGTTTGAATTAAGTTAATTCGAACTAACTAAAATTAGCTCAAATTAGTTAGTTCGAACTAGCTAATTCGAACTAATTTTAGTAAGTGTAGACATAGCCTTTCATTGTTTATGAAGTTGGTAGAGCTAGTCTTCCTTTTTTCACACACAAAATATTTGACAAAAGCTCTCATTGAAAGTTTCTGAAGAACAATGGGAAAAGTTACAAACTTTAAAAATAAACAAAATTTAAAAAGAGGAAATAAAGTGGAAACATGACTTCTAATTTGCTGGCTTTCCATCCATTCTTCCATCCCAATCTAAAAGATTCTTTTAAGGATTTTACAAGGCAAACTGCCTGTGTGTCTGCTTGGCTCCAACTCTGAGTTAATGATTTGTTTTCTTTTGCCTGTGAATGTAAGTATAGTTCTGAAATTGTTCTTTTTTACAAATAAAATAAAGTTATGCTAACGTGAGCTTCTTGCAGTAAATGGCAGGGGTCAAATGAGTCTGCAATCAGTTTGGTAGTTGTGATAAACCCTCTTTTGTTTTCTTTTTATTCCTAGTATGTATATGACATTTAAAGCACTTTTGCTTTGCTGATAGGTATTGAAGACCAATACTTGCTCTAGCTAAACTAATTATTCAAGTACAGTACGTTTACTATGTCCATCAATTTTCTACCTAGCAGGATTTTCCAAAACCAGTTAACAGCAAAGAGCAATGTGAAATGTTTGGTTAATGGCCTATGATATCCTTTAAGGCTAAGCCATAAACTCAATTAAAAAATTAGGCCCATTGGACCAACTTTAACCCTCAGGAAAACAGCTACAACTTTAGTAGACTTGAAGGACTTGTAGCTGCTTATGTTAGAGATTAATTTAACCCACAATGTGCATCTATAACAGAACATTATTCCAAAATCAGCCATCAAAAGGCAGCAGCTTATCTTTAGCTGCCTCTTCATCAGATAAGCATTTAAGGAACTATGATCAAACTATTCAGTTCAGCAATATAGACCACATTAAGGCCTCTAAGAAATGAGAGGAGAAAAACCTTCTGGCCATTCTATAGCACTATAATTTGTGTAGTAAGTATATAAAGAATTATGGTGACTAAGAAATGCACAATAAAAACAAAACTTCTAAGTTACTCTGAATTTTCCACAAACTTCTCTGCTTCTCTGAACAACCTACCCTTCTTCATCTCCAAATAAAATTTAGAAGTGAGTCCCTGAGGGTGATCCAAATTAACTATACGATCACGCAGGAAAGGTAGAGGTTACGTTTTCAAAATGTCATAAAGCCCAGATCCGCAAAGGTATTTAGGTGCCTAACTCGCACTGATTTCAATGAGAGTAAGATACCTAAACATCTTTGAAAAGCTGGGACTAAGTGATTTAGGGCTTGTCTACCCTGGGGGTGGGGTTGTAATTTGATTTTAGGCTGTCAAATTACAGAAGGCAAAGATGAGTGATCACACCAAGCTGCTTGCTCAAGGTCTCATGTCCCCACTGCTCACATTACTTCCTGAAATGCATTGCACTGTGAGTCATAGGCACACTCCCCCACCCTCTTCTCTAAAGAAAAAAAAAGGAAAGGCTTTCCTTGCTGTTTCTCTGCTGCAAGCAGTATAGACAGGGACAGTGCTTCATGAAGAGATGGGAATTAATTGAAAACTTGCAGCACAGGAGGAGCTATGTTGCCATGGTAAAGGGAGAGGAAAAACCAGTTGAACTACTCTCTGACTATATGGACCTAAATTAGAACTGTAGATTTCGACCTCAGTCCTATGCCACTTGCAGGGGTGGTGTTAGCAGATCGAATTTTTTTCCAATTTTGCTGCTCTAATAGTGGAGACAGGTTGCAGAAGGTTGAGGTAAACAGCATTATATCAAACTTCACTGTCAATGTAGACCAGCCCTTACACTCTTTTGAAAATGTTGCCCATTGACTGAAAAGCTGTACCCCCCACTTGAAAAGAAGATTTTTACTAGGAAAATAGCAGCTTCTTTAATTGCACACAAGCTAGAAAATACAACACTTTACCCTTTCACACCTACCTAAAACTATAATATTTTGTTTTACAGTTCTCTTAACCCCACAAACCATAGGAAAACAGACTGAACAAGTTCAGGCTACATCTTATTAAAATAAGGAGCAATGCTTATGCCAAACATCCATTCTGAACAGCAATGAAACAACTCCACAAACTTTATTAAAACAATCTGACAAAAACACAATTTCATTTTTACATTAGTACTTTCAGTATCTCATAGTCTACAGAAAAAGAGAGTGAATGATGTGGAAATTTATTCACTAACCCAAGAAGGAAAGAGCAATAATGAAAGTTCACTTAGGCCTGCTCTACCGTAAAATTTATGTTGATTTAGCTACTTCATACTGGGGTGTGAAAAATTAACCCCTTGAAATATGAAATTAAGCTGACCAAAGGTCCTGTGTAGCCAGCACTAGGTTGAGAGAAGAATTCTTTCATTGACCTAGTCACTGCTTCTTGAAGGGATGTATCCACTATAGAGATGGGAAAACCCTTTTGGTCACCATAGCAAGTGTCTACACTACAGAAGCATAACCACAACACTGTTGATGTTCCACTCTAGCATTCTCAGCATAGACACAGGCTCTGTAATCTCAGAACCAGCAGCCTTACAATGAATTTACAACAAAAGAGGCTAGAGAGAAATTCTGATAGTGCTGCTTCTTTCTTTCTCAAGCCTCAAACCTTTCTCAAACCTGCTTTGCTAATGCATCCTGCGGAGATAAAAGGCACTTGTCAGAATTCTTTTTTATTGTCAAAGTGGCTGGTCAGCTAATATCAAATGACAGTGTGAGGCAAACCTTCCATAGAGCTAGAGCTATACACAATTCAGTTTTATTGACCCAATATAAAAAATGATTGTGGAAGAAAATAATGCTTATCAAGGCTGTGCTCCTCATGAATCAAAGTCATCCCTGGTGTAACACCACCGACTTCAGTGGTATAATGCAAAGGAAGAATTTTACTTCTATCCATGTGTTGTTCTGTATGTCTCCAATGAATGTTTATGCTCCCATTTTAACCCTCTCCCCCTTCTATCTCTTTTCATTTTTTCTTAAGGTTATGTTTCTTTATTTTTATTAATGAATCTCAATCTTATTTAAAACCGGTTTTAAGAGTCTAACCTTGTCTAGGGTGACTAAGGCCTTGTACACATGATCACTTTATCGCGCATTAACAATCATTACCGCACGATACTAACAACAGCGTACACACGTGCAATAGGGCTGTTGCGCGTTAACTGCCTTGTTGTAGCGCAATACAAAAACCACTTCGACGAGGGTGGTAGCAGTTAACGCGGAACAGCTGTTGCGCCTTTCCACTCGTGTGTACTCTTACTGCGCAATGATCAGCCTCCGGAACTGTCCCAGCATTCCAAAGTCGTTCTCTCTGGTCTTACCCCCACCCGCTCTGTGGCCATGACAAAACAGTCCCCGCCCTGATCAGATTCCCGGGATTTTTGAATTTCTCGTCTGTTTCACTTCCTGTTCCCACCACTCGGTGCTCGTCTCTCGAGACCAGAAACGGCGTTGCACCGTGTGCAGATTATCAGTGAAGAAGCTGAGCATCGCGGTGCTGTTGCTCTGCATGGCATCGATCAGCCTCTGCTCCTCAGCGTCCTCGTCTGACTCGGAGCTCATTGCGTACTGAGCAACCAGCCAAGGTGTATTTAGAATGCTGAAGGCGACAGGGGAGATCAGAGCAGGATCTATGCTGTCGCTGTTGTGATTGCTCGCAAGTAGTGCGTCACTGCACTGTTGAAAATAGGCGCGAGTTGCTATTGGCAATGAGGAAGACGCAAGGGGAACACAGTGCACCATGGGAAACTGAGATTTTACCCATGGCGCTTTGCATTCCTTTCCTTCGTCCTATGATTCCAGGCGCAGATTGAGGGAAAATTGAACTGTGGAATAGGTGCCCAGAATTCATTACGCTACACCGCGATATTGCAAAGAATTCTGTTGCGTTACAAGGAGTGACGTGTGTACGCGCTATCCCGCAATAAAGGTCACGTGTTTTTTATAGCGCGATTGCCATGTTGCGCTTTAATCTGATCGTGTGTACATAGCCTAATATTAGTGTCTGAAATTCTGTGGCAGCACAAATTCTATGTCCTGTATAAAATCAGTTCACCAAAGGCAGTACTGACTTCATGGAAAATCAAACCCCATTGACACTGAGTGGGAACCAGAACAAAATAATTATTTGTCACTTTCTCGGAGGACCATGAAGTTCACCAGATGTCCTCTGCCATAAATCTTTCACCTGGTAAACTTATCCACAGTGAGTCACATGAAGGCAGATGACCATGTAGTGGATTAAACAAGTCTTTAGTTAGTGGTAGATGTGGCATATCACACAATTTAGTCACAAGCTTTGGTACACTTTCCTCTCTGCGAACACTGGGCAGAGCAATATTGCAAAGAACCAATCACTATGGAAGAGGAGTAGATTTAATATTACTCATATCTGAGGGAATGTTCAGAACTCTCATTGTGATGGACATGTTTTTCTTTTGACCAACCACCAATACATGTTTCAAGTAATGTGGATAACTGTAGATCTTGCTTAGTTGCAACCCTTAGTTCTGTCAAAATTCTTGTCTAAAATGGATGAACTGGATGTGACTAAGTGAATTTATGACCGAAGTATCATTGTCCAATTTGCATTTCATAGCAAAAAGTTCTGCTTAAGTATGAGGGCCTGGAATATTCTTTCTTGGTCCATTCTTAGGTTTAAAGCTGTATTGCAGGAGCAATAACATTTTTGTTTCATAATTTATTGAGGGGCCCATAAAGAGTTTTTCATGATTGCCTCCAAAGAATTATGATCAGACACTGTTCTAACATTTCTCCAACATACATCGTGCTCTCTTGTGTACATATTGCAAACTTGTAGCATTAATTTCTTGTTCAATCTCTGCATAGTTTATTTCTGTGCAAGTGCAAGGCTCAGGTACTGTCTTCCCTTTTACCATAATATACTCCCAAATCCACCTGAACTAATACCTCTTTCCTTATAATACTGTATGAAAACATGCCTGAATTTTGGTGATGTTAACTTACTTCATTTTGGTGCAGGTAGAATCTTGTTGGAAATCCCATTGGAATTCTTCTTTAAGATCCAAGGTCAAAAGAGAAACATAATATGGCAAAAGTTAGATCTCACCCCCTTGCATTCAGATACTCTTAGACCTACTTACACTAACTAAGCTCAGGTGCAAGGGAGTGCAAATTGGTCCAGCTTACATGCCAAGGAGCCAAGAGAAGATGTATGATGATGTAAGTTACAAATTTTAATTCAGGAGATTCAAGATATCCTTAAAAGAGGTCTAATTTACACATTACCTTAGGCAACATGTCTAAATCTAGCCCGTTATAAAAAATGTTTGAGGTTGAATAGAGGTTTAATGTAGAAACAATGTTGCTCTTAGGTTTTCAATACATGTCTCCAACATGTTTCAGTGCTTCAGACACCTAGAGACTGAGTTAGTCACAGTGTCAGATTAAATAGTAACTGTTTGAAAAGCACCAGGTTCTGTCATGAATCTTGAACAGTCTCAGATTGTCTCATGGTTTCTGAGTCTCAAAAGCTCTTGAAATTTCAAACTCACTAATGCAATAGAATTCAGGAGCTAACTTAGTAAAGCAACCACGTGGTATGGCTCTATTTATAGTTGATGTGGTATGTTATGTTTAATTTGATCTTGTGTTTGTAGTTGAAGTAGAGCATCTCAGGAAGTATGAGAAAGACAAATGAGCTTTGTGGAACTCTTCAAATAAAAACACTGGAGATGAAGGAACCCATTATAAACTTCTTCTTTGGGTCTAAGAAGAACTTATTCACCAAATATTCCTCCACAGCTAAACAGAAATGTCCCCAAATGCTTCAACAGTCTTAGATGCCACAGAGAAGTCTAGCAGAATTAATATGGATGTATTTCCCTTGTGTAGGGAAAGGAGGACATCCATCATCAAAGTAACAAAGGCAGTCTCAGCATTTTATTATGGCTGAACCAGTGGTTCAAGTATAATTTGGTGGGCCCCGGAACCCTCCTAATCTCTGGGCCCCCTTCCCATATTGTCCAGGGCCCCTTCATGCATGTGCAGGCCCTAGCCCAGGTAGGCATTTGCAACCACTTGTCACTACCATATACATCGGTCATCACTCCATAAAAATACTGGTCCCGATCCTGGCCTCATACGCTGCCCCCTCCACCCCTCTTCATCTCCCCGACTTCAATCCCGGCCTCTCACTCTGCCTCCGCCACCCCCTGTCTATGATCCTGGTCTCACACGTTGCTCCCTCCACCCCCTATCCCCATCTCAGCCTCACACGCTGCCCCCTTCTCCCCCCCCCACCTCATCTTGGTATCACATGCTGCCTCCTCTGCCCCGTACCTCCTTTAAGGGCTGACCTGGCCCAGTACTCCCACCCCCATCACTTACTGTCCCCTGCTGCAGCTGGGACCCCAGCCCTTGGCTGGAGCTGGGTAGCCTCATCCCTCCACGCCTGAGGAGGGAAGAGGAGGGGAGGAACATGGCAGAGGTGCGGGTGAGGTTGTTGGGGAGTCCCCTGTATCAGACCCATGTAGTTTCCTTCACTTTCCTTTCCTGCAGGGGCTCCATTGCTGTCCTGCACTTAAATGCTCTCTCCTGGGTCCTAATGCTTGAAGAATTTCATTTTTATATAGGCTGGGCAGCCCAGTACACCCAGAGAGGGAATCCTTCCAGCACTAGGACCCAGGAGGCAGCTCCCAAGTGATTCAGCCTGAGGCTCTTTCTCTGCGAAGGAGCAGCCCAGGCTGGCCGCAGCTCCCGGGCCAGGACAGAGCAGAACATGCGTTCATAGAATCAAAGGGCTGGAAGGGACCTCATGAGGTCATCTAGTCCAACCCCCTGCTAAAAGCAGGGCCACTTCCACTAAATCATCCCAGCCAGGGGTTTGTCTAACCGGACCTTAAATATCTCCAAAGATGGAGATTCTACCACCTCCTTAGGTAACCCATTCCAATGCTTCACCACCCTCCTAGTCAGAAAGGTTTTCCCAATATCCATCCTCGACCTCCCCAGCTGTAATTTGAAACCATTGCTCCTTGTTCTGTCCTCTGTTACCACCAAGAACAGCCTAACTCCCTCCTCTTTGGAGCACCCCTTCAAGTAGTTGAAGGTTGCTATCAAATCTCCCCTCAGTCTTCTCTTCTGCAGGCTAAACAATCCTACTTCCTTCAGTCTCTCCTCATAAGTCATGTGCCCCAGCCCCCTAATCATTCCTGACTACTTTAACCCCTGGGCTGAAGTCTAACTAAGATGTATCCAGGATAATAGCAGATGACAGGTGGTTTTGGAGACTTTTTTTGCTGGCCTTTCAATTAACTTGCTTAGAAGGGGGAATTTACAGGACCTATAGCACTGATAGTTTTATTAGTAGTAGTCACAATATTGCCTATTTTGAGGAAGATGTAAAATGTGGTTGCAAATGGAATGAGGAAAGCACAGAAAAACCCCAAATGAATAATATTAATATACTATATTTGTAGAGATGTAGATGTTAGGCTACACTTCCTCTATGTACCAAAAGATTATCTCCTGATGTGTTGCGAGTACCTGGCAGCAAAGAATAAACACCACCCAGATTCCCCTTGGAAGTGGAAGCAGGAAAGAATGAGGCATGGCTTCCTGGGTGTGGGTTTCAAAGATCCTTCCCAAGAAGATAAGCTGGTTCTGTGAAACAGGGAAGGAGGCAAGTTCTGCTTTTTACTGGGAAAGGAAAGAACAGCCTTTCTCAATCTTTAGGATGCTTCTAATGGTGGGGTGGTGGGGGTAGGCTAATGGTGGGGTGGTGGGGGTATAGTCTAATAGTGAGTGCACTAGCTGTGTGAGTGAGGTCTATATCACTTCACCTTTGTTTCTTTTACCCTTTCTACTGTGATATAAATAAAAGCATCTCCCCTTCTCCCATGTTATATCAATTTAAAACAGCACTACATATATTTGACCTATGCTGTTTTTCTGACTACTATATTGAAGTGGCAATGCTACTGAAAATTTCAAGGAATTGCACTCAGAACATTTTAAAAGCTTCACTTTTTAGAGTACATTTTGTGCTTACTAAGTTTAAGTGAGTTCAAAATATGTCCATTTGTGAGTATTCCTAAAGTATTTCTAATAAATATACCTGTATCTTTGCAAACCATGAAATTCCTTCTGGCTGCTAAGTGAGCAGGCTTTTAAAAGTATATGAGAGAAATGTTTCCATTTAAAACTTTCCTTAAGATTATCAAAGTGATGTTTGTTCCCCTGTAAATGACAAATAATACCAAATTTCAGCTCAGGAGAATGAAAAAAATACTTATCAATGGTAGCACAATACATCTCCTTGTGCTATTTTCTCAAGCAACATCTGCATTAGAAACACGGATCTTACCGTATAATTTGAATATATTTTATACATTTGGTACTTCATCATACACAATAAGCTATAAAATATATATAGTGCATGGTGCAATATGCTAGAGTCAGATTTCAGATTTAACAACAACCATTAGCAAGAAATCTACTTAGGAAATAGAAGTGGAAGACTGAACAATAAAGATTGAATAGCACATGACAATCATTTGGTTTCTATAATCCAATATTTGCAGAGTATTCAACCATTGTATCTTGGCCTCATGACTGACCAGTGTATCATCATCCATCTGCAACAAAGCTCTGAGTAGCCATTAGCTTTTTCCATAAGCATTTCTGTTAATGTGATACTATAAGAGGAGAATGAAGAGGTAAGTGGAAGTGGTGCTTGCAGAGAACAGGACAGATTTAGGCTAGGACAAGTTACAATAAATCAGCTATTTGTGATTTTAAAAAAACCAAAACCAGTTACCAGAGAAGTATATAGAACACAACCAAATCGGTTGCAACAACTTTACAACAAGCTTTTGTTAGCATTTGGTAGAAATGGTTATGCCAAGCTATGAGACTGGATGGCTTCCCCAAGAAGCTGAAAGCTGATAGGTAACATCTATAGCAAGCTGATGAGTGTACTGAGGGTAGATAAGAAGCCAATGAAATGATTCAGAGTGGCTGGAGAAGACGACTTGGGGACAAAGATACATGCTATCACCAGATTCTTTCAGCTTGGAACTAAAAGCAGTACTAAAATAATTTGCATATCTGCGTTCAACTTCCCTACTCCTGGCACATCCACTATGTTGAGTCAAAATGCTACCCAATTTCCAGGGTGGTGTTCAGGGACTGAACTTCTGATTGGCTGAGTGGGTCTTCACAGACCTGATCAGTCAATCAGAAAGTTTGAACTGATGACGGCAAATTTGGCACTGTCAGTGAAGACAAGCCCTAAAAGAGTCATATTATGTGGGAAGACACCGAATAACCTTAGATTCACAAAGGATATTGACCTCACAGTATTACCCAGGGAGGTTTTAGAGAGAATAACTGACAAGATAGACCAGAAATGCAGAATGTTTAGAATGAAAATCAGAAAGGAGAAGACCAATATTGTGTCAATTGGAAAACAAGAGAGAAAAAGGTAAAGAACAAAGTCAGAGAAAAAGAACTAGAACAAGTGGAAAAAACGTGTACAGTGGTGTACTAGTATCAAAGAATGGGAATTGTGAAGAGAACATAAAATAAGGAACACCCTAATCCTTACTGCATTCAGAAAATTCTGCAACATCTGGGAGATTAAATAACACATTTCAATAAAAATGAACATCAGCATATGTGACAATTGTCATGTGGATGCTTCTGTACAGGTCAGAATGTTAGGGTAGGAGGAAAGCCAATTAACAGAAAATATTGATTGAAGAATTAATTGGCTGAGGGGAATACTGAGCATTTGAAGACTGCAGAAATTTTTTTTGTTGACAAGAAAACAATTATGGCAAGAAAAGCTGTTGGAAAAATTTCAAGGAAGATGACTGTGATGATTCGAATACACGTCAAGAAGGGACCCAGAAACAATGCCATGCGTGGTGATACCTACCAGAGTGCAAGGAACTAAAAATAGCAGAGGACTGAGGATGTGCTGCATAAACAGGGAAGAATGATATCAAACAAAGAGTTTTAAAGATGAATGAAGATGTAAAGCTGATACAAGACGGAAAGGGATTGAAAGACTTCATATGGCCCCATTATTGCTGCTGAGATGATGGAGAGGAATAAAAAAGAAAAAGAAGATGGCAACCATGAGTACATTGCTAAAATACAAAAGAGAAATAATACACTATACTATATGCTACATTATTGTGGCAGAATATTTTGAAACATGTCTGAAGAATCTGATTTTGCTGTATGCCGTATTTTTCACCCCACATTCTTTCGCTGTCTTTGTACAGCTTTCATTTCTATATAGCAACCAAGAGTCATACTTTCACAGAACATCTGATTGCTTTAAAGGAGATATCCAATCAGAAATTGACATCTTACAGAGCAGGTCTGTAAATGTCAGTTGTGTAAAAGCAGCATGAGAATCTGAGAGGAATGTGAAAATGCTTTGATTTGTTCTAGTATACAGAATCCACATATGTCCATCTGATAGTACTTCTCTGTCACTGAAACAACAGCAGTTCGCTGTGAGAGGCCACCTCCTGAAACAGTTAGTGGAATGGAAAGCTAAAAGAACTCCAACAGCTTCTCTCTACCAAACAGTGTTCAGATAAATTGACAGCATTACTCAAAACCATTTCCCAAAAACCTCATACTCTAATTTAAACCACCCTCCAAAATTCTATTTCATTTTTGCATAACTGAAAACTGGTTCCAGTAAAGTTCAGAAGCCTTTTGCTAAGAACACTAGACACCCTGAAGAGCAGATACCATTTTTGAATCAGTGATAAAATTTACAAACCATTGAACTAGTAGGGGCAAAATGAGGTCCAAGCTCACACCAAGGCCCTTACACATCACTGAACACCGACAAATGCATAGCTGGAAACCAGTCTGTCTCACCTCTGTGTTAGTATCATTGAGAAAGGTGTTGGACTTATTTGAATGTATTTAGTGATTAGACTTTGTGCAATGCTTCTATACTTCTGCATGCATTAATCTCACTAACAATTCTATTCCACACTATAAGGTAATACTTCCATGTATGTTCTAGAACTGTACAACATTTGTTCTGAAACTATGTAATTTACCAAACAGGAAAAAAATCTTTACCTAATACAAAATGCTAAATTCCTACAGAAGTCATTACCCCCAGTCCATCAAGAAGGACTATTGAATCTAACAGGCCATTGTGGAAAAAACACTGTTGATGGCTTCCTCCACATCCCTGAAGAGTATACATGCCTAAGCCCTCATCCCATCACAGTCTGCCTGTTAAGAAGAAATTATTATTCATATGCTGCTTGAATTTTGAGGATTTCTAAGAATAAGCTATCTGTCCCAACTGTTTATCTTGGATTAGCACTAAAGACATATAAAGAAGTTACTTATTAGAGAAGTTTTTAACATAATCATTTGGAATTTAAGACTATAACTCATTTGTGTGTATATGCTCACCTGCTTTAATGACTAATTTATTTTTCCTAATTTATAAACCTTTAGTTAGTTTATAACAGGATCAGCTGCAAGCATTAACTTTGTTGAGAGATCTAGGTGCAATTGACCTGGCATGACTGATCCAAATGGACTGGGGAATAACCTGAATATTATTGTGATTTTTATTGTAAGGAACTATTTGAGGTAGATTTGCCTGGATGGCAAGACAGACTGTCTGTTGCTCCATGGATAGACTGCTGTACTATTTTGGAGTTCACACTTGTTAATAGGCTGGTTGAAATCAAATTAGAAAATATACAACCAGTTTGGGGCTTGTGCCCTGCTCCCTGATAGTCTGCTCTGAGGATAGCACTCATGCTTCTGAGCCACTCCTGACAGCATGACACCCTCCCTCATCTGCAGCATATATATTTCATAATGTTTATAAAAATAGGGTCTATCTACTAGAAAGTTAATTCAAGAAGAAGGCAGAATTCAAGTTTTATCATATTAATTTCATGACCTTGAAAATAAGCATATTTTGAGCACATGTTGTGAAAGGAACCAATGCTAGACTGATGACTCCTTCCTAAAAGAATATTGTTAAGACAGAAATTGCTATACTTGAGCCATCTGAATAGTAACTCTGGTTAAATAGGACACATCAAGCATGCATCTGTTTTGTGCTACCAGCTATGCATGTTTTGGAAATGTATTTAACCAACAAAGTTGCTTTCAGGGGCATCAAGTTTCATAAGAGCAGAAATATTGATCATCATCCTCAGCCACCTAGAATCAGAACAAGGTGCACCTGTTCTGGATACATATTTTAAATTAAGGCCTTCAGAGGCTTAAAGGTAGACTCCTAAATCATAAGAGTGGCCTATTTTCAGTAAGTTTGAGCACCTGCAAATTCCACTCCATTTTTATTTTATTCAAGTCAAGTAGTATCTCACTGAAATAAATAGCGCCTTGGACTTCAGTAGGACTACTTGCATGAATAATGTACTCCTGAGTCTGAGCAGGAATGGCAGAGCTTAAAGTTATGTCTACACGACTGCTAGGAGGTGCATTTCCAAGCTTGGGTAGACATACACTGTCTAGCTTGTTCAAGCCAGTGTCTAAAAACAGCAGTGAGATCACAGCAGTACAGGAGGTGGCTTAGGCTAATCACCCAAAAACAATCTCATCCAACCCCCTACACATCTACTCAGGCAGCTAGCCTGAACTGTCACCTATACCACCAAGTTACAATGCTATTTTTAAACACTAAGTCCAACAGAGCTAGCATGCATATGTTTACCTGCACCGGGAATTACACCTCCCTGCTTCTATGGAGACACACCTTAAGTTAACAGCAGAACCAGCAATAGAACTCCGGATTTGTGGATTCCCCTACTGTAACCATTGTACTAAATACTTCAAAAGGGGGACATAACTATTTTTTTCTTTCAAGAACTACTGTTCTTTTAAAACTAATATTGAACTAGGATAATAAAGTATAGTATTTCACAAGTGGTGCTGCTGTTACCTGGGGTTCTGCAAAGCCAACGCTTATAGTAACTACTCTGCGTGAGGTGGTGTCAGGAAAGAAGCCAAATGGAGATGCCACCATCCAGCACATATATGGAGTGGTGTAAACAGTATAAGACAGGAGTTCTCTTACTTTACAGCTATACTTTACTCAGGCTCAAGCATTTATACACATCTGCTAGAGGTTAGTAAAACACCCCAACTGTCAATACTTACCAAAGTCTGAGATGACTTTTGAGCGGAAACATTGATGGCTTGCTGACTGGACTGATCTTCAAGCTGTCATTGGAGGATCCCAAAGCTGTGTCCAAGAAGAGATCCCAAAAAGGACAAGCATCTCCCTTCTGCATTTATCCTTGTTAGTAAACAATAACATGGCAAAAAGGAAAAAAGAAAAAACCTTGTTGGACAAGCAGTTTCAAAAGCTAATTAAGAAGTTGCCTCTCAGAGTACTAATTAACTAAATGTGTTCCTACAGAATCTGCATACTTTGAGGCTTGGACAAACATTTCCCAGAAGGCATGCATTAAATAAGTGTATCAACCTTTTCCTGAAATACAGATCCCAGCAAGTCCCTCAGAGCATCAGGGAAGGGTTCAAGGTAAGACGAAGGTTGAACACGAGGCTCCTTTCCTGTGATCATCCAAACCACCTCCCCCCTCCTGGCTTAGTCATGCTAAGGCTGTAAAAAAGGCCTGCTGAGTTTTGGCTATTAGCAACAAATATGATAATCAATATTGCACTATCAAGTGGTCCTTGCCCTTTCACTGGTCTATCAAAATCTCCCTGTACATTATAGGCATTTAACCTTCACTTCAGTTATTTGGCTATTGACAGACTAACTGAACCATTGGTTATTTCTGATATGGTGTTAATGTTTTCATATTTATAGAACAGATCAAAACAAGTATCAATATCCCCTCACTATCCCTTAGGGTCTAATTGTACTTTAAAAGTTCAGTTTACTAGAGTAATGGTACAGAAGAATGCAGTTTATTTTTCTAACTTTTTGAGAACTTGTCTTTTTAAACTCAGTGGCAGCTTTGTATTCTATTATTTTGTTGATCTGAATTTCATTAAGCAGTTCTTTGATGCTGCATGATTTTGTTTACTCTTGGTTTATGTTACCCAACCATATCCCTTAGCTTAATTAAGTTTATTTGTTCATGCTACAAGAACTTTTCACTGCTCTCCAGCAAGAATAGGTAAAAAATCAAGGGACACTCACTCGGCTGTGAAGCTGTCAGTCCATCATAACCTGAATATTGATTTTCAGGGGTTGGTGACATTCCCTAGGTATACATATCAAGATTGTTGACAGAAAGCTCTATACTTAATTGAATGTGATGTCTGTATGAAAAGTGATGAAGTATGCTGGTGATGTATATGCTTAGCCCCCTCCCAGTATATACAATCAAGTTTTATGAAATTCCTTATTGCTTTTACAAATCTGTATGAACTTACTTTCTTTAACTTCACAAACTGTGAGGCTGATTCCCATCTTACACCAACTTCATACTGGTGTCTCTCAAATTACTTCAGTAGATTGTGAAATCAAAACTGAGCCTCAATTTTCTAAATACACATGAAAAAGCAGGGGAGTTAATGTAATCCAAACAATAAAGGCAATATGCTTCCACAGCCCAGTAAAAGCAGAGTGTTATGCCTTCAGGAAGCCAAAAGGGACCAAGGAGATAGAGAGAAACATACCTTTTGTTTTCTGAGAGGGCAGGGGCAGTGAAGACTCCTGGGTTGGTTTCCCACCAAGGAGCTCTGAGTTGCAGTCCTTCTAGCTCAGAATGCCACCCTGGTTGGAGCAGAGAGCTTTCTTTTTTAAAGGTCCACCCATCCCTGGCTTTACAAGTCTCACAGGTGTGTAGGGTCAGGACTAATTGTGCCCAGAGGAGCTCTTTAACCACATCCTGAGTGAAATGGGAAGATGTAGCCCTGAAATTGCAGTTCCAGACTCAATTAGTAGGCACAAAGAACTGTGGGAGAACCACAGAGATGCCTGTATTGTTTCAGCAAGGAGAAATAAAAATAAACAACCTGACTCAATAAAGAAATGGCAAAGTAAGGAACAATGAGGAAACTAGTTCAAGAACAGCAAAGACAAGGCACAGAAAATCTACCTATAGGGCTGCAGGCAAGCTAATGGATTGATGATCATATATGTAGTGCTCCAGGAACACTATCCATTCTTGTGCACAGCAAGAGGGCTTCTGTTTCTAGCACAAAAGCAGGGATGAAGAAGAGCTCAGCATGGGAGAGACCAAGGGCGTGGGGTTAATATTCAAAATAAACATTGTACAAATGATAGAAGGGTAACCCCCTTTTCTTCTTATTATTTCAAGGTCTTCAACAGCAACAATAAATACAGTGTTGTGATTAGAACTGCTGTTTCTGTTTGCTCTGAGTTGATATGGAAATACTGCCAGAGATGGTGGAAGGATAGAAGCTTAGTGACTTCAAAGAAGTAGTTGATTTTTCAGCAGACTAGAGGGAGTGCAGGGAATTGTTAACTGTGCCCACTCTCTGTTTGAAGCTGATGTAGAAGGCCACCTTAAGGACAAACATTTCTGTTGGTAGTCACGTACATAAGTTACATAAGCATCACACTGGGGGTATCTCAATACACTGGCCCAACTATATCAGTATCTGAGCAATGTGGAAGGTCACATGATTGTTGTGGCAGATTCTCATGAGGTGTCCATCTACACCTGTTTAACTTTGTTAATGCATTCAAACAGACAGACACACAGCCTCAATGGACCTCTGTCCTCCAAAGCACTGAGATAAAGCTAATCTCCATCTCAACATGGCTGCACAATGCTGCTCTTCCTCTTATACTCTCTCTCTCCTTCCTGTAACTCAATAAAAGAAAAAAAGTTTCTTTACTAGGGAAGAAAGTTTGAAGCAGATCTTCTTTGATGTAAACCAGTTTTCTCATTTCTATTCTATCATTTCAGTACCCACCTGTATGTGGCTAAATGTTAGAATTTCTCACCACAGTAATTCTCATTTCTGCTACTAAATTGGTGCAAATATTTAATACACATCAAGAAATAAATATCAAGAAAGAAAGGCTATCTTCTTCTGAGGTGAGCTGGGTAGTCCAAAATTACTTTATCATGCTGAAAGACAGAATGAGCCTTTTTTGGCTGAAGTTCTAATGGGAGTACATCTGACAGGCAAGATCATTGGCTCCAAAATCTTGTGATGGAGGTTGTGCCAACTCTCTGAAGTAAAGAAGAACTAGCAGTAAAAAAAATAAATGGTGATTGAACTGAATTTTGTATCAGGAATCCAAATTTAGACTTAAAGAAAATCTTTCTGCTTCAGACAGTTTGACATTTAAAAAAATAAAGACCTTCACAAAGTCTCATTTTCTGATGTGTTTCAGGCACTTTGTGTGTTCAGTAAATGTCATAATGCCATTAATTTTCTTTGCAGAGGCATGTAATTTTATCCCATTACTAAGGAGCTGTGCAACTAGTTGATTGTTTGTCTGAACACAGAATGTCTACAGTGGACTTGCCTGCAAATGCAGATGTTTTAAAATCAAATTGTCCAATTTGGAACTGGACTGCAGCATAGATTTTTGTTTGTTTGTTTGTTTTTGTTTTTTTCAAGTACCTGGATTCAGTAATATAGATTGGATGTCCTGAAAGTTTGTATTTTTCTAATAAGTTTAAAATAGTATATTAAAATATGTATGTAAGAAAGAAATATGCCTGTTTTTAAAAAATATATATTTAATGCTGAATATTTCATGTCATCATATCACTTTCATTGCATGGCATAACCAAGGGTATAGCTAAGCAGCCTGCTATTGCCTGAGGAAAGTGCAGATTTTTTTACCAGAAGAATTATTTTAGAGGTCCTGATATTGAGAAAAAAACATAGAGCAAATTGACTTGAAATCTCCAACAGGTAAAAGAAAATTCCTCTTCAGCCAGTTACTTGCTAGTACTAAAATTCCACATCACAATTTTATATATCTCACAAACTTTTGATGGGATAAGTAGAAGGACAAATAATACTTAGAATTGCTATACTGTGACTCGTCACAGTTTTTAAAGTATTCTCATACATGGGGTTGAGCAATCATGCCACCTCGCTCAAGCTTTTGGGTGTGAAAGCTGTTTTTCTACTCAGAGTAATTGAGAGATTTGTTAGATGCTTTTTGCTTAGTCATAGCTAAAACAATGGAAAATCACTACTCAAGGAGTGGACCACTGTAAGCCTAGTCAGTAACTTACCACACAAGATGTATTTTGGTGGTCTGATAAAAAAGGAAGACGAGTGGAGAGCAGGGAGGGGGAGACAGGGACAGGAATAATCAATTATTTTTTGTCCAGGACCCAAATTTCTTGATCAAGATATAGTCAAGGTCCAGACTCCATATTAGTGGTTCCAACCCATGGGCTTCTTGTAGCTCAGTCCATACACAACTGCAGTGGCAAAGCTAAAAACTGAATCAGGGTCTTCTAGACCTTATTTCAGCACTTGAACCAGATGACCATCCATCCTGTCCTAGTAATCCATTGCTCCATGACCCTCAAAGTGCTTTACAAAAAGCATTATTCCCATTTTATATACAGGGAGATTAAAACATGCCAAGCTGAATTGACTTGTCCCAGATCCAGATCAATAGCTGCGCTAGGAATAGAATCCTTGTCTACTTCCAGCATATCTGACCCTAAAAGGATAATGCTGGTGTAAGAGGGGATCATCTTGTGGCAAAGAGCTAGCATGGCTGTCACGGCCCCTCCCCACCCCCTTGCAGTTGGTGGAGGAAAGGGAGTATGGTTGGGACACCCTTGGTAAGTGTATCGTGACTGCAGTTTTAGCCCATTGGTACCAAAAGCTGTTTTCAGGCACCCAGGATCAGAAGAGCTCTGCCCTCACTGCAGTGTGACCCTTATTATTTTTAGTTCTGCTTACTACCAAGAGGAGTTCTACAGAGCCCAGGGCTTGGTTGGGTTGGGTTGATGCAGCTCACAGTGTCTGACAAGTCAGCACTTTTCCCTAGTATCAAGTATTCTGGCAAGAGGGGGGTTTCTACAGAGCCCAGGACTGGGTTGGGTTGAGTTGGGCTGGTCTGGCTCACCATGGTCTAACATGTCACCACTTCTCCTAGTATCATGTATTCTGGCATCTAAGCTTTTATTTGAAATAAATGTATTCTCTAGAGTCTTTATTATGGTACATAAGTGAAAACTTTTGCAAATCTGGCCTTAGTACTCCATGGACTATAGTTTGAAAATAAATGATCTATTGCATTAGTTTTCATACCACTTTACATTAAATTTCAAACTGTTTGGAAATCCACCTCAAAAACAGAAGGACCAAATGAGTGATAAGCCAGGAGGCACATTCTCCCATACACACAGAGTTTCACAGTAGACTGCCTACAATGCCTAAGTACCCATAAACAATAAATACAGTTTCTCACTTACTGGCATTTTAAATTTACAATCCAGCATTAATACGTTGAATCCCCTGCTGGGTCTGTGGGTTAGCTAAAAGAAAGTTGATCTTTGCTGATCCTCAAATGAACAGAATAAGCATTAGGATTTTGGCATGCAATACAGGGTCTAGGACTACAATTAAAGAAAGAGATAGCATTAACAAATAAGTCATAAGTAATGTTCATAAACCCCTTAGAAAAGTTCTGCTATGCAAAGAATAACCAGTATTAGAAACAGACCCCTTATCTCTGGAAAACACATTTGTTAGGCTTATAAACAAGATATAAATTATGTATACCCTTGCTGCTGTGACAAAATACAACGGTTACATTAAAAAAACATTTCATTAAATTTTAAATAAATTGCAGTTTTAACTCATTTCAGGATTTTTTTCCCTTCTTTTTCCCCTCCCCTTCTAATTGTGCTTTGTTCTTGTATGGCCAGAGTCCTTGCAAGCTCCTGCAGAACAAAGAGTCACCCATTAGCACATATTAGAAAGGTGTGTGCTATTGCTGAAGAGAAAAGTGATGGATCCCACAGCCAACAAAAAGAATAAAGAGTAACTCTTTCAGTTTTACAAAATACTCAGGGTTCCTGACTTTTCTATGGCATTACATTACTGGCATTTCCCCCTGAAGTTTGCTAATTTGCCAACAAATCTGGAAAGGACAAAAGCTCTCCTCAGCAATTACACAAGATCCCTCAGATCTCTCAGACCGCCAGAAGATCTATCATTTCCCTTTCCACCTTTACACATTCCAACTGTCCTCAGCCCTGCAAGCATCCTCTGTACTAACTGTAAATCAACTCTTTGCTTCCCTTTCTTATACCCCTTCAGGCTTCCACAGCAGCAGTGTTCAGTCAGCACTATGGGTTTTGTTTCTTGCTTTATGTTTCTCCCATCACCATCACCTGCTTCTCCTTATCCTCTCCGAAGTTTCCACAGTGCAATCACCATTTGCTTCTTAACTGTCAGTGAGGCTCTTATTTGGATGTCCCTTCACTGCAGGGCTGGGCCACGTTCGGCAAACAGATCCAGGAATGGGCCTTGCATATCCAACAGTTATGCAGCCACTCGCTGGTCACAATCCTAAACCTGTATGACCAAGTTACCCCACCAGTCAGTGCTTGTTTCTCAGGCCCAGAAACAGCACTCCACCAACTCCAGCTGTTCTGTGAATGACACCAACAACCGTGAATTGTTTCTTTCTATGTCCCACAGCGATTTAGCCTCCAAGAAATCATCATATTGCCTGTAAATGCTCTTGTGGCTCAGCAAATACTGCAGGATCAGATGTCATGACAACAGCACAGAGCTGCACAGATTCCATGACTCTGTCAGAGATTGTTGACTACAAGGAGGGATACATGGGTTTGTGCGACTTTGAAAGGAAAGGCACAAAATATTGTGGACTGCAGATGGAATTATGGGGTACAGAATACTGACCCCATGCTTCCAGTCATTCCTGCATGACTCTTTCCAGCCACATTAGGCATTGCAAAAACTTCCCAAAATACCTTCGGCTGGATGGTGATGAGTTAAACAGTGGGATACCTACCCCACATGCATTGAACTCTGCATAGATACAATCACTGGTGCTGGGGACATGCACCACCGATTCAAAAAGCACAGCGTGTATCCACAGAAGCAATATAACTGTGGTGTGACTGTATGCCAATATAATTTAGGTTGACTGAAGTTTGTAGTATAGACAAGGCCTTAGGTTCTTCACTCCAGTCTTGCCTCTTGCTCTCTCTATCTCCCTACAAGTCTTTTACTTCATCCTTACACTCTTCCTTTGGATCCCCCCACCCAACCCCAGGCTACTTCCTCAAGTCTCCCCCCCATATCCTTTCTTTCTGGTAGCAAAGAACCAGCTTTGTGAGGAAAAGAGTGGACAGAATATATTACCTCAAAGTTCTGACATGCACCTCAAGGAAGGGGACATTTGGGGGCTGTAGGTAAATTTAAACAGCATATCCTCCCTATTGTCAATGTTATTACCAACACATCACACGTACAAAGATGGTTTAATCTGCAAGGATGGCAGGGTTTGGGAATTATAGAAATGATTTTGTTTCTTCCTAGTTAACTTGTTGTCCTGGTGATTCACTGAAGTCTGATTTTAAGTAGAATGTAGACTGTTGGAGAACTATTTTAATAGATCATCATCTTATAGAGAAACCTGACTGGAAATATTACTAGATGGAAACCCTGTGAATCACTGGCTGAGACACTGCAATTCAGCTAGAGGCTTTATAGCAACTAAAGCAAAATAACTGAGGAATTTGTAGGAAATAGTATAGCAAATTACAACTATGCTTTCAAATGTATAGGACCTTGATCCATTTAGTCTTACTCCAAAAACAGATTTTTTTCAACGTGACGAAGAGGAAATACCACTGAACAGAATTTCAGCGTATCAAAGCATCAAAATCACTATGTTTCTCATTTTAAAGAAAATATGAATATTGCATAGTTTAAATAATTTTTTTGAAGCTGACCTCTTTGGCCTAAATCTACATTAATCAGGATGAATGATTTTGGTGATTATTTGCTCCCCTCTCACTCTGCTAACATCTTAAGGGACTTTCAAAAGTACTCCTTATTGACCTAACTCTGCTACCCATTGAAGTCAGACATTTTACCATTAAATGCAATGAGAGCAAACTTAGACCAAAGCTGGACCCTTTTAAAAATCCTGCCCTAGATAACAAGGTAGAGAAGGGTGATGAGCCCATGGAAGGAGTTCTGTAATGGCTTTCATTTATTTTGCAGAAAAGTATGCTTTGGATCAAGAAGTACTGAAGGAGGGTGCCTATGGTGAATATCTAAATATACACATCTAATAGTGATTAAAAAGGTCCTGAGTGTTGGTTACATACACCAATGATAGCCTGAACTACTGATATTAGTTAAATGTGATTTAACTAGTGTGAAGTATGTAGATCATTCACATAATCTCTTGTTGATTAATATAGGGCAATAAATGAGCAAGACATTATGTGTGCATTATCATCCTGTCTTAGGAGGTATGCTAAAAGCACTCAACTTTCATTTCTCCATTCATAACATTGGCTTTGGTCTTTAAAAATGTTTTCTAGAGATTGAGTTTCTAAGGGTATGTCTACGCAGTGATAAACTATCCACAGCACAGCTGCAACTGGCCCAGGTTAGCTGACTCAGACTTGGTATGCAAGATTATAAAATTGCAGTGTAGACATCTGGGCTTAGCTTTAGAGCCCAGGATCCAGCCCATCTCTACACAGAGATTTTAAAAAAAAATAAGCAAAACCTAGCTGGCCCAGGTCAGCTGATGTGGGCTGGTAGGACCCAGGTTCAGGGACTAAAAAAATCACTATCTAGTTATTTGGGCTTGGGCTGGAGCCTATGAGGGTAGAGGGTCCCATCCCAGTCTAAACCTGAACGTCTACACAGCAAATTTTAACCCTGTAGCCTGAACTCCAGGAGCCTGGGTCAGCCACGGCTGTTGCATGGGTCTTTTTTCCCTGTGTAGATGTACCTTGATACTCTGCAAGGAAGAATGTGTCAGAGCCCACGCTTCAGCCTAAGCCCAAATACCTACACTATTATTTTTAGCCCTGAAGCCCAAGTCAGCTGACCCAGCCTCTGAGAATCAGTGCTTCCCTTTACTTAATTGCAGTGGAGATATACCTCCAAAGATTACGAGAATCTTGTGGCACCTTAAAGCTTAACAAATTTCTTCAGGCTTTTGTAGGCTCCAACCCACTTCATCAGACGTGATGAGTGAAAATTAAACTGGATCAGAGGTGCTCTGGTCAAAATGCAATAACTAATGCTCGAGCAGGAGCAGAGCAGGACTGTGGTTGGCTAGCCCTGGGCTATTTCCTTTGTAGTGTATCTGCAGTTCAGGACTATCCTCCATCTCCCTGGGGTACACTGCAAGCAACATCCCAGCAGCATCTCTGGCTCTCAGATCCTTTAGGATCAGTCTGTCCTCCTCAGTGGCTACACTCCCAAAATGAGCTGCAGGGCCTGCCTTTTGTACTTCCAGCTAATGTCATGGAAAGTTTTATGACAGACATGCTAAAAAAAATAATTTGATTTCAGAGAGAAGTAAATGCTGTAAGTTGAGATTTTTAAGAAAGGCAGAGTGGCGGAGAGGGGAAAACAACAGCATCAAGACCTCCAATCTTGTGGAATAGGGCATTACATCTACTTTTAAATATGACCAAATAGTGATCTGTGCAGTCTCATGTTCTATATTCAGTAGTTGTAAGTCTTTCTTGAATTTGGTGAGAACTAAAAAGAAATCTATCTGAGAAAGAGATTTAGCAGTCTGGGAGTAATACCAGAATTGTTGAGTTAATATGTTTAAAAAACTTTGTAGATTAAAGGGCCTATTTAATATGTTATATACTTAAAGGTCTGATTCTTTTCCTTGTTGGAAGGGTTCTATGGAACAGTTAAGGAAGCACGTGAAGTTTCCACCCATCACATCCCATTAGCTTGAGAGAGACATATGTAAGAAAAAGGAGTGGGTAGGGTGAGAGAAAATCTGCCAGCATCCAAAGATGGGACACATTGTGTAAGAAAGGCCCAGATTGAGAGAGACAAAAAAAGATTCATGTCAGACATTTAAAATGCTGTGGGGTCTATTCAAAGTGAATGAAAATTTATTTTCAACAGTCACAGTGAGGGGATAGCAAATTTAAATGTAGTTGGTTAGGGAGTTAAAAACAGTGACTTGTTTAAAAAAGAAGTATATTTGAGAAAGATGATTAGTAGCATATTGCAATGTTCTTTGGATCACACTTACCTCGTTGCTGTTGTGAACAAGATATTTCTGCTTTGCTGATCCTCCACAAAACTGTATCACTGTAAGAGAAAAAGAGGATCAGGCTCATCAGTTTTCTTATATCATTTTGTTTCTTGCACACAAAGACCTTGCAGAAAACTATATAGTTAAGAAACATACTTTACTGATGATATATTCAATACTGAAAAAAATACATCATTACTGACAATAAGCATTTCTTTAGTATCTAACTCACATAAATTGAGATAATCAGATCATAGAATGCTATCTGTAATCCAGTTGGGGACTGCCAATGAGCTTTTTCAACCGTAGACATGTGATACTTTCATTAACCCTGGAAAATGGATAGAAGCATTTTTTCCAAAATATTCTTCACATTGAGACCATCTCTATCTCTCATTGTAAAGGGCACTTCCAGTATGCTCCCACCACCCCATCAGTCTTATGGATCAGTTTCCAGATCCTCTATTTTTCATTAACTTCAGCTTCTCAGATTCTCCTGATAGCTCAGATTTTTATGAAACTGCAGCATTAGCTGATCCCAGTGCCTTTTTTCTAATATTGATCTTGTTGCATTAGTAGAATACTTCAGTCTTACATCATTTTAAATCCATCTCCCCTCTCCCCTTCCCTCCACCCCCGACATATACTGTAGCTATACAGATAGAACATAATATTTCCAGTTACTGATTTCAAGGCTTTGAAAAATTCTTTACAGATTTTTTATTTTTGATGTGTTTTCCAGTATATCAGATACTATCACACAATGCTAATATGGAGGAAACTGGTAAAGAAATAGGAAAATATTTCTTAAAACATCTTTCAAATTGCAAAAAGATATCTACAAATATAGTAATTCAAACATTTATAATTTTACTCAATGAGCAGTATTAGGAATTTTTTCCCTTTACAGTAACTCATTCAGCTGCAAAATATTTTAAATAATTAATTAATTGATTTTCAAAGCAGAAAAACAAATTCTATAGTAAAATACATAAAGGAGACAATAATTAAAATGTCACTACCAACTCCTGAGTATTTAATGAATTCCATGCCACACTCAATTAGGCCCACCTAAAGAAAGAATCAGATTGCTAATAATCCAAAGTACCTCTGCCTGATGTCTGAATATTAAAAGAAAAATAAACCAGTTTCCCCACTCACTGTAAAATCCACTTCTGTTCTTAAGTATCAGGATAAGTTAGCATGACACATAAAATAAGGATAGGGTAGTAAAGAAAAAAAAAGATTTCCTTAAGGGCAACTCTAATTGTGGGTGAAAAACAAAACAAACGGGATAACCAACCAGTCCATTCTTTCCTCTATTGCTACATAGCAGCACAGGAACTGCCATTGTATTCCACACTACATTGGTGTGTTGACAGTGGTCAAGACTTGTTGCTTCAAAGGAAGATCTTAAGCCTTTATAATGCCTACCCTAACACAATATTAAATTATGAATGAACATTTCTCATTGAGCTGGTGTGTTATACCAGCTAGTCCTTATTTTATGCCTAGTTTAGAATTTATTCCCCCAATGAAGGTGAGTAGTTTTTAAATGTCTTTTTTTTTACTAGCCAGTATAACTGCGTTTGTTGTCCTAGTTATTCAAAAGTAGAATATTTTTTGACGTTCATTAATATATTTGGCTCAATAATACTCTGCAACACTGATATCCATGAGTTATTAATAGATGGTAATGTTTAAAGACTAGCTCTCCTCAATCCTTCCAGTCAAGGGTAGGAGCCTGAGCAGAGACGGATGCATGCTAGAGGTGAACGCCTGGCTGTGAAGATGGTGTTACCAGGAGGGCTTTGGCTTCCTCGACCATGGGGTGCTGTTCCAGGAAGAAGGACTGCTAGGCAGAGATGGATTCCACCTATTGAGGAAGGGGAAGACTGTATTTGGACATAGACTGGCTAGCCTAGTGAGGAGGGCTTTAAACTAGGTTTGAAGGGGGAAGGTGACCAAAGCCCAAAGGTAAATCACAGTGAGGGAGACCTAGGGGAAGGGATGGAACTTGGGGGGTGCCACGACTCTAACAGCAGGGATAAAAGAGAGGGTAGTCAGAACTGGTGGGGGGGAATCAAATTATTGTCTTATGTGTCCTAATGAAGCCCTAATACCTGAGGCAAGGGGGGAAGGAGGACACCGGGAGAAATTGCAAGGAGGAAGATGCAACAGGAGAGATAATCAACAGGGCAAAGTTGGGCAATCGGCCAGGTATTTTAAGTGTCTGTACACAAATGCGAGGAGCCTGGGAAACAAGCAGGAAGAATTGGTAGTACTGGCACAGACAAGGAACTATGATATACTAGGAATAACAGAGATGTGGTGTGATAGCTTGCGTGACTGGAGCACTGCCATGGATGGGTATAAATTGTTCAGGAAGGACAGGCAGGGAAGAAGAGGTGGAGGAGTAGTGCTATATGTAAAAGAGCTGTATGACTGTTCAGAGCTCCACTATGAAAGTGGAAACAAGCCGGTTGAAAGTCTGTGGGTTAAGTTTAGAGGAGAATGCAACAAGGGGGATGTTGCGGTGGGTGTCTGCTAAAGACTACCAGACCAGAAGGACAAGGTGGATGAGGCGTTCTATGGACAAGTAACAGAAGTTTCCAGATCACAGGCCCTGGTTCTCATGGGGGATGTCAATTATCCTAACATCTGCTGGGAGGGCAATAGAGCAGTGAACAGGTAATCCAGGAAGTTTTGGTGAGTGTTGAGGACAACTTCCTGGTACAAATGCTGGAGGAATCAAGTAGGGGCCTTGCACCTCTAGATCTGCTGCTCACAAACAGAGAAGAATTGACAGGGGAAGTAGAAGTTAATGGCAACCTGGGTAGCAGTGACCATGAGATAGTAGAGTTCAGGATCCTGATCAATGGAAGGAAGGAAAGAAGCAGAACACACACCCTGGACTTCAGAAAAGCAGATTTTGGCTCCCTTAGGGAATTGATGGGCAGGATCCCTTGGGAGGCTGATCTGAAGGGGAAAGGCATAGAAGACAGCTGGCTGTATTTTAAAGAAATCCTGTTAAAGGCACAGGAAGATGCCATTCCGATGTGCCAAAAGAACAGCAAATGTGGAAGGCACCCAGTGTGGCTTAGCAGAGAACTCTGCAGTGAGCTGAAACCTAAAAGGGAATTTTGGACGGATGACAAGGGCATATAAAGATATTGTGCGGGACTGAAGGGATAAAATCACAAAGGCCAAAGGCCAATTGGAGTTGCAGCTAGCAAGGGATGTGAAGGATAACAGAAAGGGGTTCTACAAGTATGTCAGTAATAAGAAGAGGATCAGGGATTGTGTAGGTCCCTTACTGAATGGGGCAGGCATCCTCATAGTGGATGATGCAGAAAAGGCTGAAGTACTCAATGCTTTTTTTACTTCAGTCTTCACAGGGAGGGCCAGTTCCCAGGCTACTACACTGGGAGGTGGTGGAATCTCCATCTTTAGAGATATTTAAGGTCCGGTTAGACAAAACCCTGGCTGGGATGATTTAGTGGGAGTGGTCCTGCTTTTAGCAGGGGGTTGGACTAGATGACCTCATGAGGTCTCTTCCAGCCCTAAGATTCTATGATTGTATGACTGGGAGACCTAGTTGGGGATGGGGTTTTATTCTTAGTCTGACATTAGATCCTTATATGACTGAAAGTGGGTCCCTTAACCTCTCCAATTTCTTAATCAATAACATTGGGATACTACTACTTACCCATGTTTGTAAAATACATTGAGGTACTCAGGTTAAAGGCACCATTATTCATAATTATATATTACAGGAAAGGTGTTTTTAATTTTTTTCTTGCACCATAAACTGGCAAAGAGCAGTACATTATTTGTGTTTCTTCCATCAACTGTTATTTTAATGAACTTTTTCTCACATGGAATCTCCACAACCAACATCCTTATAACTGTAGTAGTTGCTGGGCTGCTCAACAGCCCTGTGATTTAGGAAAGTACTAGCCTCATTTTACACAGAGAGAACTTGAAGCACAGGGTAAATTGGATGACTTGCCCAAGGTCACAAAGGAAATCTCATGCTGAATCAGGGACTGAACTCGGCCTCTTCAGGCCCAGGGCAATGCCTTAACCACAAGATCATCCTTTCTGCCTTTAATAATTTTTTTCTTTTGATCCATCTATTTGGGCTATCTTTTCTAAGATGAAGAGAAAACTAAATTCAGCCCTGAGGAAATGACATGCCATCTAGTTTTATAAATAATTTACATCATTTTCATAGGATTATTCTTTAACTTCACTTGTTTATAACTCATGCTTCCTACTGGCAGATATCTTCATTGAACTGTCTGTAGTTACACCTAAGACTTTTCCTAGGAGACCATAACTAATTCAGAGCTTTTCACTTTTAACTGGAAGCTTTAACTGTTCCTTTTAATGTTGCATTATCTCAAACATGCTTCCATTCAGTTTCATCTGTCATCAGCCTCTCTGATTATCTAGCTTTTATTATTTCCTTCTGAAGTCCCTCACAGTCCTCCTCAGCCATAAATAAATGTTGTTCTGCAAAAGTTGCCATTTCCTATTCAACTCTCTTCTAAACCATTAGTGCTGATCTCTTGGGCACTCCACTATTAACCTATTGCTATGATGAGACATTCATCTATTCTCAGCCCTTTGAGCTTTCTCTCAAAGTTGTATATTAGTGTTTTGAGGGGAGCTTCAATAATTATTTTTTTCCTTATTCTGCTAGCATTTGTCTGCTGCTTGTCTCTGATGCATCTGGAATTGAATATTATGAAGACTCTTTTTCCAAGGTTAAAACTTCACTTAAACAGAAGCTACACTATGCATAAAAATATGAATGTTCATCTGGTTTCGACACTCAAATATCTATAAATATTTTCAAATTACATTAAAGACATGACAAAAGAAAACAGTGAAGTATAAGCTTCCAATCAACTTTATCATGTATTTTTTATTTAATAATGGAACAGAAATATACCTGATGTTCACCTCATCCTTTAAAAATTTCATATTGAGATAGTTTACCAGACCCTGCAGCAGTCTCCATTTTAAGAATAAGAAATGTCAGTCATCAGACTGGCAGAAGCTTTCAAAATGGGAGGATTTTTTCAATGGTAACAACTGTACATAATACTGTTTTGTTATGCAGAGAAGTACTGGTGACTGCTTGAATCACAAACCTATTTGGGTACCTCTGCATAACAATTCACCACCCGCAGCTGGCCCGGATCAGCTGACTTGGATTCTCAGGGCTAGGACTGCAGGGTTGTAAGATTTCTGTATAGACACTAAGGCTCAGTCTGGAGCCTGCACTCTGGGACCCTGCAAGGCAGGAGGATTCTAGCCCAAACCCAAACCATACACAGCAATTTTAACCCAGAAAGACTGAGTAGGCTGACTCAGGTCAGCTGTGACTGTGCTGCCGGTCTTTTATTTCAGCATAGACACACCTTTGGAAGTTGGATGTGAACACACCCTTCACTTAAAATAGTTGGAAGAAACACTTAAGGGACTACACCTAATACAAAGCCTGCCAAAGAGTCTGCAAAGAAATTACTACCATATGTGTGAAGGATTCCACTGGGTATCTGATGCATATTTGTATGCTGGCTATGGAGGCTTGGGACTCTACGCTAAGAAACTTCGTCACCATGTTCTCACCCAGACATAAGCAAAGGGATTCACAAGGTATCTCAATGACTTAGAACATGGAGGGAGCCATACACATACATTGTTTGTCACCTGGCTCTGAAAGAGGGATAGGTCCCCAAAGGCAAGGAAGAGCATTTTAAAAAGGAGGGACATTTTGAATAGCTCTCTCTCTCTCTTTTCCACTCCCAACTACAAAGAACATCAAGTAATTGAAATGTTGATCACAGGGGGAGGGCCTGCCTGGAGGCAGACCATCTAGCCTGTAACGTGACTCATCTAAATCTGTAAAGCCGCAGAAAGTGTTAAGCTTAGTTTAGCCTTTTATTTACTTTTGATCTAATTGGACCTGCTTTACTCTGATTTATAATCACTTGATAAATATGTTTGTTTTATCTAAAGCAGTGTATGTAGTTTAAGGTGTGCAGAGACTCCATTTGAAGTAACAAGGTAGGTGCCGATCAATTACTTTGATAAGTTTACAAACCAATGAGCTTGCCCTGAGCAGCTTTGAACATTGTAAAATGGCAGTTCCTAGGGTTGCCTCTGGGACTGGAGGTGTGACTGGGGTCATACCAGTTCATAATCCCAAGATTATGGCGAAAAGCACTCACTGACTCAGTTGAGAGTGGCTTGTTTCCTGTAGGCTATGCATGTGCTGATCCAGGACTGGGGGTTCACACCTCAGGGCAGAGTCTCCAAGAATAAAGGATTAGGGTGAGACAGCAATACACCAGTTCAGATTGAAGAGGGAAACGTCAGACCTCATCACATGCATGAATAGGGTTAACTGGTTTGGCAGCAAAACTGCAAAGGAGGATCAGAGTTATGATGAATCACAATTTCAACATGAGTCAACAATGCAGTGCTGTTGCAAAAAAAGGCAAATACAATTTTGGGTCGCATTATCAGAGGCATAGCTTGCATGTCATGGGAGATGATAGTACTGTGCTACTCAGCGCTGGTGAGGCCTCAAATGGAGTACTGTGTCCAGTCTCAGTTACCAATTTATAGAAAGGATGCAGAGAAACTGAAAAGGATCGAGAACTGAGTGACAAAAATAATTAAAGGGAAGGAATGCAAATCATATGAGCAAAGGCTGAAGGAATCAAGTATGATTAGGTTGGAAAAGAGGAGATAAAGGGGAGACATGATAGCGGTCTTCAAATACTTGAAAGGCTGCTATAAATAAGATAGTTAAAAATTGCCTCTCTTGCCACAGAGGGCAGGACAAGAGGCAATGGACTCAAACTACAGCATAGTTTTAGACTAAATCTCAGCAAAAACTTTCTACCTGTAAGGACAGTAGGAAAATGGAATAAACTCCCAGGAAAGTCATGGAATTTCCTTCACTGGAGGTTTTCAAAAACAAACTGGATAGCTATCTGTCCTGCATCTTGGCGTGGGGGGGTTAGAGGGGGGAGGGAGCAGTTGAGTAGATGACCCTTGCGGTCCATCCTAACCTTATGTTTCCATCTGACTAGCGTTTTCTGAGTTACAATTATTTCCAATATTTTAAGTGGTTACAAGTCTATCTATGATATTTTCAGAATTAGTCTATAACTCCATAATCTAAATAATTATAGGTTCTTTTTATTGATTGTTTGAATGTCCATGTTTCAAAGGCATAATTCAATACAAAGCAAATGCAAGGAGTGTTGTAAGAACCAGAATTTAGACTTCAGATTTGTGTCCCTTCTCAACAGATGTTCATTCTTCCAGAATTTTCACTCTTACATGTAGTGTAGTTGTAGCTTGTCAGTCTTAGGCTATTACAAAGACAAGGGGGTGATATAGTATTTTTTTGTTGGTCCAACTTCTGTTGGTGAGAGAGGCAAGCTCTGTGTGGCTCAAAAGCTCATGAACAGGAGTAGATCCGATAAAAGGTATTACCTTACTCAATTTCTCTTTCGTTTTTGTTATTCTGGTGCTGACTTCAGTATCCAGTCTTCCATCTTCTGTAACAAGCATAATATGAAAGGTTAAAATAAAAAAAAACAAATAGGGAAGAGTTTCAAAGATAATAGAAGGGGAAAGTATGGTATTAAGAAGTAGAAAGAAAAAAGAACAGAAAATATACAAAAATGGCAAACTGGAAGGTAGGGAGTAATAAAAAAAGACAGGTTGCTCTCCATTATTTTCAGCATTCAGTTTCTTGGTAAGCATGCACCTTGCAAAGCATAAATAATGTTCATAAAATAGCACAAAATGATGCAGTAGTAAAGTTCATTGCATACGGTAACAATGGAAACAGTAAGAAGACCACTTTAAAAATTAGCCTACATATGATTTTGATTGTTTAGATGAAGTTTGTGCTGCTGTTTTATGTATTGATTTTTAAATGGTTTGGAACCTAGTTACCTGAGGTTAGAGTTGGCCTCTCTCCACATCTAGCATCATGCAATCACAGGGGCTGCTTAAGCTACCAGACTCTCAGGTTGGAAAGGAAGAGAGTCAATGTTTTGTTTAAGGGGTGCTTGATTGTGAAATTTGGTTCATCAGAGCCTGGATTTGTTGACCTTCATTGCATGTTGCAAGGCTCATCTATTTTTGCAGGCTTTTCCTCAGAGTTGACAGATTTGGACTGGTTGGTGGAGGAGTAGATTATTTAACAGTGGGTGAATTAAATGAGGGGTCTGTATGTTAAAACACAGTGAGTGCATGTGGGTGGACAGATAAATCTATGCATTTTGTAGTGGTTTTTTTTTTTGTTTTGTAACCGAGACTTGGTTAGGAGTGAGCTTTATAAACAATAATACTGAAGTATAGCAAAATAAATAAAAAACTGAATACTATTGTATAGCCAGTTGTTCAATATGTATTTTCTAATGAAGCCATTGTGTGATATTTCTATTCTACAGCAAAACACCAGATCTTGATCTTCTGATTTTATGAGAATGGAAGAATCATTACTATTAAGACATCAAGATAACAAACAAACTGGAATAGGAGAAAAAAATATATAGTTTTCAGCAAGGGAAGCCTGAATAAGGATTGATCCTGAAATTAGCTGCATTCTACTTTCTTTCATTAAAGGATGATGGAAATAGCACTGGATATTGAGAAAGCTCACAATGGGAAGCATATCTTGTGGTCTTTGTCAGATTAAATGACTTTGCATCACTTCTTCTGATACCTTAGGCTTCTTCAGTTTCAGGTTTTAAAGGGATGCAGTCAGTCATAATTCTGTTTGAAAATGTTTACATTTACTCTTGTTACAAACAGGAGTACGAGAACCCAAACTAGGATAGGGGAGAATGAAAATATAGAGAAATAGTTTATTTTGTCCATTTATTAGTACTTTGTGTGTAGCCTATTTCCTCTGAAGAATATCGGTTTCCTATGTTGTCCATATGGGTATTTTGCGGCAGCAGCAAAAGAAATTGTTAAAAATAGAAAATGTGATTGTAAAACCACACAAATTAGAAGAAAGACTTAGAGAAAGCAGTGGTATATATAACTACTTTTCATTCTTTTTCTTCATTGGTTAGATTTCAAGTTATGAAGTGTGATCTAGGGCCAATGAGTAGAGACCATAAGGGGTGCCATAGGGTAAAGGGAACACTTGGGTCTAGTATATATTTTCTAGTTCACCAAAGAATGTCATGGAAGATCTCTAATTTAAGCTTATGTTCTACTGTTTCTCAATCATTGTGAGAGGTATGAATAAATGACATTTAAGGAGCTAAGTATCTGTATAAAATTATATTCCTAAAGTATTTAAGTGATTTGCCCTAAAATGGTTCCACCAGACAGGAGGTAATAAACATCTATGTCTCTGGCTACATGTGCTGTACAATGGAGTGGAGGCCCATTTATGTACTGATTTTAATGCTAATGGTGGGATGGAACATCAGCATCAAAGAAGCACAGGGGGGGAAAAAAGCCACTGGGATTTATCCTGTTTGCAAACTAAAATAATGGTGTTGGGAACTATTTGTAGAGGGTACAGCTGAACATCAGTTATTCCTTCCATCTATAGGACCAACTGCTAGTAAGCATCATCTTATGAGGAGTCTTAACCAAACTGGCTGGAAATATGGAAGACGGAATTTAGGGTAAGCTATCATGTAGGAAATTAACTAATTAATAATACTAATAAGTAAGCTAAATTTAGTCTCAAGAAATCATGTTATAGTATTGTTTATTTTCTATCCATTTTTGTTTCCCTCTCTCACGCTTGTTTTAATTTGAATCTCTTTTATTTTTGAAGTTTCTTTTTGTTTTATAATTGAGCATATGTGTTATGTGTGATACAGGAGCAGTGGTCTAAGATAAAACTGGTAGACTGTAATACACTGTTTCTTTAGAAAAAGAAGACCTGGGATTTCTGTGGATATCCAGTTATCAGGTGCTGTATACCACAGGGGGAACACTTTGATGGAACCTGAAGGTTGCGATGCATCTGCTGTCAATCTGCAAGGCGAAGACAGTAGCCTAGAGGAGGGTGCTTTAGCAGCTGATAGACTGGTGGAATTAGGTACCTGAAATCCAGCTAAAACAAGCAGGACTCCCTTGAGCTGGTGACTCTGAGCCCAGGGTGCCCCAAGAAATATTACATTAGGTTCTTCTGTCACATCACTTGCATATGAAAAGGTTAGAACTAAGCAAATTCAAAATTGGGTTGTACCTAGGGAATGATAGTGTGACCAGAGATTTTTGCCCCAAGATATCTAAGACATGGATTCTATATGAAGAGGCAATTGGCAGAAAAGCCTCAGAAGAGGTTTAAATTCCAGCAGGCTAGTAATAGCATAGGGTTCGATACTGTTACAAAATATTCCAACAGTATGGTAGGGTCAGTTACAAGAACATTACATCACTTTACCCAGAAGCCTCTTTGTCACTGAACTCCATTTTGTTTATAGAGAACTCCATTTTGTTTTATATAACAAAACCATAATAAGCCCTTTGGTATATTATCTTGGTCCCCAACAGTACACAATCTCTTCCCATACCATCTACATACTTAAATCTTCTTTTAACTTCAACAGTAGTAAGGAACAGTGTGTGTTAAGCAATTAGAATAATTAGCACCTAGATAGCAATATAGGTAGGACCATTGATAACGTAGGACTGAACCATTTAAAAGCCCTTTCTCTCACTACGTGAAAAACCTTGTACCTCTACAAGCCAAAGTCATAATTTATTTCATAAAGTTATATTTCTTTGTTACATCAAAGTTTCATTCTCTTTTCTATTCTTTTTAGCCTTGAAATGGACCTTTAATTACTGTTCCCCCTTTCTCTCGCTTTGGTATATCCCTTCTCCATTCTTTTTCCACTCACTCCCCCTCCCTCTAGGGATGATCTCATTCTAGGATGATCTCATCGTCATATGATCTCTCTCCCCCCTATCTTCCCCCTCAACTGAACTACAAGTCCCAGAATGCTCTTGCCCCTCAGGCCTACACGTTCCATGATGCACGCTGCCTTTTCCCCTTCCCGGTGCCTATAAAAGAGCAGCCAATCGCAGGCAAGAGCTGTTGGACACTGAGAGCCTAGGGAGATGCTGCTAGTCTTCCTAGCAACTAGCAACAAGTCGGAACACCGGGACCTGAGATTGGTCACTCCCACAAGCCGGACCAGATAGTCTGCCTAGCAACTTAGCACATCGCAGAAAACCAACTGTCAACGGACTCACCTGCCTCCGTAGTTCAAGTCTGCACGCCACCACCCAGACCAGTGCTGCCACAGCTTGGGACAGCATCATTACAGCCCAGAGGAGCAGCGCGAAAGCCTGGACCTGACCATCAACATCCGAACCAGCCGTGCCATCATTACAGCCGGACCAGCCATACCGGATCTGTTCATCTCGGACCCGATCCTATCAGACCGGACCCGTTTTTCTCGGTAAGGCATTGGTGTGTTAAGGATTTGAGGCAAACTCGGCTAACTGAGTTCCGACTTATATTGCCCAAATTCTGGCCACCTCTGCCTAAATGACAGAACAGAAAAGGAGCCATTAAGACGAGTCAAAGGCAATATTTAAGGGGTTTGTGAGTATGACAAGGTTGCGCTTGTGGAGCTTGTTGTTAATAAAGCTGAGTGACTGCGGCTTGAGTGAGAAGGGCTCATCTCCAACCCATCCAGTAAATGACTGATCACCATTTACTGAATGACATAGGAGATTAGGATTTTAATTGTTATAAGTTATAGAGTATAAGTTTAATATTGGTATTATATAGTTAAATGCTTATTAATAAAGTGGTTCAGCGGAGCTGCAACATTCTATTCGACTGTCTAAGGGTTATTTGGCTCTCCGCTTATTTTATGTAACTCAAAATATGCTCAACATTGCAAACTTATTGTATTAATCTTACACAAATAAATGTTAAGATTTGTTTTGGAAAAATTTCCTGCTCTGTGTCTGTTCTTGATCGACGGGCTGTAGTCGTATTTTCCTAGGGTTTAGACCATTAAGCAAGCACACCTGAATTTAGAAATTTACCTCTGTCTATAGTTTCAAATAATTTGATAAGTACAGTTGGGTAAACTGAGGCACGGAGGTAACAATAGGGGCATCAAAATAAACACTAAGATAATTGCCTATTGCACAGTAATGCTTATGACACTTCTACTTGGTTGGGAGAACAGACAACATATCGCTACCGCATTAAGAAACTTGACCAGTTCCATGTGCATTGTCCCATTTGACCCTGTTTGCAATGCTGGGTCAAATGGTAGGACAGGATTCCCAAGATCAAAATCCTTAATTGTTATTGGATGTCTAGCATTTGAATTATGCTCATAAAAACTTAGCTGCATTGGTCTGGGCATCTCATTTTGTAAGCCCAACTTGAGAATGCCTATGGTCACATTTTATAGCCAGCTAAAACAATGCATCCATTCTCATAGTGGCCACTACAAATGACATAAAAGCACACCGAAGTAAAAACTGAAGGCATATCAGGTTTATGCAAGAAAATGGAAAGCAACAGCCCATGACAGAGCAAGGTGGCAACAAATTTGTTATGCCACAGTTAACTTCTTTGAAGCAAGGAATATAACACCCTATATGCAAACCATGAACAAGGCAAAGCAAGAATATAACAGAATGCAATGGTCAGGGACAATCTTGTCTGTCCCACATGTATCATACTTCTTGCAGTGGTCTGACTGCACAAATGTATAATGTTTGCTGAATCCTTGTATGTCGACTCAGCCATCATCTGCTAACAGTAGAAAAAAAAGCTTTCAATTTTCCTTCTACCAGAATCTGATGCTCTCTCTGTAGGAATTGTCAAATGGTTAAGAGAGCACCTGCTGTTCACAACAAGAGAAACATTTATACTGCCAAAGAAAGTGTTCAGTATAAGGCCACATGGATCAACAGTGGCACCCAGTGGACAATTGATTTGTCATAGAAATACTTTACTAAAGCTGTATTTTACAACAATTCCATCCATTATTCTTTCTGCATAAAAGGAATAACCCTTAAACATATCTATTTTAATAATCGTTAATCGAATATTGGCTTTTACCCTCATTAATGTTTTGTAAAAACATATAGATGTACTATGTAGACGGCTCAGCTAAGTTTGGGTTTTGTACAATTTTAAAAGGCTTGTCTTTGCTGATGCTATGGGTATTAAGCGTAGCTAAACTGACTGGCAAGTGAAGACAATTTAGAAAGTCATAATGGTGCCAGGTGTTCTAAACATACTACAGACCGCTGGATTAGATAGAAATTATTAAAATTTTTAAAGAATATAAAATGAAGTTTATATATATTTTTTTTTAATGGATCTGTATGGTGGGAACTGACACTAAGGAACCAATTACACTATTAGGATGTGTATGTAAATAACTTGGGGCAACCAAATAACCCCTCTCCCTTCTCCCCTTAACCGTTAAACTCAGAATTTAGGTCTTCCTCTTGCAAACAAGTGGATTTAAATTCTTCAAGGCAGGAACTATGTCTTCTTCAGTGTCTGTGTAAACATCAAAGAAAATGTAGAGAAAGGCATTTACAGCACTAGGGACTAAACGTAAGTGACCCAGCTTCATTTCCAAGCATTAAACCGTGCTAAGGGTGAAGTATTCCTCATTGGTGCATGAGGATTGTAAAATCATTCACACATGCTCTCCCTGCATGCTCTCATTTTGTTCTCCAAATAATCTGCCTCAGAATTCTCCTCCCTCTCCCATGAAACATTATGAAAGTTGTATTTCCTCTATGCAAAAAGTAAACCTATTTGTTTCATGGTATAGATGAATGAGAAGGATTAATTTAATCTCCTGCCCTTCAGTGGACTGACAACATACAAGATAAAAATGTCTTATCCTCATAGCTATTTTAATCTTTTTTTTATTCCAAGAATGTACACAGTAGCCTTCTTTGACCCCTTATATACCAATGAGATATTAACTGTACACTTGTGTAATTTTGAGAACAATTGATTATAACTCATGGGACGTTGAAGTTTCAGGAAAAAGACCTTGAACTGGCAGTAAAAGCATAATTGGAGCCTATGTGAGATTGAAGCACAGAGTGATATGCTAATGGTGGCCTAACCCTGAAAGGATCATATAACAAAAAGGGGCTTGGGGATTTGGAAGCGGGGATGGGAGTGGCTCTCTTCTTTAGTTCTCCTCTGCTTGCATAGCAGCCAAACCAATTTAATCGGGAATAAATTTTCTACCTTTTTTATTTACATTGATATGCTCTTACGGAAGGAGTTTCCTTAACGGTGTTGTTACATATAGTCTACATAATTTTACAAGTTCCTTTTCTTACTAAGTGGACAGTATACAGTCTGAAGAAATGTTATGATGAAGTTAGGTTGTCTGCATAGGTTGTTGCAAAAGAGTAAAGAGCTTGCTCTTTGCCATAATCTGTGTAACAAATCAGTTCTTGGTGCAGAGTTGCTTCCTAGGAACTGGACAGTAGTGTTCTGACAGAAATTCCTAAGAGACAGGATTGACTATATGCTGCTCGTGACTACCTCTGTTCAAGCATGGTGCATATAGTATAAATAAAATTAGTTACACTAATAAAATACACAGACCATGTCTCTCATGTCTCCTTCAAAGGGAAACCATATACAGCTCTGAAATCAGTTATTGCTTGGCAGAATGGCGATACTAGAATTCTACACTGAGGATATAAATTTCTATAAACTTCTACAGGATGTTTTAAAAATTCTACAGGAATGCCATATTCTTTATTAAAAGCTATATATTTTATAGTAATTTCTATAGCATACTACTGGTTTAATCCCTATTAACTTGTAGAAAGCACCTCTATACCAGAAATGTGTTGGGAGACTTTAAAAATTATTATTATTTATATCACCATAGCACCTAGGGCTATAGTCTACACTTGCTAAAATTAGTTCAAATTAGTTAGTTCGAACTAACTAATTCGAACTAATTTTAGTTAGTTCCAATTAGGGATCCCCATTCATTTCAATGGCCGGTTAGTTCGAACTAAGAAATTAGTTCGAATTAACATGGCCACGTTGGCTAATTCGAACTAGTTAGCTCGAATTAAAGCCTTACTTCTAAAGCCCTATTCAAACTTATTAGTTTGAATTAAGGAAGCCCTTAATTCGAACTAACTAAAGCCTAGTGTAGCCATGGCTTTAGTTAGTTCGAATTAAGCCTCCTTAATTCGAACTAACTTGCCAGTGTACACATAGCCTAGGAGCCCAAGTCATGGACAAGGATCCTGCTGTGTTAAGAATTGTACAAACTCAGAACAAAGAAAATGTCCCTGTTCCTAAAGAGATTACAAACTAATATTTATTGCAATTTTACAGAAGGTCACACACACACACACACACACACACACACCAGAATCTCAAGATTTTCTAAGGTTCATTCACAATGAACCATTAACTAAAAGGTGCGCTACACAAGGGTTAAAATAACTTGAAAGATAAAACTATACCAGAGAAGAGCAACAAAACCAATTAAAGGTCTGGAGCACTTGACTTATGAGGGAAGAACTGGGTTTGTTTAGTCTGGAAAAGAGGAGACTGAGCGGGGCCATGATAACAGTTTTGAAATACCTGAAAGGTTGTTACAAATGGGAGGGAGAAAAATTATTCTCCTTAACCACTGATGATAGGACAAGAAACAATACCTTTTATTTGTATGTCTTTTTCCTATGCTTCGGTTGAGTTTTTCATTAAATGCCAAATCACCCATGCTGCTCAATACCATTTCATGCAACTTACAGAAGAGGGACATATTGTACAATTTATCTGTCTAACGTAAGCAAAAGTTAACCTTACAAGGAGCCCAAGTTCTTGAATTTAACCCTTAATGAGAAATATCTCCAATAGGTATATGTCATGCCTTTGTCATTGCTCGCTTGACATTCATAATTACCTTCCCTATATGGCAGAAGAAATCTCACTGCTGATATTTAATATCATTTAATAGTCTCAGGTACTGAATCCATTTTTAGCCAGCCATCTGACAGAACACTGAAAATGTTTGGATAGACATTGTCTTAGAATAACATCAATTAAATAACAGTTTTAAATAAAAAATGACTGAATTTTCACTATTAATCAATTTACTTAAATAGTCCATTTAGGTCTCTTAGTCTTCTGGACATACAACCCTCATATACTTAACATCTTTCTTAACATGTTACAGCCAAGATTTTCTTAAGGGCCAAATGGAGAAGGAGCCCTTACAGCCCATCTTCTTTCTTCCATGGGAAGGGATGGGTCAGCTGTCTGCATGGGACCACAGAGGCCATGAAAGGCATTTCCTGTAAAGTTTTCATGAGTGTGGGAGTGCATTGTTCTCAATTCCAGATCCTGGGAATTTCTTTTTAGGCGCTAAAATGGTTTGGGGATATATTAAGTCCCAAGAAAATTTTGTCTGTGCTGTCCAGTCACACCTTCAAGGGGTGTATGTTGTAACAGGCATCCCACAGACAGCCTTGGTCAGAAGACCGTCATTGTTAGGGAGCTGAGGACAAAGCAGGGGATGAGGAAGAAGATGAAGTATAGTACTGAAGCAAAGGGTCAATGCATGACTATTCCCATGTTCACAGGGAAGCATAAATTCATGAGGCTTGGAAGCTCACCACTTTTCTTTTCCCACAGACAAACCTCATTTGTCCAACTGAAGAACTTGGAAGAAAGTCCACAATAGAAACTTTCTGCTGAAGGGAGTCAAAAGCGTGGAAAAAGAAGTGACAATCTGTCTCTTGGCTCAAAGTTCAAGACACATTTCTTTTGACCTTGCCTTCTCTAACACAAATACATAGTAACATGCCTGGTTTCCACTGTGGTGAGAACCTATACAGACTAGAATAGATAGCAGCCAGTAGGTTGTGTGAGCAGAACCAAGGCTCTACCTATTCCCCACCCCGGACCACCCAGGACCACCATCCATTTGCTCTCCCTTTGTCTCTTAAAGTGGTATCATAAATGCAAGCCACTATCTGCGCCTTCCTCCCTCTCCAAAATCTAATCACTTTCAGAGTATACTTCACTAGGGATCTCACCAGGCAGACTTAACTGACATAGTATGTTCTTGGATACTGTGGTAATGGACATTATAGAAACTTTAAAGTGGACAGACTTCAAGCATTGTACAAACATTTTTTAGTTGTGGCCTCACATTACAGTTGGGCAGTGGGTCCTTGTGGATTGTTTTATGTGAGAGTCTACAAACTGAAATTTGTATACTAGAAACTTCCATTTAAATATTGTATTAATTAATTTGAGATGTTTAATGAGGTGTTTGAATTTTTGGGAGGTGACCACTGCTGTCAATAAGAACCAGATAATAATTTTAATTTATTTATTCTTTTAATTTAACTACACCTCCAAAAACCATGTGAAGCAATGCCTACATGGTGTATACTTCTCCTATTAATAGGAATTTTGAGAGAGGGGGGCAGATGGCTAAACTGACAGAGAATGAGCATCTCACTTAAATCAGGTTAACACAGGAAAAGGGACCCAGGAGTTTTACTCCCATTCTGATATTCTAACCACAGAAGAATATAATGAACTTATTAACTTTCCTCAACTCTGGTTTCGTTAAAGTCGAGTATAAACTAAAAAGATGACATATGATGTAGTTCAGAGCATATGTCTTTATTCCAGCATTTCCTTTGTCTCTAAATACCATACACATTTCATGATGCTGCCAGCTCTGAATCTTGTATTCATTCGTTCATTTATTTATTTAATTTTCCGCGCCATCACATTGCGATCCAGCTGAGCTCAGGCTCACTCTGCTGAATAAGCCTCCCAGGCAAGCTTAAATATTTTTGTGGCTTAGCTACATTTGAAAAGGTTGCTGCATTTAAATTGTTGTTATATGGTGAATTAAACCTTTCTTCCTTCACTTTTAATGTTGGCACAAAATATTTAAGACCATGAGATCTGGTACTGAAAAATTCTGAAACCTGATCTTGTATTCTTCTTAGTTATATTTTTTTTAAAAACCAACAATAATATAAACTACAGACAATGTTATCTTTTTATATTATTCCTACTAAAATTCAGTACTCTATGCATATGTCCTTGTAAAGGATTGGGGGCCTACCTTATAGCACCCTCTTCTGGCTGGATTTAGGCTTGGGCCTGCTCTCTCCCTGGGGAAGGACAGCCAGGAACCCTTTCAGAACCTAGAGAAGGTAGTTTTCAATCAGATTAATGGCTGTGGATTTTATTTCAAGCCTTCTGAATGAAACAGCATCAAAGGTTCATAACATCTCCCCTCAAAGTCTGTACAGATTATATCCCCTTCCCCAAGTTTGCCCCTCAACCCACAAATTCATCAATCCATACGTTCCTCGCTTTTATCTCAGAGCTTTTGTCCCCCCTTTTCTTTCTGCCCATCTGTTTCTTGAAGCCAGTTTTCCCTGCAGTTGGTTGACCCACAAGCGGGTTTTGTAGCCTACCTTCCATTTCCTGTTCCTTGTTTTATGAGGATCACCTAATTAAGTTTTCAAATCTGTTCCAAGATAATTAGCCAGCCAGCCAGCTACAGGCTCTGACCCTAAAGGAATGCAATCCTTCATACCTTCACAATCCCAAACAAAAACTTAATTATCAAGGAGTTAAGAGTGAGAGTGCATATCAGTAACTGGTATGTAATAATCCTCACTAGAATATTGTAGTTCGCGGAGGGGGAGGGGATCATAAGAACATAGTTAAAGAGAGAAGGTAGGTGAGGAAATATTTTAATTGGACAAACTTCTGTTCAGGAGATGGACAAGCTTCTGAATTATCCTGAGCCCTTCCTTCATTCTGGGAAAGGTGCTCTATGTATACTGGACACACTGAGTACCTTTCCCAGACCTGAAGAAAGCTCGAAAGATTGGTGTAAGTTGAAAGATTGTCTCTCTCACCAACAGAAACTGCTCCAGTAAAAGATACCACCTCATCCCCTTTGTTTCTCCAATATCCTAGGGCCAACATGTCTATAACAACACTGCATCAGTGGAGTTAAAACAAGTTACTTACAAGGCATGGACATATATGAAAATTGATATTTAAAGTTCTCAAAGTTTTTTGTAACATATTATACTGAATTAGGAATGACCACATTTCCCATTATAAGTACAATTGCTTCTGGCATTGTTTGGATAAAAACAGAAAACATGGAACATATTATTGTTTTCCACAGAATTTCATATGATTGAAGTGAGTTCAAACTCTTACTATAAGCTCTGAAACTGTTTGGTGCATACTTCTCAACTCTATCAATCATCTACTTTCAAAATCAAAACGAAATAGGAATGAATACCTTACTTCCTTGGTAGCAGTGGTTTCAAAGTATCCATTGCATGAAAAGTCCATTGTTGAGAAGGAAAGCATCAAAAGAAAGTTTAATTTGTTACAAGAAAAAGAATCTTGAAAACTTCCTGTATGGTTCCTCTGTGTTTTCACTGTGATGGTCCTCATTTTGCTGCCTAATTTCTGACGACAATAAAAGACAAAAAGTTCCATTATATCCTCCAATATCTTAGAACAAAGGGTTGTCACTGTAACAAGCTTGCTTAAGACCTGATTCAAAGTCAAGTGAAGTCAAAAGAAAGACTACCATTGATTTCATTGAGCAATGGATCAGAGATGAAATCCTGGATCAAAGAAAGACAATGGTAAAATCCAGTTGATTTCAATGGATCCAGGGTTTCACCTCCAGTCCTTAATGCTCCCAGTTCGGTCCTTTTGTGTGCATGTGTGTAGAGTATATATTAGTTGCACTTTGCCGATGAAATTATTACAAAGGAATTAATTGGATAACAGAAAGTGGCCATGAATTCAGTATAAACATCCTATGTACTTATATCAAGTTTCTTAACTCTATTGTTGTAATTTGCAATACAAACAATAATTCCACATTAAAAACAAAAAGGTGATGGAATTCTTTTTATTTTTCTTGGTGTAAAGCTTTAGCAATGATTACTGCCCTCTGGGCTTAGAAAAAATGGCAGAGAAGTCAGAAAGCCTTTTTCTTTAAAGCTGGATCTGATTTAAAATCCTGAGTCTTCTCTGACTTCTAAGCATGGCTGACTTTTTACTTAGCACTGTACTTGAAGATGGAGATGGGGAATGAGTAAATTTTATGACACTTTCATGGCTTCCCAGTTCCAGTGCCTGCTGGGGTATAATTCATCAGCTGCTGTAAATTAAAGCAGTCTCACAGATGCTCCAACCTATGCTCAACTGGCTAAAGCCCTAAGAGGCCATTTCATCAGAAGCTGATAACGGCCAGAATATGCAACCATTCCAGCTATACTTCTTTCCCTTAGCTACATCCACAGTAATAGGAAGGGAGCATAGTGCTGGCATCCCCCTTTTAACCACCCCACCTTCCTTCAAAATTCTCAGATAGCCATTGTTACAGATATTGAATCCTTCTGCTTTTATCTTTTGGGGACCACTGTATTAAATGTATGAAAGTTTATGTATGACTGTGTTTTGCTCCAAGGGGGGGAGTGTTACCACAGCTTTTCCAGGAACTGAAAACAGTGACAGGTGATTAAGCTGGGTCACACAGAGTGTGAACAACCCCAGAGAGGTATCGAATACTGGAGTGGTTTGCATATATTCATTCAAACTGGATTTTCTACATACCAAGAGATAAAGAAAGGAGTTTAGTAAAAGGATGTGTCTTTTTATTTAAAAAACCCTGATAAGTACTTTAGTCCTAGGGGGACTCTGAACCATTGCTGAAAGGTTTAAATGAGTGACACCTACCAGAGCCCTTTTTTAGGGTTGCTGGATGAGCTCTGGTAAGCTGTCAGTAAGCATGTATGAACTTTTATTGTTTTTTAGATATTTTTCTGTAATGCTTTTGCCCTAAGAATAAATGTGCTTGCTTTTGAAGTTCTGTGTGGTATCTATCTTCAAAGCGTCTGACGAAGTGGGATTTTCTCCCACGAAAGCTCATGCAATTAATAAATCTGTTAGTCTTTAAAAGTGCCACAAGACTCTGTTGTCTTTCTACAATAGACTAACATGGCTACCCCTTTGGAATGTGGTAACTAGTAACTGCTGGCAATACACAAGTCATTGCTTGTGGACAGAAACCATAGCCCAGGTGCTGGCCTTTAGGCAGCGTTGCTTGCTGGGGCTATCAGTGTGTATGGTAGGAGGCTAAGCAGTCTTCAAACCATGATCAGAAAGGAATGAGAAAAGTGACAGGTGGTGGGTGGAGACCTGAGATCTTTCTGGGCACCCCTAGAGCAGACCACGAAGAGAGAATAAAGGTGCAGTTACCCTGAAACTGTGATAGCTAGATCTGCTAACTTTATGGCCCTTTTGCAGAAGCAGAGCATTAGGGCAGAAATGTAGGGAACTTGAGAACTAATAACCCAGTGTTAGTTCTCAGGGGCATAAATGGGATGAGCCATGCTAAGCCTCTATGTTCTGATTACAGGTTCACTTCCCTTTGCAGGGAAAACATGAGTTTTAACTTGTCAAAGATTGTTCTGTTTTAATATGCAGCTTCTTTATTTTCTAATATACTTTGTATTAAATATTAATTTGAGGAGAAAAGGTAACAAGTACCATTAAACACAGGGGTTTTTTTTTGGGGGGGGGGGGGGGGGCGGGAAGCAGCAGCACAGTGACAGAAGAAAGCCAGAGATTGTGCCAGAAAGAGAGTTTGATAACATTGCTCTGATCACAGAAGCCTGGTGCTTAAAAATTAAGTTATCATTTAAATCTCTTACTGGCAGCACCAAGAGTATACAAAGCACATGTTCTCATTAACAGAACTGTTTTTACAGTATAAAATCCAAATGCTCCAAGGTAAAGACAAGGAGGACTTCCAAATCCGTTCAAGATCTGAGAAATACACAAATCTTCCAGGCCATGAAAAATAGTTTCCCACAAAGAAATGAAGTTCTAGAAGGCAAAATAGAAAGTTTTGTAATTCCTGCTTTTTAGAGCCAGAAAAGGTATGAGATCAGGGTAATTTAATGAAAGACTAAGTACTGTTGTGGTTTCTCTCACATTCAAGTAAAAGCAACATATTCTTATCTCTCTGTTGCCACTCAAAAGGAAAAATACATGTTTACCTACTTTGCTGATTTGCAACTAAAACAATTACGATGCTACTTTTCATACTGCACCAGGAAATAGAAGCATACTGGCAAAAACTGTCACTGACCTAGAGCTGTACTCCTGTATACACTTATAAGCATAGCACAAAGACTATTGTATTCATCAAAGATGTCACTATGTGTATAGGATCAGATAGTCTGCTTTCATCTGTGATCTGAGACCTCCTGAACAAGTTTAAGCATTCCTGTCTAGCAGTGTCACTAATATTTTAATGGCGCTGTTTAGAATCTTTTCATCTGTCCAGACACTATTACCTATACTACTTCCTACACCTCACTGAATGAATGTGATGAGTTGAAGAGATGAGATTACATACTGCAGGAACACAGAGCATAAGAAAGAACCAAAACGTGAAAAATATAATTCTAGTTATATCTAGTTAAGACTAATCCTTGAAAGTTAGCAGTATTCATTGTGCCTCAAAAGTCAATCATGTACTCTACAGTAGAAATCTGCATCTCTTACAGCTGGATGAATCATTCAGAGCAAACAATTTTTGTGTTAAGGTTTGCCCCTGTAAAAAGAGTTGGATTTTTATTCATGTATTGATAATTTAGACTTATTTGACAAACACCTTATGCAAATAAAAGTGATTCCGTGGATTCATTAACTGTGTCATATGCATAATGCTACTTATTATTCATTGTGTGTCATTGATGACCGAAGTAGTAAGGGGCAGTTTCTGTTTTAAAATCTGAAAATAACAAATCATGAACAATCTTCTGAGGACAGAAGTTCACTTATTTCCATGCACATACAAGTCTCCATCTGAAGAACAGTTACTGCCCATGGGAAAAATACGTTTACATGTTTATTTGTAAATAGGAAGCAAAGGGGGGGAGGGGAGAAGGAAAATAATCAAAGTAAACATCAGTTCCAAATCTGAATGACAGTTTCCCAGCACCTAAACTAATAACTTTCCTGAGCCTGATTTTCCACTGCTTTTGAACCATGTATAGTCATTTTCACTTTTGCAAAGCGAGCACAAAGTAAGAGTAAATTGCTACCAGACCAGATTTCTCTGCCATTTACACTGGATGTACATTCATACTTTATGCCAATGTAAATGACTTACACATGGTGAAGGCAGAACCAGGCCCCAAATTCCCCTGCCCCATAGCTGTTTACCTATGCTATTTAAAATGAATGAAACTCATGCTAAAGAATAAGAATCAGCATTAGATCAATTAAAGTAATTTACTGCTGCCACTTTTGACAATCCATCATAATTCAGCATAGTAATTAACAGACCCTAAGTTTGGCGTGTTTGTACAAACAAGAATCCTATAAAAACAAAGAGTATGGCCACATTTGTTTCTGATCCTGGTCTTGAGGACATTACAACAGATCAATTTCTCAGGTACATTAATTAAAGACATAAGAATGGTCACGTAGGGTCAGACCAGTGGTCTTTCTAGTCTAGTATCCCCTCTTCTGACAATGGCCAATGCCAAGTACTTCAGAAGCAATGAACAGAACAGACAATTCTAGAGTGACCCATCCTCTGTCATCCACTTCCAGGTTCTCACAGTCAGAGGCTAGGGATACCTAAAACATGGGAAAAACAACAGAGTCCTGTGGCACTTTAAAGACTAACAGATTTATTTATCGCATGAGCTTTTGGACAAACAGCACAGTGTCTGTGCAAAAGAATAAATGGACACAAATCTGACATCAGAAATCGCAACACTAAAAAACCAATAGGGGAACACTTCACTCCATTGACGACTTGCTAATAGCTGTGTTGAAACAGATGAATAATAAATCACAGCTTCAAAGAGAAAGAGCAGAATTCGAATTTATATGCAAATTTAACCTTGCGGTTAAACAGGGACTATGGATTTTTCTCTCATTACAACAGGTGATTTGACCTCACCTTCCTCTATGTGCTGTTCCCCAGTGTTTGAATTTTGATTTGCTCTTGCAGCCTGACTTGATCCTATGTCATACACTTCCCTGCATTTAATTCCCTCCCATTCTTTAAGTTTCCCATCTTCAAAGCATCTGACAAAGTGGGATTTTCTCCCATGAAAGCTCGTGCGACAAATAAATCTGTTAGTCTTTAAAAGTGCCACAGAACTCTGTTGGTTTTTTCTGCAATAGACTAACATGGCTACCCCTTTGGAACTAAAGCATGGGATTACAACCCTGACCATCTTGGCTAAAAGCCCCGATGGACCTGTCCTCCATGAACTTATCTAATTCTTTTTGAACCCTGTTATAGTTTTGGCTTTCACAACACCCTCTAACAACAAGTTCCACAGATAGACTACACCTTGTATGAAGAAGTGTTGTTCTATTTTAACTGTCTGTACAGAGAGTTCTCGTACCTCAATCCTGATCCCCTGGAACTTCACTGCCAGGATTTTCTCTGCTGGTAGCTGTCTCTGGACTTTCCACAAAGGAAGGTTCTACAGTGCAAAGAGTTCCCACAAGGCTACCTCAACATTTTCCTGAATCTCCAGTAGGGCTTGGGAAGTTAATGGAGAGTCATCTCCCCCAAGCCCAGCAATCAAGATTCTCTCCCACCCTTTGCCTACTTCCTCTATATTCATGTATCTCTGCCACCACAGAGAATGAATGACAGTGCCACAAAGATGGCTGGCTTTGCCCACACAAAAGCCTAGGATGGGTACCTTTCACACACAGATCTCCGGGGCACAGTTAGGCCTTAGATTATTTGGATTGCTAAAAAATATGAAAACCAATTTCCTCCCTTTATTTAATCAATCATAATAAAGCAACTAGAAATAATAATAATAATAACCAAAATTTTCCTTCCACATCTTAATTTTACTTTGCACCACAAATATGATGCATTCCTGTGTACCACTGAAATCCCATCTATGCCCTCTTTTGAAGGTTTCATTAGCTAAGAGACTTTGTGCCAGCTCCACTATGCATGACTCCACATAAAAGTAACAGAGAAATGAAACTCTAGGCACTATATTGGCATACTTGCACGACTCTCATATCTTGTAAGTAACATTGATACAAATAAGTGGAAAGTGTGTATTTTCTCCTTCATCCTTAGAAGATTAAAAAATTTACCCTAATTTTAGTGGTTGATCTTTAACCAAAAGCCAGAGCTGGACAAAAAGAAGGGTCATTTTACTTCATTCAATTGCATCAAGCTGTAATATCCATGCTGAGCATAGTATAGATACTTATTGAAACTGCTGACATTGGCATAAAAATAGAATTTGCATGCCTCCTTTTTTAACAAGTTAGTCTGCTTCTTAGAGGTGACCCAAAGCCTTACATTAGAATTCTCAGCATATTCCACATAGACGAACTGCAGGATTTGAATGAGATCTGCTTCCTGATCATGTTGCTTACTGCTAGCGATAATTATAGCATTTATGAATTTAAACCTTAATGATAGGAAACACAGCAACTCTGTCACACTATGCTAATGATTTTTCCATAAATATCTTGTTCAAAAATAGATGACCATTAGACTAAATGGGGCAATGAGGATTCAGATTTGTGTGTGGTTACAAAGACTGGACAGACAACAGAGTCCTGTGGCACTTTTAAAAACTAACAGATTTATTTATCGCATGAGCTTTCGTGGGAGAAAATCCCACTCGTCAGACGCTTTATTGTCTTTCTACAATAGACCAACACAGCTACCCCTTTGGAAAAAGACTGGACAGTCATTCTCAGCTAGACATTGAGGCATTATAGCAAGGCCCAGAAATCCTTTGACTTTCCAGCAGGATCATGAAGTATCCTGTGGCATCAAATCCCATCACAAGATCTAGATGAAAACTACAAGCGACACATTATCAATTCTCATCTGGTTTGCTTGACCGACTCGCTTTTTAAAACATTTTGGTTTTAGCTGTCATATTTATCAGTTATTGTTTACTGCTTCTGTGCAGTTTTGTCCAGCAGATGATGCATACAACTAGTTCTTTTCACATCTGTTTTTCCTGGTACTGTGAACTGGCTGAGATATTTTGATTTGGCTCAAAACACAATAAAATATTTTGGAAAAAAAGAAATGAAAAAGAAATTGCAAGAGATGATGTAACAAACACAAAATTAACACATAGGTCACTAAAGCAGCTCCTGCTTTACAATGTAACTATGACAATAGTTGATCAAGCACCATGTACCCCATATTATGGATAGCACAGCCAATATTAATAGAAGATCAATCCTGCTTCCAACATTGTACATAGCATCTCTTATTTGAACTGGTTGGCTTCTTCTACAAATGGCAATTCTCTTGAGCCATCTTAATGTCTTTCTCTAATTCAGGGCCACTCAATGGTAACAGCTTAGGACAGGCAAACCCCAATCATTTTTGTTGGCTTGAAACAGCAACTTCTGAGACTGAGGGAACCAAAATAATACATCACTCCATTGCTGGAGCTTTTCACTGTAGTGTGTAGCTACACACAGGGCTGTCCCATGGGGGGAGTGGGGCCCAGGGCCAATTGGGGCAGGGTGGGGGGGAGCCAGCTCCAGCCCTGGGCCAGGAGACCGAGGCCGCCTGCGGGGTGAAGCCAGCTCCAGCCCTGGGCCAGGAGGCCGAGGCCGCCTGCAGGGTGAAGCCAGCTCCGGTCCCGGCCCCGGGGGCCGCCTGGGGGAGGGAACCGGAGGCCCCAGCCCCGGCCCCAGGCCAGGAAGATGACGACACCTGCGGGGGGGAGCCGGCTGGCCATGTGGGGCAGGCCGGCCCAGAGGCCGGACCCCATGAGCTCCACCCCTAGGCCTGCCTGCTCTGCCCTGGGGGCGGGGAGGGCTGGCCCAGAAGCCGGGCATAGCCCTCCCAGCCCGCCCCGCCCTGCTGCCTTCGGCTCAGTGCCGAAGGCAACGGGGCGGCCATGGGAGGATGGGCTGTGGCGCACGCAGGCCCCACACTGCCCCACTGCGAGCAGGACAGCGTGGGGCCCATGTAACCGTGGGGCTCAGGGCGATCGCCCGGTTCGCCCCCCCACCCCCGCCTAAGGATGGCCCTGGCTACACATATGGTGCCTGTATTCTACATCAGTGGTCTTCAGCCTTTCGCCAGCAGATGGCACAACACTCACAGGTTTCAATGGCAAATGCCCTTCAGAAGTAGATCGGGATGTACTGGTTGAGGACCACTGCCATGCTGCTATGAATGTAGGCTTTGCCTGGACTACTGTGTGAAGAAAGAGAATCCCTCACTCAGCAATAAAACAATGGCATATTTGAGCAATGCTATTTTCTTAGGTTAGAAGGGAAAGGAAAGCCAGATACCATTTCTTTAGATACTCTTCACCTTTGTCACATGCTCTCTCTCCAAGTTTTCATAGAATTGTAGAACTGGAAGGGATCTCATGAGGTCATTTAATCCAATCGCCTGCATTTATGGTAGGTGTCAGCATTATCTACCATAGTCCAACATTTTCTTTCCTTCTTCTGTTTTTAAGCTACATTTAGGCCCCTTTCAGCAAGTCACATACATAGATGCTTCAGTTTAAGCCTCGAGTAGTCCTACTGAAGTTAATAGGACTGCTCATGTGCTTAAAGTTAGGCTTGTGTCTAGCAGCTAGAGCCACAAAGGGATTTAGGTGACTGACTTTTACTTCAGGTGCCTAATCTGAGATTTAGATCTTCAAGACCCGTGCCTAGCTGCCATCCAATCCTATAGGCATTTGGCACCTACCTTTCTGCTGATAAAGTTCCCTGGACACTTACATTGAGTAGAATGCAAAAAGTTAACAAATTCCAGATGCCCAAAACATATTTCATGCCTAAACCTCAACAAGACCCTCAAGCTTGATGTTCCATTGTCTGTTTCACCTGCAAGTCCCAACCAGACCAGGCCTCACCCAAGACAATGCTGGAGGATTAGCATCTTCTTTTATAATCTTTTGCTTGGCAGTTACAGCACTCACCCAGGATGTGGGATGTAGATTAAAGCTTCCTTATGGCTGCTGCAGAGCAGGGATGTGAAGCCAGTTTTCCTACCGCTTAGGTCTAGGCTATGGAATACCCTGGAGTGGGTCTCTCAAGCTCTCTTGTTGAACCTATTCTACTTTGTATGCAATACTTACTAGACACTGGGCCAGGGGAAGCGTGGGAATGATTCTATAGCCCTGGATTGGGACATTCACCTGGGATTTGGGAGACTAAGCAGTATTTTATGCAAGAAAGAGCTATGCAAGTAACTCCATGAGAAGGTTCATGGGTGTGAAGAAAGAGAGACACCTTCCTCTAGCCCAGAGGTAGAGAGGTGAGGATTAAGTTGCACCCTTCTCCTTAACATTTCTTATTGACTAGTTTAAACAGCTTCCTTATCAGCATGCTGGCTTCTATGGCTCTCATTCTTAGGTGCCTGTTCCAATACACTGTATAGGGAGCCTGCACATCTTTGTCAGGGTGGTATATTCCACAAGGCAGCAGGCACCTGAACTTTGAGCATCGCAACACTGAACCTCTGTCCCCCCGTCCCGTCCCCCCCGTTCTCTTCCTTTGCAACACTAAAGAATTCTTTTGGCCTAGATTGAAGAACAAATATTGTTTAAAAATAACTGAACCTCATTATGCTTGAATATGCCATTGATTTAAAATTATATATGAAGATGGCAACACATCACTGTTTTGGGCTTAGTCCCTTCACTGCACCCCTTCCAGCTGTAAGAGGGTCCTTTACTCACTCAGCCCTGGTTTTCTATGTCTAGGCAGTGATCAGCATAGGTGTATGCATGTGAGATTCCACATAAGTCCTCCTCTTTCGAGGATGTCATGGTTCCTAAAAAGAAATTCAAAGAAAAGAAAACAAATTAAGTTATGGAATCTGGGAATTGGCTTCCCTTCTGGCAAGAGACCCCTGACAAACTGAAATGCTGTTCAGCACCCTGGGACAAGTCACTCATTGGAGTTCTAAAGCAAATGTTTAGGTCTGTCCATCCTTCTTCTCAGAATGCTCAGAGGTCATGCAAGCAGTCTTTGTCCCCAGCCACCCTACTCTCCAGGAGCTGAGGATACTTAGCTCCAAATGCTGTCCCCAGATGGGCTATCTTCCCCCTTTTTTCAGGATTAGCATTCTCCAAAACAAGCACTAATATGCTAGTCAGGCATAGTATGAAGAGAAACCCAACCACATACAAAGATGTTGATAAACTACAAAATCTCACAAAAAATACTGCAACTAAAAGTTTTTCAGAATTAAGCAGGGTAGTTGGACCACTGGTAAGGTCCCAGATGAACTAAATAAACAGGCAGAAATAGAAGTGATCCATTTGTATTCAGAGTGAAAGGCGGCAAACTGTGAATTCATCATCCACTGTTACAAAACAAGTATTTTCTAAGACATTTGTCAGAAAAAAAAAATGCTCTTTGATTGTGAGCTTCAATTTTATTAATATGATAATTCATGATAATTCTAGTTAAAATTAGCTATTTTTCTACCATGAACTACCTGCTTATTGGTTGGTAATACTCCCTTGTAAAATATTTAGTGAAGGCAGTTAATATTTTCATAGATTCTGCTGGGAACACTTAATTTGAAAAGTTTACTTTTGGAATATACATTTTCAATCTAAAATCTAATTTCCCTAGTGATTTGATCAGCATTCTATAGCATTAAATAGGAATATAGTCTATTTTAATAGCCAAGTGTCCCCAAAAGAAAATATGTAAATAGCACACGAAAAATAAATAGAAAATAAGATATATTTTAATTGTTTTAGCTATCTGATGTCTCTTTATAATAATATTGAAAAGCAAAGAAATACTGTGTGATTTATATGGATAATTCTACTGTAATTTCATATCAGTCCTACATTTTCTTGCCTTTGTTTTGCAGTTTAACTGTTTTCTTTGCTTTGCCACTATTGTGTATGCATCAAATCTTCCTCTTGCAACTTTTGCTAAAGTATTTTAATTAAAATGGGAGTATTTACACTTGTTTATATCATTTTAATATTCCAGTAGACATAAAAATTTCACTAAATAATATTGAATAATTAAGAAGTAATACATTATTTATCAGTTACGAATAGTTTTCCACAGGATAAAGCACTATTGTGTTTTTATTATCTGTTATTGCAAAGTCAAGTTGGTATCAGTAAACCAACTTTCTGATGTGTGCGCATCTGTACACAGATACTATGGCAAATTTTAAAATTACTAGTATTGCCTACTATGAAAACATAAAGATGACTATTATGTTCTTGTTAATTTGGATTCACCTTTCCCTACTCCACCACACATACAAAAAGAATGGGGGATAAAATGACACTTGAAGGATTGAATTTTCTAATAACTTTTGGATTATCTTTTGGTTCCCTCTAACTATGCATTCCCATCTTTCTTTAAAAGTAAGTGGCCTACTGGTAGAGTTGCAATTCCATGGATATCTCCATTATATCACATCCACAGATACAATATGGATATTCGCAGACCACTTCTTGAGGATGTAGTTAGGATGCAGATCCACATATTTGTTTCTGTGCAGGGCTTTGCCTATTGGTATGGAATTTCACACAGGGTTAGTTTTTATTCCCTTTGAGTTTTCTATATAATCGTTATTTAGTTTCTTTTCATAAAGTTTAACAGAAAGACGTTAAAATGATCTGTGTCTAAAAGTTTTCCTCATTAGTCTCACTTTTCATTGTTCTCTAATTGCTTTTAAAAAATCACTATCTATCTACATAGAATGTGGTAAGGAGATGAATCCTGAGTAGATCCTTGTGCAACAGCTAGTGTAGATTTTTTTCATAATGGATTTTAAATAATTTTTGCATTTTTTCAAGCTTTTACTTGAATGAATAAATAGAATTTTTTTTTTGCATTTATTCAAGTATGTTGGCTGTGTACACAAGCCTGGTTGATGGAGGACTGTTTCACATAAATCTGAATGTGCTCCTGTTCCAATGTTATGGAACTGTCCATGTCAGGAGCTAAAGTTTGCTAACAGATTTTATCTACAATTGTGAAAGTTCACACACAGCTGCTAATGAATAAAACACCATCAGCTGCTTCACCTTTACCATCCCACAGGTCTGACCACCTGCCTTATCAAATCCACCCCCAAATTAAATAATAAAAAACCCCTAGAAGATTAATACACTAAATGTTTTTTGAGAAGCAGTTAGTTTTACCACACCCACAGCATAGAATTTTAGACTTTAAGGTTGGACCATTATGATTTTCTAGTCAGACACAGAACAGAAAAGTAGGAAAAATGAAAACTAGAGCCATCAGTATATATGCTCTCTTCTTCCAGATACCTTCGCATTACAAACAACTGTTATACATCATAGATGACATAGTGCAAATGACTCCACCAAACTTCATCAGTTAGGTATATCGGAGGCAAACTAATCTATCAGAGGTGCATGTGCAGAAGAATGAAAGAGAAGTGCAGAGTTAAGGCTGTGATAGACTGGATCAGTTCATCGGCTTCTACAGTATAAATGAATAAATAACAATAAATATCCCATAGAGTAATGAGGAGCACATGAGGAGCAAAATTTTAACAACACATAACACATAAAACTCACATTTGTAAATCTCATTTCCTGTCTATTATTTACAATATGACCAGATTAGTTATACAGCAAAATATTGCAGTATTGCAAAATAAATGAGCATTTTATATTTATACAACGCCTTTGATGGCAACACACAAACTGTCTACGTACAGCACTAATGAAATGAAGCGACTTCTGAACTATTGCACAGCTGGTCAAATAATCACTATGCAATTAGTGCTGGAATGATGGTTGAGAACATTTTAACTTGATGGAGACCACAAAGGAAAAAACCCAGCTATGTAATTATGTCTCCAGGAACCGATATGTCCTGGATCACTCTAGTATCTAAACAATTCCCACAAGTCAATATTGCACTGCTGGGTGGATCTCTGTTTTCTTCCCAGCCTCCATCTCTTACAAAATCTGCCACAGGACGTCATTTTGAGCACGGAGGACTTCATTGTTTAAGAGGCAAGACAACGCAGGAAATTGCCAGATATTCACTATAGCTATCCCTGAAGATGAGGAGCTGAACTGAACATGTTAATATTCTGCTACTGTAATTTGCTTCCTCTTCCCTTGTTGTCTAGTCAGAAAAAATGTCACATGAAGTTGCATTGGAAGGACTGAAAGTTCAGCTTTGCCTCAATGTGCAATACATTCAACAGCCAAATTACAGATTAGATAAATATTTAAATCAGATGATTATATACAGTAATTGTCCTAGCAGGAATATGAATACATTACTGAGTTATCTAAAGGGCTATAGTAGCCATAGAATCTGTGTGCTAAAATGACTGTGCAACTTTCGCACGGTTGATTGTGTCCTTTATTATTTCAGGTTTCAGAGGGATAGCCATGTTAGTCTGCTTTCAGCAAAAAAAAAAAAAAAAAAGAGTCCTGTGGCACCTTAGAGACTAACCAAAACCTATTGGGGCATTAACTTTCAATGGCCTGGAACCCACTTCCTGCATCTGACAAAGTGGGTTCCAGCCCAAGGAAACTTATGACCAAGAAAAAAAAATGTTAGTCTGTAAGATACCACAGGACTCCTTCATTGTTTTTATAATTCCAGTTTCATTAAAATTGATAGGATTCCTCAACTTGGAAATCATTTGACTACTTCACTACCTGGACTACTTATGTTATAGCACATAAAGTTACTAATTCTGAGTACTTTGTCTTAAGTGGAGATGTATTTTTCCCCTCTACAACCCCAAAGAGTACTTTTTTAATAGTGACGTGTCCTGGGCAACAATGAATAATTAATTCCCTTGAAATGCCACCACTTTTCCTGAAAAGATTTAGCAGATATACCATAAGATTGTGGTGGCATGTCACCTGCTCCTCATTCACCCTACTCCTTGAATAAGCAAGTGTGTGTTCTTAAGAGAATTTCTGTTTCTGTCTCTTCCCCAAGCACATAGATTAATAATCGATAGTAATCCAGCAAACAAGATTGGACAACACTAAAACACTTTTTTTTTCAGAAAGGGAGGCAAAAGTAATCAATAAGTGCTGATCAATAGCAAGTATCAAAATACATAGAAAGGATGGATGGTTTTGTCATTAAGGTATTATACTGGGAAATCTGGGTTTAAATGCTGGCTCTGCCACAGACTTAGTTATTACCTTGGGCAAGACATGAGTGATGTGTCTATATTGCACATTAAGCATGGTATCTGACTCAGGTTTGAGCCCAAACTCCCCTTCTATCCACACACAAATCAGTCTGACTGAAGTCAGCGTACACTCAAGACCCAGGCTCTAGAAGGGTCAGAGCTCAAGTCCTGCTGGTACTTGGGTCCAGGCCCTGGTTTTCAGTGTGGATTCAGCTCAAGCCACCGAAAAAAGTCAGAGGGTCTGCAAAGTGCAGTGGGAATGCCATGGCAGGGTCTATCACCCCCACCATAAAACCAAGGCAAGGGAAGGACTACAACAAAACTGAGCCCAGAAGGCCCTACCCCAACGCTAAGGCACTGCCATGAAAGCTCCTGAGGAAAGACCCTGCATAAGGAAGCTCCAGCAGCCCCAGGGAGGGGGAAGAAAAGAGAGAAACCATTTCCTGGAGAAAGACCACTCTGCAGCAGCAGAAGAAACCAGTACTAAGGGGGTCTGGCTGTGAATCATAGAACCGTAAGTTTAGAAGGGATCTCAAGAGTCATCTAAACTAACCCCCTGCCAAGATTTGTTGTGTCTAAAAAATCTCTGTCCTGTCACCTTTTGTGACACTGAGGCTATGTACACACGTTAAACTTCTCCCGCAATAAGCTATTGCGGGACAAGGAAAACGCTATAAATATAGTGCTTTCGTGTGTACACACGTGC
>ML685769.1:31292608-31336675 GCA_007922175.1 Pelusios castaneus | reverse complement strand
TGAGCTAGGGGGCTGCAGGGCTTTGGGTGGCGGCGGGAGCTGCCGCGCTTGCCCCTGCCGCCACCCGACCCCCTGGACTGAGCTAGGGGGCTGGCTCAAACCCTCGCCAGTTCGGGCCAGCCCCCTAGCTCAGTCCAGGGGAGCCGCCAAACCTGGCAGCTCCCATAATAGTCAATTTCACTGCTCAGCCAGAGCAGTAAAATTGATATATTTGACAGCTCCAATGTCCCAGAGTGCCCTCAATTGGCACTCTGGAACATTTCCGGAGGCTGTCTATCACGGAAAAAGCATACACATGAGCATTACTGCGGAACAGCTGTTCCGCAGTAATGCTTACCACTCTCGTGTTGAGTGGTTTTACTGTTGCACAGCAAGATGGCGTTGCCGCGCAACAAGAAAAATGATCGTATGTACACAGTCAGCTTTTTGCGCGATAAGGAGCCTTACCGCGCAATAAAGTGAGCATGTGTACATAGCCTAACCTAGGGAGAGGCAAGGATAGAAACAATTCAAGGGTCTTAGGTATCAGTACTAGACTGAGGGTTGGAGGCACAGACTAATAGTCAGTTATGACCACACTCCAAACTGAGAACTGGGTGTTATCGGATGTGACTCAGGACAACATGAGTAGGGAAGAGCTGAACTGATGTCATCCCATACCATGTCACTTTCAAGGCCCCCAGGTGGGAGCCAGCGCAGCAGAAGGATCTGAGTACCTCTAGCCAGCCCAGAGCCCTGACTACTGGCCCAAGGAAAAGCACGGCAAGGGGTTACCGCCAAAGAAGCCAGTTTCACAGGGACATTGTCAAGAGAGCAAAGGACATATTAAATTCAAATAAGGACTGAGATCAGAGGCTCAAATAATTATGCATGCTGACCAACCAAATCATGCCACTACTAAGGCAATAACACAGCTGAGAGACTTGGGTCTCTGCAGGTTTACAATGAAGTGCGGATGCTCAACAATGGGATTGGAAACACTGAATCTATTAGCCCAGGTCCCACAAACCTGGGTTCAGAAACCACAGTAGGCATACTGTTAGGTTCTGATTCTGCTCCCATTCAATAGCAGAACTCCCACTGATTTCAAGATACAGTAGTGAGCTCTTCATCTTTTCGTGCATCAGTTTCTTGCTCCCTGGTCTCAAATATTAAGTAACAAAAATAAAACAATAATAATCCTGAATAAGTACATTCAAATCTAGATAAAATATCCTGGAATACAAAAAATATGACTACGATATTTATTCATTTTTAGAATAAAAAGAGAATTATAACACAACATAAGTTAATATAGGTAAAAGAATAATAGACTTTCTGGTTTTGAGGCATACATATTACACAAGGTTCCAAAATGTTTCTCAAGGAACAATATAATGTGCATGTTCTTATTCTTTGCAAGGTAAGTTTCTCTGTCTTTGTAAAAATCAGCATTCCATCTGAAAAGATTAATTATTCTTATAAAATCTTTCCTTGCCTTAGCATATATTAGAGAACTAATTTTTCTATCCTATTTAGACATCTTAAATGACACAGGAAACACAAATCAAACATTCATGATATGTAGGCTTCAAAATTGGTTATGTCCTTTCAAATTAGTCAACCAGTGATAAGATAATGCAGTCTATAGGTCATGCAGATTTATTTCCAGGAAGCCACTTGATTTATTTTGTGAAACTCATTCGAGCATGAGTTTCCCTAACAACTTTATCTGTTTATACCAGGGTTTTTATTACAGTGCTTGAGCATTTACAGAGATGTTAAGTTTCTGCAGTTGACAGCCAGCAATCTGAGTATTCCTTTCATTAGATTTTCTTTGTTTGTTTGAAATTATTAGAATTTGATTTTCTTGCATTTAGTGAGAATCTTAAACAATATTTCTCATGATGGCACTGGACATGTGAAATAATACAACAAGAAACATGCAAACATTCTGGAAATTTAGAAATGTCTTAACATGAAGAATAAACAAAACTGCCATTTGATTTACAGTGCTGATTACAATCTTACAAATTAGGGGTATATTGATCTACCCATCCTTTAGGGTTCATATGTTGGCAAAGAACTACTGAAATAAAACATTGGCGATCTTTTCACAAATGTAAAAATGATTATAGATGCAAACCAGTCAAAACAAATAGATTGATTTCTACTGGAAGAAAATGTGCCAATGGGGTGATATATCAGGGAATAATAATTGCTACTATAACAATAATTTTATTTTTTGTCCCTAAAGTTTCTCTAATGCTTGAGGGAAGTCTAGGACTTCAGTGTATACAAATGGGAATATTATGGATAGATTGGGTTACTGTGTGTAAAATTGGCTGCAGAGAAAATCTTAAAGATTTTTGAGCAAGTAAGTCTTCTGGGGCAAAAAACAAATAATAGAAGTGTTTCTATTAAACCATTTGCAGGTGCTGGAAACATTAGTACTAAGCTAGCAAGTGCTTTGAAGAATCAGATGTGAAAAATTCATTTTTAGTATCGCAGGACCCACCACTGATATCAGGTAAGTAAAGATTTGTGTGTGAAGGGCTTCAGTTTCTGCAAAAATAATTTTACACATCAGAAAACCTAGAAGGCTCCTCATTAGGATTAGTTTGTAGATAAATGATCATGGTTTGCATGAAATATAAATGGAAATTCAGAAGAGAGGTGCATTCAAAGAGCTCAAAACTTATTTCACAGACTTTGCAATGCCATCTTTCCAAATAATTTATTTAAATCTCTTACTGTGGTCCACATCCTGCTCTAATTATGAATTGGAAACACATAGTTTTGATGTGTAAAAGAGTGGCTAAATGAATAGGGTATTCACACTAGTAATTATAACCCTGATTCAATGGAGATTGGATAACTTGAGGTACTGGTAATAGACTGACTATACACTCTTTCATTTCTAGGCAGTCAGGCTGAATGTAGTCCAGATTGGGAACAAATCTTTAGCATATGGCCAAAATTTTCACAGAGTATGAACTTGAGTCCAAGGATGATGCATGTTAGCAAGAACGTATGGTAGAAAAACATAACTTCTGTGGATAGATAGGCATTAATATGAACATAAGAATGGCCATACTGGGTCAGACTAATGGTCCGTCTAGGCCAGTATCCTGTCTTCTGACAGTGGGCAATGCCAGGTGCTTCAGAGGGAATGAACAGAACAGGTAATCATCAAGGGATTCATGCTGTTGCCCATTCCCAGCTTCTGGCAAACAGCAATCTCTGCCCATCCCTCTTAGGTACCAACACTTAGATATTATTATGCTGGGCAAAATACAAAAAGAACCTCAAGCACCAATTCTGAAAAGATTCACACACATGCTTAATTTGAAGCCAATAGAGCTATACCAGGATTACTGGAATGAATTTGACCTAAAATGTCTGTAAACAGACAATAACTATATTAGTCATAGGGACAGAAAAATGATTCATGATATTTTTAATTTATTATCTCTTAGCCTCAGTCAAAAAGTATGATATGTTCATTCATCCTGAAAAGGCTTTTAGAGTGTAGGAGGAAAATTATAGATCAACAAACCTATCTTGAGTACCCAGAAAAAAATGGCATTAAATTATTAAATATTTTTGCACCATCAAATTGCACTTGTTAGGATAATTGTATTGTCTTTGCTTTCTGATTTGACATCATAAGCAAGCAGGTCATGACCACTGTTTGCAGTTTTTAAAGGCTATAATCTATTGCCAGTAAGAGTTATCTTTTCTTCCATAATAGGAGAAAGGCAAATTAATTATAATCTAGTCACCACTCTGGTACTTCTCTTCTCCTTAACACTGTAGCATCTGATTTTTAATTTCATCACAAGGATCCCTGAAGTCATGCTGGGTCTTGAAGGTGTATCATCCATCATTTCTGCGGTTAGGTCCCTGGCAGATCTATTTGCAAGTCCACAGAGAATGTGATGATAAATGTGATATATATACCTAGATAAACAGATGTAAACATAGTGATGCTTAAATTAATTACTTCCACCACCTTAAAAAAAATATTTTAACAGTCTTTTAAGGATATTATAGAACGAAGAATTACAGAAGATAATATAATTGTATATCATATTAATATAATAATTATTATAATTAATTATAGTAATATAAAGGCCAGTCAACATGGGATTATGGAAAATAAATTTGTGTCAAACTAACTTGGTATCTTTTCATTTCAAAATGAGATAACAGTTAGATTGATAGAAGTTATAGTTTTATACAATATACTTCAACTTCTGTAAGGCATTTGACTTGGTGCTACATGGTATTTTGATAACAAATTTAAAAGATATCAAATTAACACGTTATATGGGTTTAAAAATGTCTAACTAACAGGTCTCAAAATGTAATTGTAAATGGGAAATCATCACTGAATGGGTGCATTTCAACTGGGGTCCTTCAGGGATCAGTTCTTGGTCCTACGCTAATTAACATTTTTATTAATGGAACATATATCACTGATAAAACTTTTTAAACACATATTACCAGTGCGTTATTTGTGATGGTACGCAGGGATATGGAGAACCGGCACCTTTTTTGCCCACCTCGCTGCCCAGCTAGGGGTCAGCAGGGGAAAGGAGCGCACGGCTGGAAGAAGAAGGTTGGAATAGGAAGAAGAGTACTGGCACTTTTTTGTTTTTTTTTAAAGAAAAGAGCACTGCATATTACTGATAAAGTGTGCAGATGATACAAAAATTGGGGCAGTGGTAAATAATGAAAATAACAACTCAATGGTTCAGATCAATCTGGATCACTGGTAAGCTGGGCTTAAGTAAAGAGTACTCATTTTAATGTGGCTAAACATAAATGTATATATTTATGAACAAAAAGAGTGTACGCCACACTTACAGAACGGAGGATTCTATCCTGGGAAACAGTGACTCTGTAAAAAAATAAATAAATAAAACTTGGAGGCTGTGGTGTTTCATTATTATTGCTGTTAAAAATGTACATCTTACTTCAATTCTGAATTTGTCTAGCTTTTACTTCCAGTCATCGGGTCACATTGTACCTTCCTTGGCTAAACTGAATAGCTCAGTTTTAAATATTTGTAATGAAATCATCTCCTTAATCTCCTCTTTGTTAAGACAAACTGTAACAGACAGGGTGGAGAAAGATACTTTGTATCGATTCACTGAAGACGCATCTGATTGATTAGGAGTATTTCATTAAAAAAATGGATCCTGGTTCCTTAGAAACAACAGACTGGATTTTAGGCAAAAAACCTACTCTGTTGGAGAGGAAAGATAATGAGTAGTTTTCTTGTCCCTTTTGTGTTCACTTTCCACAAATATTCTAGTGTATTGCACAAGTTCACTGGCAAAATTGTTCAAGGACAAAGGGAATTTTATGCAAATATTAGGGAAAGGTTGAGGAAAGCAGACTTTGAGGTTGGTCTAAGTATTCTCATTGGAAACCTGATTCCAGGAGCTAGCCTAATGTAATCAGAACATAAAAATAATACTATGTTACTTATGCATCAAGTTAAAAAAAACACAATGTAGCTGGAATTTGAATACCAATGAATTTCTCATGAAAAAATTACAGATGAAGAAAGATTTGTAGAAATAATTCAGTAATAATTTCAAGTAAGTGATAAGGTGGAGAAAAGTGTATGTTTTATACAGACAAATCACAAAACAAAAGTTAAATTAATCAAATAAATTACTTACTATAAGTTATGCATGCAGTTCAGCTGCCAAGACATACGTATAGCTCATTTTTTTCATTATTCTCAGTTGTTTGTAAGTCAACACCCTATCCCTTATAGGCAAAAAAACAACCGCCTTCGGGGGGGGGGGGGGGAGGAAACAAATATTTGTATTGTGTCTGTGTGTGCATGAATAACATTGAGGATATAAGATCAGCTTTGAGAAAATGATATTGTAATCTTTTGCTCCTCTTGTATTTGGTTGACTCAATCCACAAATGCAACAATAAAGAAAAATGTTTGAGAGTTATACCTTGATTATTTTAGAGAAAAGAAGAGAGATAAAAAATTGGTGAAATTTTTTTTTCCCAAAGGAAACATTAAGAATCAGGATCATATTCTATACCAAATTAAAATAATGTTAAAACTAATCAAATCTAAGGTTTAGCTTTCCTAAGTATCATTAAGTATAAACTTTTTATGAATTATTTCACACAGCTAATGAAACTGGCATGTCAACAAATCTATTAAGTGTGTGTTTTGCTGACTAGAGATGGTTTACTGGATCAGGATCTTAGTGGTTATCATTAAAAGTGAGAAGGCTTTTAAAGCCATTAAAGTGGTACATTTTTCTTTTATAAACTTTGAATTGAGTCAATTTGCTCTTTGTAAATGTTCATTACTCCAGGCTGATAATTTGCCAGGCACTTCACATTGGACTAGAAAGACCATGCAATTTTCCTACAAAGAACTTTCTTTGTTGTCAGTTCTATTTCTAGTAGAAGCTGAAAGTGCAGTTGAAAACCAGCTGTCTGTGGTGTTCATTCATAAAGTAAAACCATTTAAATAATATGTTTGTACGGAAGCATCAGGACACTTACTGCCTTCATTAACATACCCTGCTTATTAGTCTAGTGGTTCACCATCTCTGAATTCAGCCTCATCCATTTGAAACACACGCAGCACAGTTTGATCAACGAAGGACTACCATTTGTCTCCTCAACCTCATTCATCTGCTGCCTATAAATTGTGAGTGTCAAATCCTGGCCTCATTTAAGCCAATGACCAAATTGCCGTTGACTTCTGTGGAACCAGGATTTCATCCAAAGGATCCAGACAAGTCTTCTCTGTGATAATCAATAGGATGCCCACATAGGAGGCTAAACTCTTCCTTTAGATACTTCTTGTAAAAATCAAGGGAGATATTTGTATTAATTTTTAAGTATATGTGCACCCCGGTCTAATCAATTACTATCATGCTCTCTGGTACATGGATGCAAAGAGTTAACCTTGGTAGTTTTACACATCTCCAGGAAGGCAAACAATAGATTTGGATATCTGTAATCACACGTAATTAAACAACACAGGTGTCAATTCCCTTCAAGATGTATCCCTATTACTCTGATCAGAAAGCTTCCTCATAACTGGAAGCATGGGCATGGGAACAGAATCTAAGTAAGAGCAGAAACAAAGAACTTCGGAACTTAAAAGCCTCAGTCCTGAATCTGGAAGGGAGAGGCATCAGCTGCAGAAAAAGAGACTATTTCAAGCACCATGTTCTGGGAGCGAACACACATGAAGTACTCCAGGCTTCTGAAAGAAAACTGGCAATTTACAGAGCTGCTACAACTGCAGCTAGATTTCCAGCCACATGCCTACAGGCTGAGTTCCTGATGTTTCTGCCCCTCCAAACTCCCTTCCCTCCACGTTATGAAGATTGCTACAGACAAACTTGGTTCCCAGAGAAGTTGCTCCTACATGCTCACTCAACATCTCATCTCTACTCCTTTACTTAATCATTCAAAGCACAAGAGAGTTCAGGTCATATATAGTAAATACTGTACTCATGATCTTGCCTTAGTTTTCTTACCACTCTAGGGCAATTTTTAGGTTGCGGTCAAAATGCCTTGGGTTGTCCAGCATTCTTCTGCTTCACTGCCTGGCTCATGGGTTGTCAAATGCTGGGTTGCTCCTGCTTCATAGATTAAAGGAAAATGGCCCCTGAGCAGAATTGCATCTGTCTCATGTTGAGGTATTTATCCACAGCGAAACAGTCATTGGGACAGAAAGAGAGAGAGAATGAACAAATCTGTAAATCCAGGGGTTAGGACACCTCTGCTTCAATCACATTTTCATAAATTATCCACAGTGGAAAAGCTTCAACAACAGAGAGCAAGGGAATGTCACACTCAGATCAGAGCATGTTCCATTGTTCAAATTCTTTCTACCCCTCATCCTGAGGGGGAAATTGAATTGGGGTCTCCAATATTGAAGGTGTGGCTCCAGTCACTGGGCTAAACGTTATATTGGTGGCTTCACCATGCTAAAAGATTTAAGATGGGCACTACCAGGAGGGTTTTGACTATGACTGATCCAGAAGATGGCCTCTGAGTATGCCAAATGGATCGTGCCAAGTCATACACAATCTTTCACTGGTTTGTGAATAGCTCTTGAGCTTAGGCAGGAGATAAGTGTTGAGACTAAGCAGGACATTCATTTGTTATTAAGCCAAATACTCCTCTTTTTGAATGGTTTCTTCCATCTGGTATAGAGACAAAACCAGATGCGGTTTTGTCCAGAATCAAACAGCACATTCCATTTTTGAAGAGTGCACCATGCTGTCCCCACCGGTGTGACCCTGCATGCACCGTGTGTGCAGACCACAATGGCAGGGGCTGATTAGCACACTCTTCAGAATGGCATACCCTGTTTGGAATGACCTCATAGGAGTACCCAAATACCAGTCGTCTAGGAATGTATGAGTGTCCACCCTAGTCTGGATGACAATAGGGATGCAGAATATGCATGCTCAGAGATGGAAACATAGGTGGCTACGGAACTTGTACACTGAAAATGTAGGCACTGAATGAGTTTAGGGACCTGTAAGGATTAGGCAGTAGTTTTGTGCAACACAGTGGAACCCAACCTGATATATAAGAGCTTAAAATAAGAATTTAGGAACTCCTTTTGCATATTCAGACCTTGATGTACAGGAATAAGACTCTTGAAATAGATTGTGGGGCCTTTAGTGGTGTCACTGTGTTCTATGCTGTAGCAGCTGCCAGAAACCAGTCAGAGCAGCAGCATGTATTTTTTCAGGCCCAACATGTTTGTGTATATTTAGTTGGTATGGGTATTTGGAGTTCCACCTGTGCCTGTGTAGGTAGCACACACAGTTTGTGTTGTGTAAATAGTGTGGCAAACTGAGCACTCTCAGTGTCTATGAGTCCTATGCTTCATGTAGTGGCAGCCAGCTGAAGCACAGTTCTCCCACCTCCAAACTCCCAGCGCCATGGATCCTCAGTCCCTCCTACCCTGGTCTGGGCTCTCCACCGCACAGGCCACTGGGGAACCTCCCAGTTGGCAAATATGAGGTAGGGTAGCAGAGCGTCCAAGTTCTTTCCATCTTGGCTCACCACATTTTTCATCATGGCCTTAAGGTTCTATTAAATCTTTTTACCAGGCCATCAGTCTGAGGGTGGTAGATGGACATCCGCAGGGTCCGCCCATGAAGCAAGGTACATAAGTCCTTCATTTCTCACAACATAAATGGGGTCCCTTGGTCTGTCAGTATCTCCTTAGGGAGCCCCACTCTGGCAAAAAACTTCACTAGTTCAGTTGCTATCATCTTTGAAGTAGTATTTTGCAGGGGAACAATCTCCGGATACGGAGTGGCATACTCCAGAATGACCAGAATATATTGGTATCCCCAGGTTGTCTTTTCCAGGGGTCCCACTAGGTCCATCGCAATCCATTAAAAGGGTACTTCGATGATGGGTAGGGACGCTTGGGCCCTCAAGTGTGGCCTGAGGCTATGCAGCTGACACTCGCGGCAGGTAGCACAAGAACACCGCACATCTTCATGTACTCCTGGCCAGAACCACCTCCTCAGGATTCTCACAAGGGTTTTCTCTACCCCTAAGTGTCCTCCAAAGATGTGGCTGTGGGCAAGACTCAGCATGGCCCTTTGGTGCTTCTGTGGCGCTAGGAGCTGTGGTACCTCTGCTCCCTGTACCTCTGCAACCCGGTACAGTAGGTTTCCTTCACAATGAAATATGGTCCTGGTCCCTGAGTTACTCCCGTGCATTTGGCTTGGGTCAATTAGCTATACGTTACTAACCTTCCCAAGACAAGTATAATAGCACCCCCAGAATCTAGCAGGGCTATGGTTTCAACCCTGTTCAGCTTCACTGGCCTTGTATATTTGTGTGGGGTTATTGCAATGCCCACCAGGTTGAGCAGGCTATAGGGATCTGTTCTGTTTCCCACACTGCATAGGTGTACTGGGCCATTATATGTCCCCACAAGCATAGCATCTGAGAGGGGCCCTAGATACATCCCTGTCTTTCAGGCTGAGGGGTCTGACCCTGTACTTTCTATCCACTTCTCTTTGCCCTGAGGGGACCCCTGGCTGGCCCTCCATTTCTTTTGTTCTCTCCGTTTTCTGAACTCCTCGGTTTGGAGGGGGTCGCTTGATTCAAGAAGGGACCTGCTGGGTTGCTTGTGTAGCATTCCTGGCCATAAGTCGCCTCTCCACCAGTGCAGTCAGCTCGTCATAAAAAGAGGGGTCATTTTGGCTTACCCAGACACAGAGATCTAATGGTAGCTCCCTTGTGTACTGGTCAATAATGAGGGTCTCTAGAATCTCCTCGGGATGGCAGGCCTCGTGTTGCAACCATTTTGCACAACGTGGGCGAGATCAAACAACTGCGACCTCAGAGCCATTTCCTCCTGGAACCTGCACTCATAGTATTTCTGGGCCAGTACAGCCATTGTTATACCAGAACAAGCCAAGATATCTGTCTTCAAATGGCAATAATCAGCTGCAGCTTTGGTGGGGAGATCATAATAGGCTTTCTGGGCCTCTCCACACAGGAAGGGGGCAAAAATACTAGCCCATTGACCCTGTGGCCACGCCTCACTTGTTGCGACCCTCTCAAAAGTGAGGAGATAGGCATCCACATCATCTCCAGTTGTCATCTTTTGTCGGAAGCTAGTAGCCCATAGGGTATTGGTCCCATCCGGCCCACAGGCTTGGGTGGTCAGGGCCTTCAGTTGGTCCACCATTTCTCGCAAAAGGGCACGGTCCTGAACTGCCTGACTTATCAGCAGTTGATTAGTCTCTTGTTGCACCTGCAGGGACTGTTGCTGAGTGGCCATTTGTGCCCCAGTGGTCTCTTGGTGAACCGCCATGGTCTGTATCAGGGCCTTTAATATGTCTTCCATGGTAGTATAGGGAAAGAAAACCCCTCTGGCCATTGTGCAAATGGAATCCCTACACTAACACTAGTTCTGGCAAACTTAGCACTCTTAGTCCCTGTGGGTGCTGCCCTTCATGTAGTGGCAGCCAGTTGAGGCACAGTTCTCCACCTCCAACCCTCCCCCCAGCACTATGAATCTTCAGTCCCTCCTACCCTGGGCTGGGCTCTCCGCCCCACAGGCCCATCTGGGCAAACTTGCCCTCTCTGCCTCTAGCTCCTAGGTGCTGTCAGTAACAGCTCTGTTGTCCTCCACACATCAAACACTGCTCCTACCTCCACCTCCAAACAATACATGCAAACTCCCTCACCTCCTGGCTGCTACAAAGGCTTGTTATCTTCTACCCTTATTTGGAGTCAGGTGCTCCAATTTATTAGGCTGGGGCTAATGTACCTGCCTTCCACCACCCTCCTGTAGCCATCAGCCTGACTCTGTCACAATAGCAAAAGATCCAACAAATCTGTAACAGGAAAGAGATTAGAATGCTGAAATTAGATAAAATAAATCTATGTTAACCGAGTTATTTTATTACTTGCTGGGAAAGCATCATTTCCACAGTTGCATTTTTCACTTTGGACTTATTTTTGTTTAGACATTGCATCACATTTTGGTCTCTTTGGGTATTGTAAGGTCTGGTAGAGCATGTGTGTATCTGTAAGCAGAATTTGACCCAAATGATTGAAGCAAGCAGATGGAGGACTCTGGTAATTACTTAATTGCTCTGTCATGTCTGACCGCCCATTGGGAGGCACAACAACAGCTTTCACAGTTATTAGTGTAATTGCTAACTGCCATTTTTCTTTTTGCTTGCCTTTGTTTATCATTTTGTTTCAATGAAGTCTTAATCTTCTGAAATATTGTTTTTTCCCCTCTTTCTCCCCAGTGCCTATGACCAATAATAATTTTTTCTGCTGATGTGTTGATCTTTTAATGGTACCTGTATATTTGGGGAATGACCCCTCAAGTCTCTAGGTAGCTATTAAGCTAGAACACCAGGAAATTTTGCTGATCCACGTTACTACATAAAAAACAGACTATAAAACTAGTAAAGGAATATGAAATGAAAAGTGACAGTTAAGAAAATATGTGAAGCAATTTGCCTCTGAGCTCTTTAGCTCACCCTGTAAAAATCCAAATGATATCCCTCAAAACCATTCCAGAAGATATTAAAGTACTAAAGATTTGCAAGTGATCACCACATCCACTTCTCTACCCTAACGGTGCCAAGGGGGTACAAGAGATTTTTTGGCACACCACTGCACACTAAGGGTACATCTACACTGATGGCTCTGTTAAGTTGACTTAAAGTCAACCTTATTAAGTTGACTTAGAGAGTCCACACTGAAAACTCCAGTCAACTGTCATTGTCCACATTGGCAGGTGCTAGGTCGGGACGAAGGAGTGGTGCATTGTGGGTAGCTGTCCAATATTGCACCAGGGCCTGGAGGCTAGTTAGGTCGACTTAAGGATCACTTCCCATCTACACTGGCTTAAGTCAACTTAATAAGGGCCCAATGTGGACGCGGCGGTCTGTAAGTCAACTTAAGCGTCCTTAAGTCAACCTAAGGCTCCAGTGTGGATGTACCCTAAAAGTCCCTATGCTCCAACAGAGAAGTAAGACCATACATCTTTCAGACTCTATTCTCCCTTGTGAGTTTAGTTAATAACAGAGGAGAATTTTCGTTGGGTTTACTTGTCAGAGATATGTCGCATGTTTCAATGAGTGGATTTTTTCTAACTCACTCAGTAATGGTGACATCAGAAGGAATTACTTGTCTCATTTCTTATTCATCAAACGCACCAACACGTGTTAGAAGAAGCAAAATGTAAATCTCTTTATAACTAAATTAATCCAATGTTGCTTTTTCATTTCCCATTAAAATGACAAAGTTCTATTGCCAGCTCAATAGATGTCCCAAAGGCATGTCACTTGCTAAAATAGCAACAACAAAAAAAGATCTCGTCTACACTGACTGACAAATTCAGTGGCAGTCGACTGGAGTTACACAAGCTACATTAACTTACATCAATGTCCTAATTTCTGTCCTGTGCGCTGCCTCGTCTATGCTGTGCTGACATGAAATGTCGAAGCAGCACAGTGCTTTTTCTAGAGGTGGTTTTAATAGATCAACTTCTAGATTGACTGAGCAGGTCTTCACTGCCACTTAATCAAACCAGATAAATCAATCTGATGGCAGCTAATTTGCCAGTGTAAACATAGCCAGAAATAATTTCTTCTGCCGAATGCCTGCCAAAGCAGGAGTAATTTGCTTGGGCATTTTTCTTTGTCTGTTTGTTTTATATCTAATAAAAACATACAGCATTAGATGCATACATTGGAAGAACTATCATTATATATTTAGGAGTGCAAAAGAGCCATGGTTCCTTTTTTGCATTCATTTAGTCTTTATATCAAAATGCACAAAGTTTAGGGCCTCAATGGCAGAATACTTAACAAAATATTCCTATTAAAATGTAAATGTTGACCTTCCACCTATTATTAGCTATCAGCTCATTCCCCTAAATTCCTTTGGGATGGACATACTCAGTAAAATGAGTAATTTTCTTGGTAGAATATGTTTGGTTTGTTTTATTTATGTAGTCCCTTGGTATTCAAAGAAGTGGGCATCCTAGGATGGAGTGATGTTCCTTGGAACTGAGAAAGAAACAGAGTTTATGATTACAGAATGCAGTGTGAATAGATTGTCCACTCTTGTGATCAGAAGGAAAATAAATATTGCACTTTTTACCTGAAGTTGTGAGATAATAAAAACTATATATAGATATATATAGATATATATTTGATAAAGGGATTAGAAGCTCTTCCTATAAAGTTACAGATCAGGTTTCCTATAATTTTTGTATTTCTAGCAATAAATTAGGATTTGTGTGTCTATTTTCATCTTGTTTTAAACTCATCTTGGTGCCAGAGTCTCTGGCTCTGGAATGCAGAGACGCACTCAAGGTTGGCTTAACTTTGCTCCTATTGAAGTAAATGGTAAAACGCCCATTGATTTCAATAGGAGCAGAGTTAGGTCAATCCACCTAAAATGTCAGAGTCTGAGAGAAGAGTGTAGTGTAGAAATGCCCCACCCTGACTCAAGCTCCCCTCAGCCAGATGCAAACATTCCCTGAAAGTCATTATTATTGTCTGCATTATAATAGCACCTGCTGGAATCATGGTCTCACTGTGCTAGACACAGCACAAGCACAGAGTCAGACACAATCCTGGCTATGAGGAACATAAAAACTAAATAGAAAAGACAGTCCTGGAGAAAGAGAAAAGAAATGAAACTGACATCTGGTTAAGCATTACGTCAGGAGTCTGATTGTTGCCATTTATACACAATACAGAGAGAGTCTGTGATTTGCCAAAGGCCACATAGTTATATGTGAGAGCCAGGATTGGAAAATCAGGTCTACCTCATAGTCATGGTTCTGACCCCTATACTCTGCTGCCACTCTAATCTTCACAAGGATGACATGGGGTTCAGGAACCAGGCAAAATAGGGGCTCATAATCACATATGCTTTTGCAAAATTAGAGCATGCCTGTTTAATGCACAAAGCCAAAAAGTGTCAGAATTTGGCCCAAAATATTTAAATTTTAATAAACGGATACTCATTCAGTTGGTATATTAATGCCTGTAGCACTTCTATAGTGCTTAGCTGCTCTCTTCATCTACTCAACTACTCATACTAGATACTAGTGTTGTGTTCGTGTGCGCACATGGCCTATAACAATTGGGTTGGGTCTGTCAGGCACTGCTACAATTAATATAATAACTCTGACTCATAAGAAAAGGTTCTTATATGCACATAACAGAAGAGAATATAGCCGTTAATACTAGTTTTGCGGCTCAAGTGTAATAGGCATTTTGCATTTTAAATCACCTACAAAATTTGGAGTCAAACTGGATATATGTGAATCATAGATGATGTTGCATGTTTAATATGCAATTAGATGATGTACTGAATGGTGCTGCACTATTTTCAAATAAGAAAAGAGAAAGAAGACATGATCTGTCCTTGGTCAGTGATGACCCATAGTTCAGGAGTGCAGCCACTCCGTTGCACACGGTGACCTTCTGCTACCACCAGTTTCTCTATTATGACCTCTGCAGATCATTCTGTTGAAGTTCCCCCCAGCTCGCAGTGATCGCAGCTCTTACTGATTGTAAACAGGGCTAAAGTTGGGCAGGACAGTAGATGATTTCAACTCTAACAAGCACTTAAAACAAAAGACTATTAAAGGAACCTTAATTAGCTCCATCTTCGAATAATGGAAGCAGAAGGTTAAACCATGCCTGAGACTCCTAAGCAGAGTCCTCACTTCCAGGCAAGAATACCCACAACAACTTTCTATCAACATTCACAGAGCTCTGACACCCAAGTCCCTTGCTTAGCCAGTTCAGACGATAGTGATCCTTCAGTTGGAACAAACCAAGCATAGCTCTACTGCTCTTTGCTCATATAAGAAGGAGAACAACATTTCATTATTCTTGCATTTAACATTCAAGTGATTTGTAACCCAACACCAGCCAAAAGGATAATTTGGCCAAAGCACTCCTACTATGCTTAGCACCTAAGCAGGGTGGGTGTACTCATGCAAAAACAGTCTGGTCCTTACAGCTGTTCCCCTCCCCCTCACCAGCCAACTCAGCAGAGGTGAGTTCATTTAGACCCTGCTTATACTTAATAGACAAAATGCTTCTCATACTTATTTCTTGGTCTCTATGATGTCTTGGGAAAGTGAGCTCTATATATTATCCTCAGTTGGGTAAAAAAAACCCTATTCCTTTTTATCAGCTTTATATTTGCTGCATTTCAGTGCCAAGAATGGCCTTTTCTTAGAGTTTGAGAATGAGCAAATAAGAGCACCAGATCTAATTTCTTTTCGATAGTCATTATTTTCTTGTTCCTTCATCATTATTTTTCTTCAACTCCTCTCTAAGCTAGACAGTCCCAATCTTTTCCATTTCCTCCATATTTCTAACACTTTTGTAACTCCTTTTTGAGCCCTATCTATTTCTGCCAGGACTTTTTTATCATGGGGTTACCAGAGCTGAATGCTCTATAAAAGTGAGGGAGAACCATCAATTCGTATAACGACCATATAATATTTTCTATATTATTTTCTACTCCATTCTTTCAACATACTAACCTTTTCTTTGTTTTTTGACCATTGCCAGCCATTGAATAGGCATTTTCACTAAACCGATGTCACCAATACAAAGTCTATTTTCTGAGTGGTTATAGTAAATTTAGAACTAAAACCCAGGAACATGTATGAGTGATTTAAACTATTAATATAACCTTGTATTCATTAATCTTCAATTTCATCTGCCATTGCGTTACTTTGTTAGGTCACTCCAAAGTTCCATCAGGTCTTTACAAACCTTGATTAACTTAAGGATTTCTTCATTATCTGCAATTTTTTCCACCTCTGTCTTCACCTTATTTCTCAGATCATTAATAACTGCATTAAAAAAAATTAACCTTTTCTATATTCAGGTGAATCTTGGAGATCCAAGTCACGACAGACTTGACTTTACTTTACTTGACTGACATATAGAGCTTCAACATGTGTGCTGCTCCTAGAATGGTTTTTAATGATTATCTCTTATAAACTCAAGATATGATTATATTATTCATCTGTGATATGGTTCAATACTTAATGAACATGTTCCATACTCTGACTTAAAATAGCGTAGGAAAAAATTGAATCTGCAATCTGAAGCAGTAACAATCTCTTTAAAGATAATTAAGTAAGAGCTAGTTACTGCAGGCAGCTGCTCGCCGCATTCAAGAAATATATTATTTCTACTCAGTAAAACTTTTTCCCCCGAAGTCTTATAATTTTCAATAATATTAAAAATATAGAAAGCTACTAGAGATCTCAGCGTTCAAAATAATAATACATGAACATGATGTCAGATTGCCCAACTAGTCACTAAGAAAAGCATTCAACGGATCCAATCAGTACAACAACAACATGCATTTTCAAAACAAAAAATAATGACTTCCATGCCAGTGACAGGAGGTGATTCAACTAGCTGGCTGGCAGTAAAGGTTGTTTACCAGGTTCTGGATTCCTAATTGGGTGTCTAGCTTGCTAAGTAGCAGCTGGTCTTTAATTAGTTGAAAAATTATTACCACCAAAAGTTGTCGTAAAAAGAAAGAGAACAAAATAATTAAAATGTTAGAATCCATATGGTGGGACACTTATCTTCACTCATCAATAGCCGGTTTTCCTCTCCACCCCACTCAGCATTAATAAATCACAACTGCCCATTTGCCAAATAATTTCTTTGCTTTTAATTTATATTCAAAGAAACAGCAAATCTGCCATGTTCCAAAATGGAAATGCACTCAAAGACCAGTACACAGAATAATGATTCCCTTTGACCATGAAATTATCCAACTTGTTATTTTCTGGGGGTCAAGGGCAAGACTGATGAGTCACTCTTGTCAGTACGCCTAATTATGGCAAGACATCACAATCCCCCCTTGGTTTGTTACCTATAAAGTAAAAATAGATCAAGCCTCTTAACATATTAGGCTCAGCAAATAACAGATTTCATGCATGTGTCATATTAAATATGATCATAGTACAAATCGATATTAAAACACCTGTAACTGAAAATCTATAACCAGCTGTCCTATAATTATATATCTTACTATCATATCTACCTATCATTTCTAAATGTGTACTGATATTTCTGAAACTTAAGGAACATTTCACTTATCTATATAAAAAACAAAGCGTTTATCTATGAAACCACATGGTGTTACCGTAGAACAAGCCCAATTGTATTTGTAAGATCTTTCCAACTTCCATCTTTTCGAACTATTGTTTTTAGGTGAAATATTTTAAATGCATTGCACTGTGATTTATTTACTATATTGGTACTGCAGAAGAGCATTCAGAGTGGGAAAAAATGCCTTTCTTTGAGACGTTGAAATATTATACAGCTTTGAAATACTTAACTGAGTTCCCTGGAACTAACAGGTTCCAATCTTGGCAGGGTCATCTTGTCCATTTAGTCTTTCAGGACCAGTAATTTGAGCGGTACTGAGCAAAGATATTTATTTTCAGAGCACACCTTATGGAGCAAGTTTCCTCTCTGCTCTGCAAGAATGGATAGGCTATAGCACAAGCCTAAAAAAAATACTTCATTATACTGGAGTGAAAAATGAGACCACATGATCAGTAACATAAAGTTCAAATACCTGACAGAATATTGTAGTTAAACAAAACAAAACCTGAAGCAGTAGATGTCCAAGAAATTCAGCTTAAAAGACCTTCAAATATTTCAAAGTATGGAAGTGCACAATAATGGCACCCAATTAATCCTCTCGTTACCTCTGTAGCACTGGCTGGAGAAATAAGTCAACTCAAACAATATTTTCTATTCATAATAAAAGAGTTATTTTGGGGGAATGACCAAGAACACTAGAATTATTTCATCTTTACTGAATGGTAAGCCTTCTTCACGACCATACACATGCTACAGACTTTTATAAAATATTCCTTAAATAAGCAACTTACAATTATGTTTAGAATTTTGTGTCTGACTTTTTTTTCCCTAAAGTTCCTATTTAAATCTACGTCTAAATCACAATACAATTGATGTCTCATCGGTTATAAAAATATCAGTAAGTATTAACAATTTGAATTTCCATAGTGCTTACAAGCCATAATCATAGATCAGGACCCCTTTTAGTAGGCATTGTACAAACACAGAACAAAAAGACAGCTTCAATAAAGTGTTAGTGTCCCTCTATTTTCTCACACACGCACGAGAGAGAGAATATAGATATAAACATCCTAAGAAAAAGATCATAAAGCTCACATGAAAAAGTAGCAGTTACTGTGCTGACAAAGTCTCACTCTTTAGACTGTTCTCACACATATACATCTGTAAAAGTACAGTCTCTTCTCTAGTTTAATATTTCTGCATTCGCTGACTGCCACCTTTTTCAATTCTTTATGAGAAAAGATGATGAAGGGAGGATGGCAGAGTTATGGTCACCTGTATAACAATACAAGGGCTTTCCAAAAGTAAGATATCTCAAGTTGAAATCCAGGATCTCCTTAAAGCTCTTTGGACTTTATTGTATGAACCCATACTCACACAAGTAAGGATTTTCAACATCAGGCCTCTTAGATATGGAAAAGTCAAAGAAGGGAAGACTAGAGACTGGTGTCACCTAAGGGGCAGAGTTAAGCTTCATTGAGTGCCTTTACTGTGTATTTCAATACTTTCAAATATTTGAGTTTCTTTTAAACTAAAATGTAACTGTATGCCTCTGGTTTCTAATACATTTTCCCCCTCCCACTTGTTCTATTCACTTCAGTTTTCTGTACTCTTTTAATCCTTGCATTGTGGATATATAGTCTCAGCTCTAAATGCAGTTTTGGGATTATTAATTGTAAAATTTCCATTTAAAAAAATTTAAATGCAATTTTCTTAAAATATATCCTGTGCATCAGTCTTCACAGAGATTTTAACTATTTGGGAGGAAAGTTTGAAGGTGCCTTAAGTTTTTGGGGTTTGTTTGTTTTTTAAGTTAAGGAAACTGCAAAGAAACTAAGGACCGTCACTCAGCTATGGCTAATGAACACACTGTTTGGGGGATACAAAGATGTCAGAAAGCTTTGATCCTAGATATAAAGTAAAATAGCTAGAGATGTACTCTGATTTACACTGACTATTAATGGCTCCAAAGGTCAAAGCACTATACAGGTATGACTGTAGCATAGGAGCGCCCTGTGGCCAGTTTTTTGCACTACTCAGTAACTCTCACATACAACATACATAGAAAAAATTAAGTTATTGTCAACTCTGGGTCCCTGACCTTTCAACCTGAGTCAGAGTTAGGGTTTCTTTTTAAATAAAATAAAAATCAAATAAAATGTTATGACAGGATGAACATATCCATATGCCCACTCCCAATTTAAGTGAGATTGCACCTTTCATTAAAGATATATAATAGGGAGGGGGAAATGACACTGCTGTGGATAGACAAGATGTTTGCATTGGTGTGTATAACCTATAACATCAAGTAGAAATTATGTTTCAAATATATTGGTGTGCCATGATCAGGCTCATGTCATTTTCTTTTTTCTAATATACAGCTTCAATCATGCTTGTATTATGGCCAAAACTGTTGTATTCAGGCTTAAATAATGCTCTTCTATCAATTTTATTTTCCCTTTTTGTTTTAATTATGGTGAAAAAAATAAAAATCAATATGAGACACCTAGGCTGCCAGATTGTTTGGTGAATCAAAATTAAACCTTTATGTAATTTCCAGTGGCAGGTGGTAAATGAAGAGATTGAAAAGAAAAGATGTTACAGAATCCTGATAAGCAGATCCCATTCAACAGCAAGGCGAATGAAAGAAAACCATATCTGATTTCCATGAAAGACATTGTATATTACAACAGCCCTGAAAAAAAAAATATTGAAAGGGTAACTGCTAAAAGACTGTCATGGTATCTATGCATTTTCTCTGAGTAAGAACTAGGGTACATAAACCTTCCTTATCATAAACATTAAAAGTTTCTCAAAGTTAATCAACCCTTTTCTTTATATAAACTTGCTTACCTTCAAAAAACAGTTTCTATTTCCTCATTCTTGACCAGCAAATATATTAAATTTAAGACATTGTTCTGTACTGCCATATCAAACAGATCAGAAAAAGGAAAAACAGAAGTTTCCAATTCTCAAATACAACAGGACAGTCTGGTTAGTAAATTAACTGTTTCGCAAGCTGGAAACTCACTACTTAAAGATAGAAAACATCTTGTTTTCCTTATCTTGAGCTCATCGGTATAATTACACTGATATACAAGTTTATTTTTAATATTTAACGGTGTATTTTATTTGTGTTGTCATCACATATTTTCAGTGATGCAATCAACAAAACTTTGCTGAGAAAAATGGGCAAGATGGTCCTGTTCTTGCAAGCTATCTTTAGACATTAAAATCACAAGTAGATTGGAATAGTATATGAATAAGGAACAACACAATGTTATAAGAAAAAATAGATAGCCAAAGAGAATCACACACAGTTTACCTCAGCCGAAAAGTCCATGAAAATGTTTTAATTTGATTATGAGTTTCTTTCAACAAAGTTAATATAGTAGATGTATGGCAAGCTGTTCACCAACAATTAAATAAACTTAGTGCTAGTCTAAATCTGAAAATGAATCTTGCAATCTACTAAAGTTTGTGTTCAAATATTTCATATAAGTGCAAGTGAAATTTGTGTTTAAGAGTGAGTTTGTGTGCACAAGTGTAAGTGTGAACATGTGTGGGAGGGAGAAAGTAGCAATTTTTTTTAAGCCAGATCAGATGCTTGAAGTACTTTACCCTGTCAGCGTTAAAACTTGTATAATGAAGGAAAGGATGAATCCATCACCTGCAAACCCACCTCTAAATAACCTGTTTGAATGTCAGATATATTCAGGGCCTCTATATTTCGTCTTGAAGTGTAATATTCTTTTTTTCTTTCACAGAATCAAATGAAATTTCCATTAGCTTATCAGATCCAGAAAACCAAACTCCTGAACCCTAGAAAAACTTGACTTTATCATATTGTGTGTAATGCAATAGGCAACTTGAAAGTAAGAAAAAGGTAATGCACTGAAAAGTATCTATGAAATAATTCAGAATTTATAAACTAGTTTTCCTGATGTAGACATTAACTATATTTTACAGGGCAGGATTTAGGGACAGGTGACCCCAGTGACCACCTGGGATGTGGGGAGCACAGAGCTCAGCGTACTATTTTTGTTGTTAGTGACAAAAGGGGAAACAGAATGTTTGAAGTAAAATGTTTCAAGTATTCAGTACATGGATTCATTTTTTACTTACCTCCTAGAATGTTCTGGACCTTCGTAGAATTTCATGGAACCTTCCAGACTTTCTAAGGACTACCTTTTCCTCAGACCTCTTGGAATCCTGTCAGCCATGCTTTTGCAGGGATGGGGCATCCCCAGTCTGTCAGTGAAGTATAAGAACAAACTGAAATGAAGTGAGAGCCTGACTGCGATACTGTAGACGCTTGTTTACAACAACACCTTATAAGGGCAACCGCCGCTTACGACCAACATTTCCACACAGAACCCTTTCCCTACTGTAAATTGTCAGCACTCTCCATAACAGTCCTTAGGAACAATAGAGTAAAAGGCCACTGATATGTTACTACTGATGAGCATCTCCTATATTATGAATCTTGTTTTACTGTGTAATTGTGAAAGTATACTTGTGTTTTAAGACTTAAAGAGTGTAAGTAGCAACTAATAAAAGACATTTAATGAGATATCTGTCAAACCCCTATCTATGCAACAATATAAAAGAAATACCGTTATTTCTTTTGCCACGTTTAACACCTAATGTTTGATGAGTCTGTAAGATTGTAGAACATAAACTTTTGCTCTACTTAATACTATCTGTTTTCCCTTATAGAAAATAAATGATGCCCCTTGAAGGAGCGTTCAGGAGTTCACTATAGGAAGCCAAAAGCTCTAATGCAATCTAGTTTGCAGCTGGGGCAAATTTGATGGGAAAATATCTGACATAGAACACCACAGACTGGGATTTAGACAATAGCAGCCACCCCAGTGTACAAGAAATTGAGGAACAAAGCATAAATGATGGAAGTCCTATTACTAAGGAATTAGCAGAATTACCTGAAGATGAGGAATTGAAATGTGAGAAAAGTGATGGAGAATTGTCCTGTTTCCTGGGTGGCACAAAGGAGAATAATGGATAAAGAAAAGTTTCATTTATACAAAAAGAAGAGAAACAATAAAGACTCAGCTGTGAGAAAAAATGCACACCTCAAGTCAACACCTCAGATGCTGTGTTATGACAGGTGATACTAACCTCTGCCAACATTGATCATATAATTTTGAACAGGCTGAGCAAAATTGAGGATATTATGTTTCTATTAAATGAATAGAAGCAACATTTCTCAAAATCATAATGTGAAAAAGTGTTTGAGAATGGTGAGAAACTGACTCAGCATTGGCTAGTTTACTCAAAATTGACTGACAAAGTGTTCTGGGTTTTTTTGCACAAAAATTGACAAGAACACCAAATCATTGTTTGCACTTTTCAGGAACAATTACTGTCATAACTTAGCTGATGCTCTGAAGCAACATGAAAAGTCACCCAGCCTTTATACGGCCTACTACAAATGGTTGGAAGTTGAGTGCAGGCTCAAGCTGAATAAGTGAACAGACTCAGAAATCCATTGCATTATTAATGTAGAAAGCAGCATTGGAGGAACTTGTTCAAGCATCTGATGTCAATTACCCTCTTCCTTCTAAAAAATAATTTAGCTTTCTGGGGCTCATTGGGTAAGTTGTTCACTGAACATAATAGTGATTTCCTTGGTTTGGTAGAGCTCCTTGGGAAATACAATGATATTATGCATGAACACTTATATCAAGTAGTTCATAAAGAAGCTATGGACCATTACTGCAGAAAAACAATTCAAAACGAGTTGATTAGGTTTTTGGCAAAGAAGGAGCTTGATGACATACGGCTACAACTTGGCAAAACATCTAATAATGGATTGCATTTCCAGCATTAGTCACAGTGAAGAGATTTCATTTACAGTGAGATTTGTTGATGATGAGGATGGCTATATCCAAATATAGGACCACTTGATCTATTTCTGGACAGCTTAATAGGAAAAGGTCTCATAGAACCGTTTATGAATATTTTGGGTGAGTATAAAATAAAGCTTCATGACAGCCAAGGCAAAGACAATAGCATAAACATAAAGGAAGAAATAGTGGCACCGAGGCAAGACTCCTTGCACCAAACCTAAGAGCATTCTTTTTGCCTTGTGGCATCATTTCCTCAACCTGGCTGTGTTAGATGTATCATCATCATCTTTAGATTCGGTATCTGTCTTCTGTGTACTGGAAAGTATATACGGCTAGTGTTCAGAATCATATTATCAGGTTAATGTTACAAATCTGACAGGAAAGCCACTAAGTGATACACAATGGAGAGCAGCACGGACAATGTAAAGCCATTGAGGTACCAAGTGACTGAGGTTTAGAGTGCCCCAGTAGAACTGGCACTGTCGAGTAAAGTCAACTATAATTGGACAAGAGACTCAAAATTTGGCAAACAAGAACTCTGATTTCAAATTTCTGGCTTCATTTGTGGTTTAGCCTGATATCCTATTCTAAGTAAATGTAAGCAAGGCATTACAAACTCAGTTGATGGACATTCTGACCACTATTACTATGATGAGAAAGTGCCATGATTTCATTGTGGCATATAGAGACAAGAGCTTTGAAGATGCAATCACTGCTGCCAAAGAAACGGTGAAAAATGTAGGAGTTGAGCCTGTCTTCAAAGAAACTCATTTTCTTTGGAAGAAGAGACAGATGACGTCAGGGATGAAGTGATCCGATGCTCAGAAGCAAAATTCAAGAGGGAGGGGTTTTTTTCCATTCTCATTGACATTGCTCTATTGCCTATAAAAGAAAGGTTCCGACAAATGAAGAACCACAAAAAGACTTGGTGATTTTTGAATGACCTTAATAAGCAGCTGACAGACAGAAAACACTCTTGAACAAGCGTACAGACCGCCATCAGATGCTGACATAGGGGAATGTTTGGACATCAGTAATAAAGAGCTCTATGTCAAATTGGGTAACATCCCTCACATTTTGCCACACGGGAAGATTCTGCACTCCACTTTCTCCAGTTCATTCATGATGCAGAACTGAAGGATACTTTTCCTAATGTGTGGATAGCTTTGAGAATTCTGCTCACGGTGCTCGCAGTGCTGATCACAGTCATGAATGGTGAAAACAGCTTTTTGAAGGTCAGGCTCCTTAAAATATATCTTTGATTGATGATGACTGATGAGAGACTGACATGACTTGCTATTTTATCACTTGAAAATGCCATTGGCTAGTCTCTCTCACACTGTGCTTTAGTTTGCAAGGGCAAAGTCAAGAATTTTGGACTAAAGAACTAGAGTTAACATTCTAAGACTGTTACATACTCTAATACTATTTAATACTGGTCCACCCAACGTTGGTGCACAGTTCTATTTCTTGATGTTAGTATCTCAGTTATTCTTAAAATTAAAGAGTTTCTCTAAGCTGAGAGGAAATTTTTTTTTGCTTGCTTATGAACATAAGAACAGCCATACTACATCAGACCAATGGTCTACCTAGCCCATTATCCTGTGTTCTGACAGTGGACAATGCCATGTGCTTCAGGGGAAATGAATAGAAGAGGTAATCAGCAAGTGATCCATTGCAACAGCCATTCCTAGCTTCTGGCAAACAGCAAGCCCAGCCTATCTTGGTGTATAGTCATTGATGGAACTGTCCTCCATGAACTTATCTAATTCTCTTTTGCAGTCTTGGCCTTCACAACATCCTCTGGCAAGGAATCTCACAGGTTGACTGTGCATTTTATAAAGAAATACTTCCTTTTATTCATTTTAAACCTGCTGCCTATTAATTTTATTTGGTGATTTCCAGATCTTTTGTTATGAGAAAAAGTAAATAATACTTCCTTATTTATTTTCTCAACACAGGTCATGGTTTTATAAACCTCTGTCATATCCCACCTTGCCATCTGTCTCTTCCAAGCTTAAAAGTCTTAATATTATTAATCTCACCTCTTATAGTTTTTCATACTCCTAATTCATTTTTGTTGCCCTTTTCTGTTCCTTTTCCAATTCCAATATATACTTTTGATGTGTGGTGAGATTGGCATGCAGTTATTCAAAATGTGGGCATACCATGGATTTATAAAGAGAAAGTATGATATTTTCCATCTATCTGTCCATTTCCTAATGATTCCCAAAATTGTCAAATTTTTTTATTGTCAGTGCACATTGAATGGATGTTTTCAGAGAACTATCCAAAATGATTCCAAGATCTCTTTCTTCAGTGATAACAGCTAATTTAGACATTATTATATGTTTATAGTTGGGTTGATATTTTCCAGTATGCAACATTTTACATTTAACACTGAATTTCATCTGCCATTTTATAGCCCAGTTACCTAGTTTTGTAAAATCCCTTTGTAATTCTTCATGGACTGCTTCGGATTTAAATATCATGAGTAGTTTTGTATTGGCTGCAAATTTTACCACCTGACTCTTTACCCCTTTTTCCAGGACTTAAATTATATGAATAAGTACAGGTAAACAGATACTAGTGTACAAATTTATCATCTTGTATGGCAGGGATAAATTATTCATGAAAATCATAAAACAAAGTTGTGAAATGGTCTACAGCTGTAATAAAAAATAAGGTATTTGAAAGTTTAACAAATGGAAGGGCAGCACTGAAGATGCTCCTTGCCTGGGTTTCACTATGTGGTCTAGGGCAGAGCCTGATATTTTCCATTGTTCTTAAAAGGGTCAGAGTACAGTAGAGCACTTGAGTATGTGATTAATTTCAATTGGTTTTAAGCACATGATTAAAGCCAAGGATTTCCTTAAGTGCTTGTTTGATTCATTGTCTAGCTTTTCCTGGAAAATGGAAGATGGGAGGGCTAATACAATTGGAGTGGTTCAGCTAAATTAGACTAGGTTGTTGAGCAGTATGTAGAATCACTAAGTCAGCCATGGATTGCAGAAGGATCCCACTAGAAGAGGAAAGGTAAGATTAAGAAATAGCACTTGTGGTGGTAAGCCTGGCTAACCCCAAATGAAGATCCTCCGGTTATTGCAGCTTTCAGTCCCCTTTTCACCACCAAGAGAGCACAAATTGGTTTCAGCATATAGTATGTTGTAGCCCTCCCTTTGTGCTACTTGAAACCTGTTAGAAAATTAGTCCGTTTGATTCACTGCAATAATTTGGTTTAGAAAGAAACCTATCTAGTCATTTGCTTTTTAGAACCTTTTCATTGTTTCTGTTAATGTCTAATCCAACAGATTCCAAAGGGGTAGCTAGTCTATTGCAGAAAAACAACAGAGTCCTGTGGCACTTTTAAAGACTAAGAGATTTAATCTGTTAGTCTTTAAAAGTGCCACAGGAGTCTGTTGTTTTTCACCCAACAGTGTTAGCTATGAGGAACTTCCATCCCATCATGTTAAAGCAAAGTTCTGAAACCAAGCACCTGTAAGGGGCAAAAGTAAACAACATATAATAGCTTATTTCCATTATTCAGCATGTGGTATGTGAAGAGAAAACATTTACAAGGTTAATTTTATATGCACATTAATTATATGAAATTAGAGAGACAGAGTGGGCCAGCCATTAAGTGCTGATTAGACAATAACATCAGTATCTCTGGCAGCGCTGGTTATAAGGAACCTAAATTTACCTCCAAAGGGAAGAGAGTTCATTAAAATTTTAATTTGTTTCTCAACAGTTCAATTATAACATGCTTAATGTGCTGGACATTAACTTGGGGTGGGGGGTCGAGGGGGAAGAGGAGGCTGAACAAAATTATAGGCCAGGCCAAAATTATCTTGCATATTTTTTGGATAAGCAGATGCAATTATTTTTAGATCTTTATTTGCTATCAAAATATAATGATCTATCTTGACAACACATTCCTTTAAATAGTAAACCTACTTTGTCCTTAAATGTTCAGAGTAACACAGTGTAAGCCGCTGTTGGCCCTCTTCTGAAATTTAGCAGGTTTTGGTTGGCCTTTTCTCAACACCCAGAGAAAAGAGGAAAGGCCATTGAAGAGTCAGGATACTGGGTCTGACAGGTTCTCAGAGCCACTGGGGAAAGGCCAGAACTCCAAATCAGCCCGATTGACAAGGCGGGCAGGCCAATGAGAGAGCTGAGAGCCCATGGTCCATCCTCCATGTGCGCAGGGACTGCCAGGGCAGTGAAATCACGAGAGGACAAGAGCAGAAACCCAGGTTGGTTCTAGGGAGTGTGCAAGTAGCTCAGAGTCAGATAGCTGGAGCAGCAGAAATCAGACATGTTGACAGCCAGGATCCAGCTACAGTGGAGAACTATGGGGCAAGAACCAGGATAATGAAAGGTCTGCTGTTCTGCAAGCAACCCGGAGCAGAGTGTGGTGAGGCTGGGAGAACGAGGTGGGGATTCTGGGCATAAAGAGCCCAGGAAAGGGCTTAGAGGGCACAGATACCACCAGATAAGAGGGCCTTGAAGGCTGGACTTGGAGGCAAGAACCTCACACCGGAGATAAGGGTCCTGTCATAGAGCCTGAGCATATGTAGCCACTATCAGAGCAGGTGTCTTACCCACAGTTTCACTGCAACGCACCCACAGACTGGGAAAGAGGCCTGCGACAAATAAATAGATTGGAACTCAAGAAAATTCAGACTATTGTGTTTGGTGTTCCCCAGGCCCAACATGTGAGGCTTCTTTATCCTTTAACCTTTTTAATTTTTCACTGGTTTACACTTGCTATTTTATAAAGTGTCTTTGGTTTCAATGCGATGTAGTAATCACTGGGTCAGGGAAGTGGCCAGTGAGGAAAAATACCCCAGAGTGAGGACACCCTGGCCCTTGCCTTGAGCAACCCACAATGAGACTGGCAGTTAAGCCCACAGCAAACCTTAGCCATGCCTTATCGGTGCTACGAAGACTGTCGCACAGGAAAGAGAAACAATAGTCCTCAAGGTCAGGCAAGCATCCAGGTGAAGGGAATAGAAGCAGGGACGCAAGTTCTTTCACCATCAGGGTCATATGGAAAGCAGAAAAATCTATGATAGTGTGATCATTTCCTGCCCACAATAGGATACAATAAGTTTCTTGCTTTCAAGGAGCCTGGAATGGATTTTCCTACTGAAAACATAGCGGACTTGTCTACATGGTGCAGCAAAACATGCCAGAGGGGTGTGATATGTAAAGCATACTATTGTGCTCTCCCCTGTGAACCTTACTGAAGGACCCTAATAAGTCCTTACTTTGTGTTAACTAAATCCATGTTAATACAGTCAGGACTATGTTAACAAGAGTAAGGCCCCTTTTAAAGCACACCAGTGGGGTCTATAGGGGACAGTTGGAATATAGTCCACAAGATCACTTTACAAATCACACCCTTCTGACCAGTTTTGCTGTGTCATGTAGATAAGCCCAGAGAATGTGTATGTTCACTATAGACAAATAATTAAAATGAGAGACATCTATCTCTTTCTTACTGCACCACATGTACAGGAAATTGATACAGTGTGAACAAAGTCCCTGTTAAAGTATCTATATTCCAGGCTCAAGCTTTTTCTCCTGTTCTCACTGATTGCCAGTTAACATGAACTAACTTCCTTGCCAATGCCCATCTAGATACTCCCAACATTTGTTCTAGTACATCTGTGATAAATAATTTTGGATCAAATATTTCTGGAGTGTCTAGAATAGCATTTTAAAAGTTGTTACTCTCTCATTCTCAATCACACAACTAAAGTTAAGATAGGATCATAAACTATAGTCTAAATATAATCTTAAAATGTATTAATGCAGTCAGTAAAAGGAAAACAAACATTTATTTCAATGGGGAATTTTCCAGAATTAGAATTATATAATTTAGTCCATGGAAATCTACCCCTTCTCCTCTATTAAGACTAGAAGATTTTTTTTAATCACTAAGATACTTTAAAAAAATTCTAGGGTCCAGATAAAACTCCTAATTGCTTACACATTCACCTCCCATTAAATACATGTAGGGTGTGAGCAGCCCCTGTATGTTGCTTCACACATTCTTAATGGCAAATTCACCTGCACATTTACCATTGTGTTGTAGAGCTACATAAATAATTAGATGTACGTGAGCTGCCTAACAGAAAGGAATTTGTCATTTTTCAATAGCATCCTGTCAGGGAAGGTAGATAGGATTTACTCCTAAGTGTTCCCTTCACTAATGATACATCAAGGAATGGAAACGTGAGCAGCAGTATCCAGAAAGCTGACAAGATTTATAAGAATGGGTCACTTACTGTATCTCTGGAGGAAACAGGTATACAATCTGTCTTTAATTTTTATAATTTTTTAAAATAAAAAAATACAATGCAGAAGTGCAAGATGACAGAAGACAGAGTCAAAGGAGAGATTGATCATGGATATTAAGTGAAACATCACAGAAGTAGAACAAAGCACATGGCAGTGGTTGTCAAAAGTAAAACTGTACTTCGATGACTTTAGAGTGAGCAACAGACCACTGTCCAATCACATAACCTAATTTAAAAGAATATCCAAAAAATTACACACCTCCAAGGATAATGGGAAGACAGCTGTTGACGAGGGGCAAGAACAGGTCAGTCACTGATAAAATTGGAAAATTATTTATAGCCCTCAGTCTGTAGAAAGGAGGAAGACAGCTGTTGTCTTATGGCCATGATACTAGTCACTTTTAAAGCCAGTTAAGGTAATTAATAAAGTAGAACAAAAACTCTCTTTTCAATCCCCAAATAATTATAAATTAAATAGTAATGCTGGCTGAAATGTACATTTCTCAGGAATTTTATGAAAAATGTCATTATTATTAAGATTAAAGATGTCTGTGGAATTTCAAGTAGAATTAGAAGAAGCTGTCAAGGAGTGAAAAATATCACTGGTACCCCCTAGAAGGTGCCTTAGTACATTGTAGTATTAGTTACCTGAATTATGGGGTTTCCCCATTCCTCTGAAGAATCAAATTCTGGATACAAGCAGAGACATGATACTTGACTATACAAACTCCATAGTTTGATCAGATATAATCTTCTGTTTCAATGGATGCACTATAATAAACTCCTCTTGGACTTGATTTTGAGTTGTAGTTAAGGGGGACACTGACCACCAGCAGCAGCACCTTCTGCTCCAGCACCATAAGCCTAATCCCAGCTCAGTATGAAGGGAGAACTCTGTGGGATGGGACTGGTGATGAGAGCTGGAGAACAAGCCTGCCCTGTACTCAACCGGTAGTGGTGGTTCCTGTCCCACAAGGCTGGGCCTACTTCCTTACTCCAGGCATAGCAACTCAGCACATGGAGTTACAGTGCAACTCATGTATGGAACCTTCATGATTTCTAGGGATGCAAACCCATAAACCCCACATTAAATACACACCAGGCTGAAGCAAACCCCAAATCCTATAGGTTGAAACTAAGTGGAAGGGGGAGAAATGTTGAGTTTAGTCTTTCCATGCTCTACCAATTCAAAAAGTCCTATTTATATTTAACAAAGTATCCATTTTGTATTATGTTTTTAACAAATAGGCAGAATTAAGAATATTGAGGTAACTGGGATAAAATACAACATGGCTTTACAAAAGATAGGTCATGCTAGATCAACCTGATCTCCTTTTTTGAGAGGATAACAAATTTTTTGGATAAGGGGAATGTAGTGGACCTAATTTACTTAGATTTCAGCAAAGCATTTGATAAAGTTCCACATAGGAAATTATTCATTAAGTTTCAAAAGATGGGAATTAATACAAATATAGTAAGATGGATAATAAACTGATTAAAAGGGAGGCTACAGCGGGTCATGCTGAAGGGTGAACTGTCAAGCTGGAGGGAGGTTACTAGTTGAGCTCCTCGGGGATTGGTCTTGGGACCAATCTTATTTAACCTTTTTGCTACTGACCTTGGCACAAAAAGTGGGAATGTGCTAATTAAGTTTGCGGATGACACCAAGTTGGGAGGTGTTGCCAATACAGAGAAGGATCGGGATATCATACAGAAAGATCTGGATGAGATGGCCTTCTAAACTAGAGTATTAGGAATAGGATGAACTTTAATAATGGGAAGTGCAAGGTCATGCATTTTGCGACAAATAAGAATTTTTCCTATATGTTGGGGATGCATCAGTTGGAAGGGACGGAGGAGGAGAAGACCAGGGAGTTCTGACTGATCACAAGGTGACTATGAGCTGCCAATGCAATGTGCCCATGGAAAAAGCTAATGCATTCCAAGGATGCATCAGAAGAGGTACTTTGGGTAGAGATAGGGAGGTTTTAGTGCTGTTATAGAAGACGCTGGTGAGACCTCAACTGGAATAATGCGTGCAGTTCTGGTCCCCTGTGTTTAAAAAAAGATGAATTCAAACTGGAACAGGTACAGAGAAGGGCTAACAGGGATGATCCAAGGAATGGATCCTCCTCTTATGAGAGGAGACTTAAGGAGCTTGACTTGTTTAGCCTAACCAAAAGAAAGTTGAGAGGAGATATGATTGCTTTCTAGAAATATATCAGAGGGATAAATACCAGGGAGGAAGAAGAATTATTTGAGTATAGCACCAATGTGAACACAAGAACAAATGGATATAAACTGTCCATCAGGAAATTTAGGCTTGAAATTAGATGAAGGTTTCTAATCATTAGAGGAGTAAAGATCTGCAATAGCCATCGAAAGGAAGCTGTGGGGACAAAAAAACCACAACTGCCTTCAAAACTGAGCTTGATAAATTTATGGAGGGGAGGGTATGATGGGACCGTCTAGTTTGGCAATTGACTGATCGTTGACTACTCGTGGTGGATATGCCAGTAGCCTAAGAAGGGAGGGTACATGGGTTGAGTTCTGACTTATTACACTCTTTCTTGGGTGACTGGCTGGTGAAACTTGCCCACATGCTCAAGGTTTAACTAATCGCTATATTTGGGGTCGAGAAGGAATTTTGCTACAGGGCAGATTGGCTAGGGCTCTGGGGGTTTTTTGCCTTCCTCTGTAGCATGGGGAATGGGCTCACTTGCTGGTGGATTCTCTGTATCTGAAAGTCTTTAAATCATGATTTGAGGACTTTAATAACTCAGTCATAGATTAGAGGTTTATTGCAGGAGTGGGTGGGTGAGGTTATGTGGCCTGCATTGTGCAAGAGGTCAGACTGGATGGTCATACTGGTTGGTCCCTTCTGACCTTAGAGTCCATGAGTCTAATTAAAGTAAAGTAAATCTGCTCAAAACAAACGGTAGCCAAGAGAATGCTAACTGATATTAATGTCATACCACCATATATTGACTTCATGTTGCTTCATGTCTACTAAAAATGAAGCCGTAATGACAATTACCCATATTTTGACAAAAGTAGTCTAAGGTCAAGGTGTGATTTTTTTTATGTCTCTTTGGAGACCAAACCTTGATAAATGACATAAGGTAGATTCTAAGGTGAATTCACTCCTCCTTTGTCAACCAGTGGATTTTTCCACATAGTTTTTACCATTCCTTCCTTTGCCAAAAGCTTTTGAACCATATTATCCATTAATTGCAGAAAATACAGGTTGGATCATGTCTAAGATTGGTGTTTTGAATAACACAAATGAGTTAGAGGTCCAATTCTTACTGAAAGTCCAATTTAAACTCCCTGGGTGAATTGTGGGGCAAGTGGGAAAACTACTGAAACTCTTTCCCAAAAGGGTAGCCATGTTAGTCTAGGTCAGCCAAACAAACAAGGAGTCCTGTGACACTTTTAAAGACTAAGAATTTATTTATCACATGAGTTTTCGTGGAAGAAAATCCCACTTTGGATTTTCTCCCATGGAAGCTCTTGTGATAAATAAGTTCTTAGTCTTTAAAAGTGTCTCAGGACTCCTTGTTTGTTTTACTGAAACTCTGTCAGGCTCCAACCCCACTAAGACAGCACTCATAATAAATAACATAGGTTTTCAGAATATTATTCTAAAGAAAAGGAGTGAACAGAACAAGGACAAAGGACTTAAAAAACAGACATCAATAAACTGGAGAGAACGTGTATGTAGAGGCCTGAAGGAAGAAAAACCTAAGGGAAAAAGAAGTTCAGAAGAACTAGCATTTTCTTCAAAAGACAATATTGAAAGACAAAAATGAACTATCTTGTTGTGAAGGAAAGATTGGAAGAATAGTAAAAGGTCAATAGGCTGCATTTGCAACTCGTTAATGAAAACCAAAAAGGAATAATAAAAATAGCATAAACATGAACAAACTGATCAAGATAAGTAAAAATAACTGCATAAGCAAGTAGAGATAAAAGCAGAAAGACAAAAAATGAGCAATACCTAGGAAGAGCTATAAAAGATGTAAAATAAGAAGTAGTTCTATAAATACATTAGGAGCAAGAGAAAGACAAAGGAAACCATAGGTCCTCCTCTTGACAAGCAAGGAAAGCTAATAATCAATAACACGAAGAAGACTAAGCGTCTAATGCCTATTTTGCTTCAGTGAACAGGTTAATTCGACTAGATGCTTAAATACAACTAATATTAGCAACAAAGAGGAAGCCAGAATAGGGAAAGAACAGCTAAAGAATATTTAGATAAGTTTGATGGATTCAAGTAATCAGGGCCTGATAAAAATCCATCCTATGGTACATAAGGAACTAGTGGAAGCAATCTCTGAACCATTAGCCATTATTTTCAAGAGTTCATGGAGGTCAAATGATGTCCCTGATGACTAGAGAAAGGCAAGCATAGTACATTTCTTTACAAAGAGGAAAAAAGACCACCCAGGGAATTACAGACCAGTCAGCTGAATTATTAAACGATCAGTTTGTAAGCACCAGAGGATAATAGGGTGATAAGTAAGAGTCAACATGGATTTGTCAAGAACAGAGCATATCAAACCAACCTAATTTGCTTTTTTTGGTACTGGTACTGGTCTAGTGAATAGGAGTGGTGGAAGCTGTAGACTTGATATATCTTAGTAAGTTTTCTGATATAGTCTCACATGACATTCTCAAACTAGGGAAATATGGTGTAGATGAAATCGCTGTAAAATAAGTGCACAAATGGTTAAAAGACCATACACAAAAAATAAGTATCAATAGTTTTCTGTCAAATTGAGAGGACTTATCTAGTGGGAGTCCTGTGGGTCAGTCCTGGGTCTAGTACTATTCAACACTTCCATTAATGACTTAGATAACAAGAGCAGAGAATATGATTTTTGGTGTGTTTTTTTTTAATTGCATGACACCTCAAGCAGGGTTGGGTTGCAAGCACTTTGGAGGACAGAAGGAAAATTTAAAAGAACAACTATCATCAAAGGCTAGACATCCATGTGACTGTAAAAACATTGGTCACACATACAACAAAATCATAACATGTTTTCTGAAGACTCAGATTAAATAAAGACTAACTGCCAGTTTAAGAATGTTTATCTTACTAAAATTCCTCCTTAGCATTTTCAACCAAAGTTGGTTGAGACCCCACTTTCATGAAAGTAAACATGTTGTCTGTTTACTTTGTAGGTTCAGGATGCCACTTCTTTGATATCTACAAACGTGCCCAACATTCAATCATCTTTATTCATAGACAGAATAGTCTCTCATGGCTTGTTTTTATTCCCACCCCATGTCGCGGGTGTTCCTTTTCTGCTGATATCAAAACTTGTCATTAATATTTGACTTCATATTTAAATGGGCATCTATTGTGTTGATGCTTAATTTACATCCCAACAGAGAGTTAGGTGAACAAAATATCTTGCCTGACAGAAAAGCCACTTATTCCACCACTGATGATGAATATCTTGATACAGACGCCAAGAACACATTTTCCTATATTTGCATCAACAAAGAGTCCAGAAAAACTACTAACTGTAGACTGCAAATAATTCATGAGCACACATTCACCGCCAGTGCAGCTTAGACCTTGGCAGCAAGCTCTCTGAAGCATCTACAGGAATACAAGAAGAGAAGAAGGCTCCTAAACTCCACGAGTCTAAGTACCTTCAGGCCTTTCCATTTCTATTTGTAGCTGCGATGGGTGTCTGGCTAGTGAGTCTTGCCCATGTGCTTAGGGTTTAATTGCTCACCATATTTGGGGTCAGAAAGGAGTTTTCTCCCGTGGCAGATTGGCAAAAGCTCCGTGGGTTTTTTTTGCCTTCTTCTGTAGCATGGGGCATGGGACACTTGCTGGTGGATTCTCTATATCTTAAAGTCTTTAAACCACAATTTGTGGACTTTAATAACTCAGTCATAGGTTAGAGGTTTATTACAGGAGTGGATGGGTGAGGTTCTGTGGCCTGCATTGTGCAGGAAGTCAGACTAGATCATGAAGTTGGACTAGATCAGGTCAGATTAGATCAGGAGGTTACTAAATCACACACTGGATCAAGGGATCAGACTAGATCACCCCCGTGCCAACCCCACCTCCCCAACTCTCAGGGGAGGGACAGGGCCAGCAGGTGTCAGGGGTGGGGCCAGGAGCCATGGTGCGCGGTAGCTCCTTTTCCCTGCTGGCCCTGTCCCCCAGCTGGGGTGCAAGGCCAGCAGGGGAAAAGGAGCTGTGGCATGCACACAGCTTTTATGGTCCCAGTCCCCGATCGGGGCAGGGCCAGCAGGGGGGCGCCCTCTGTGGTGCCGCAGGGCCAGGAGCCCTGCATGCCACTGTTAATAGGCGTGTGTGGCAGGTTTGGCTCATGTGCCAGGGGTTGCCGACTCCTGGACTAGATGATCATATTGATCCCTTCTGACCTTAGAGTCTATGAATCCCTTTGTGTCTTCCAATCAATGAGGAAAGCTGATTTCGCCAAAGAGACTAGAGGGATGAGCTGCAAGGTTTAGGAGGGAAAATTCATAAATACTTAAGAATCAAGAGTAAGCCTCAGAAGCCTTGCCTGGTAGATGAACAAGCCACCCTTATCAACCAGGCCATGCCTGCCTTAGACCTGTCTTTCCCAGCACTCCTAGAAGGTCCATACACCAGAAGTGCTGTGCCATTATAACATCACTGCCTAGTTTCTTGTCTCTAGTTCTAGCACCTGTGCTACAAGAGTCCAGAAGACTACAAGAGCCAGAGTTCATAAAAACCCTGCCATTTAAATATCAGATTTCTATATTTTGTCTTTTGTTATTATCTGAGATTCTGTATTTTGGAGTTGGCAAAAGTGTGGCTATATGTTTAAGTACCCACAGCATTCACATAGGCTATGTCTACACTCAGGAATTTAGGTCGACTTTACTAAGTCAACTTAGAGAGTCCACACAGGACTCTTAAGTCTACTTAAAGCTGGCCATACTAAGTCTACTTAGAGAGTCTAGTGTAGATTCTCTAAGTCGACTGGTTAGGTTCAGCGGGAGGCGAGGCTCCTTTGGAGCCTCGGCTCCCCAGGGTAGGGGGGCTCGTCCTGAGGAAAGCCAACCGCACACAGGGTTGGCTCTCCCTGAGACAGCAAGCCCCTGAGCGGTCCCGCACACCCTCCAGCTGATAGGGGCTGGAGCGGTCCCGGCCAGAAAGGAGCTGCAGGGCTCCCTTCTGGCTGGGACCGCTGGGGTCCCGGCCAAAAAGGAACCCCGGGGTCCCCTCTAGCCGGGACCCCCGGGGGGCCCGGCAAAAAAGAACCCCCAATTCCCTTTTTGGCGGGCACACCACAGGGGTCCCGGGCAGAAACGAGCCGCGGGGCTCCCTTCGGCCAGGACCACTGGGGTCCCAGCCAGAAGAGAGCCCCGTGGTCCCTTTTCCCCGGGACCTGAACAGTCCCGGGGAGAAGGGTGCATGGGCTCCCTTTTTCCCCGTGCCCTAAGTCGACTTATCTTGTAAGTCGACTTAGGGCGTCCACAATGGCTTAAGTTGACTTAAGAAGTTGACTTAAGCCTTAAATTGACTTAAATCTAGGTCTTAGTAAGTCGACTTAAGTTTTCCTTAAATCGACTTAAGGAGCAGCTTAAGTTGAGTTAAGGAAACTCCAGTATAGACGCAGAGTAAATTAAGTCGACTTAAGCCTGCTTAAGTCGACTTAATTTACTAGTGTAGACGCACCCATAGAGAAGACACTAGAAAGAAAAATTGCCCTGATTGAGACAATTTTTGGGCTGTTTAAAAGACCTTCACATTTAAATGTGCTCTGAGGTCTAAGAAGATTTAAGCATCTAAATGCTAAGACCAACTAATTTATTTATCACATGAGTGTTTGTGGGAGAAAATCCCACTTCATCAGATGCGTGAAAAATGGCTTCTTTTTTTTTTTTTTTTTACCATATGGCTATAGGCAATGCCTGAAGTGGGATTTTCTCCCATGAACAATCATGTGATAAATAAATTTATTAGTCTTTAAAAGTGCCACCAGACTTCTTGCTTGTTTTTCTGAACTAGACTAACACAGCTACCACTTTAGAACCTGTGTATTGAGAAGGTTGCTATCTGTATTAGAACACATCTTCTAATATTTAACTTGCTGAAAAGGTAGGTTTGAAGATTATGCCTAGGACGGAACAGCATCTATCTTACTATTCAGTGGCTCTTTTGACACTGCTGAGTTACAAATACAACAACAACAAAAAACTCCACAACTTTTCCCAGTAAAGCTTGAAAATGTACAGAAAATGACATTATGTGGAAGAAAACGGTACTGGTATTTATCGGCTTTTCTAACTAGAGAGGCTGGAGGAATCTAATAATATAATATAATATAAAAGACTTGAGATTTATGATAATAATCATAGCTCTCCCACTTATGATATGTGCAAACAACATTTTATTTGTCCCTCTGTCTTCTTATCTGTAAAGTAGGTATAGCTAATTACAACCATACAAGGGTACTACAAATATTAGTAGCAATGGTGTGGAGATGTGCATAGAAATAATTGCTACAACAATTATTATTGTCTTGATGATGTTTTCCTGAACAGATTACAGAACACAATATAAAGAAAATAGTATTTATTTTCTGGAAATTACTTTCCTTCCCATTCCAGAATGACATACAAAATACAGCAGCCTTTATGATACTATTACAGATAATATACATTTATTTTTCAGTTCTTAGATCAGTCTCAGTGCTTAGTGCAATACTGATTGAACATCAGGTAATAATCTGAATAGAAATCAGACTCATATGTAATGCCTTTTAAATGAATTTAACCACTTCCAGATTATTACACAAATTGAGTTTATCTTAAACAATAACACCATTCACATAATATACATTAGGTCTGTGGAAGACATTGAAAGATTATTTATAATCTTGGTGAAATATTTTCACTGATGTCCCAACAGACACAAATTCAGGCAGTTTAATCACAGTGGAAAAGTAAACAATATTTAGTTATATTTATTTTCAAGTAAGCAGCCTTTTTTCCTTACATTTTTAATACCCTTTCAAGCAACTGTGCAAGCTATGGTCAAACTAGGAGAAGCCTTTCCCACAATATTTTAATTAAGAGAAAATAGAACATGTTATTCTTATATGGGGACATACACCCATTGCACAAAACTCTCCTACCTCTTATCTTCATCCATTAAAAGTGGGACCCCAGTGTTGTATGAGACCTCTGCATTAGGGGTTAATGACAGATTTAGTAACACAAAAGATCAACTATGCAATCCTCTTAAGTCAACACATTAAAAAAGAAGGTGTAAATCTATGAATAACTGTAAACAGTAAATTCAGGATCAGCTTCAGTCAGACAGTGTAAGCACTTGACTGAAATACCCTCACCTCCCACAAAGCTAGGCCCTGATTCAGGAAACCATTTAAGAACTGGCTTAACATTAAGTACCATCTTAAGCCATGCTTAAATGCTTTCCTGAAAGGGTATCTTACTGGTTTAAAAAGGCTAACAAAATAATGAAAAGTGCATTGGAATATTTTTTTTAAAATGTACACACTTGCTCTTAGATTTAACAATTGGTCAAACAGAATAAGTGCAAAACAAGTTAGAGAGGAACTGCTACATTCCAGAATATTACAAAATGAAACATTATAGAAACCCATTGAATTGTATTTTTTTCCATCCTTCTTTTCAGAACATACAGATTACCAGAGACACTTCTTTACAGATGGCAGCTTTCTCTTTTGGAATTAACTTCCTCCATATTGATCTGTTCAGTGTTAACCACCGTGAGAAGTAATTGTGATGTAAAAATAGGGTTATGATGTCCATTCATATCAGGAAAAAAGAACAAGCGGATTACAGAGGACACTGCATCTGTTGGCCCAGAAATATGGCAACAGGAAAAAAAAATCTGAAAATACGCTTGTTAATTAAATAAGGATTTCATATAATATTACACTTTATGAAGTTTGATGACATAGGGCAGTTCCTCTACCTTCTGCAATATTAATGAATTTAGTGCCCCTGAAAGGTGCTAGACTGGTAGAGCCTGAAGTCTCTCTTTACACTCAGAAGACCAGGCTGCAGCCTCAATCAGTGGAATGCTCCATTTTGATCTGAGGGACCACCTCTAAGGGTGAAAGGATAATTTATTCTCCATGCTCATTTCATTCCTAGCCATTCTGAATTTGATGGGTGGGTCTGTGTTTAGGCCATCTGTTCATAAGCAAATTCATTTCACATGTGATTACTGCATAGCCTTTCTAAAAAACCCCAACAACTTTGTCATGAACAAGCTAGTCACATCCAAAATGAGGAGCCTAAAGATGAAAGTTCTGCTTTACATTCCTCATCATATTAGCTAACCAGCCCTCTAGACATACATTAACTCTATTTCAACCTGTTTAGCAGAGAGAAGATACCATACTTTAGATTTATGTATTGGTTTAACAGAGATGAGGCTGCTTGGTTATCTGTAAATATACTAAATGTACATTATATAGGGATACAAGAGCCTAAATGGTGTCTCAAGTTTTTTTCCTCTTTTTTTAATTTTATCTTGATGCTGCTGTGTCAAGTCTATGTAAACAGGTATAGTTACAAAAAACAACCCCCCCCAAGTCAACTCCTCCCAAAAATGTAAGATAATACATACAAGAATTATCTATCATCAGTTTAGATCATATGTCACTTATTCTTATATATTATTAGACAACTACAATATATATGAGCATTTTAGTCTCTTTTTTACAAGGAAATTTCTCCAGTACTTAGAAGAGGGTTCTGAACATACAGAGCACAAGCAAAATGTTAACAGTACTTAACATTTAAACCATCTTCATTAATTGAAGTCCTTTGTGTTAGATCCCCAACATAACTTGTGTATTAAAAATGATGGATGAAATCCTGACTTCACTGATGTCAACTGCAAAAGTCCCATTGGCTTCAAATTTCAGGATTTCACACACTAAAGCTCTCAGTTTAATCTTACATTATGTCACATTACGAGCACATAATTAATTGTAATTTAAAAATCAACAGCTGTATATAAACACATTTCATCATCTCTACACTGTACAAACTGTAAACATACTAAAAAATAAGCTATTTATTGCCTGGAATAATCAGGATTTTTGATATCTGACTCTTACAAAATCACTTTTAGGTTTCTTCCTGTAGGGCTCTGTTTTTCTGCAGAACTGTATGTAGTTCCTGAATAACATTTGGTGGTAACTTATCAGGTTCAAAATTAGATTTGTATATTTTGTTCTCATTTTTTTTCACCGTCTTTGGTTCCTTGTAGGGTCTTTGGTGTAAAACAGCACCTGTATCCTCGACACCGATCAGGCTCCGATGTTTTTTCACATAGTTTCTTGCTTTCTCCTCCTTGCGTTCTAAGCATTGTGCCACAATATCTGCTTTTTGTTTTAAATTCTTTTTTTCTTCTATTATGTAACTGTCATCATGTTCACTGGGCATCACATTTCCAGATTCTAATTTAATATTCTGAATAAAGACAAAACATCAAAAATAAAATGGTTCAAATTAACACAATATTCAATATTTATATTGTGAGTTTTGCTCATTAACTTTATATAACAGCTTACAAGAAAAAAACAATTTTGATGAAGAGCTGTGGCAGCAAAACTAATAGTTCTGAATATTTATAACAACTTTGTACAACATAATAAGCATTTTAAACTTATTTTCAATGCTCATGATATGTCTGAAAGTTGTATTAATCTTCAAACTTCCAAATTAAATACACTATCAATGGAATATATATTTTTATTTTCAGAAATTCAAAGATCTATTTTTCAGCCTACTATCTATTATATTTAACTTTAATTTCTTACACCAAGAGATATGGCATGTCTATGAAACAATAGTTTATTATGGAAGTTAGGCAGATACAATGCTTATAAAATATTGCAACAATCTGTTTACTTTTATTACCATATATGACCAACAAGGAAGCACATGCACAATTTCATATCAACCAGCAAACATACACATGTATTTAACGAGCTACGAACACTACCTGGCAAATGACAGGAAGATTTCCTTACCTTCCCGCCTCCCCCTAACCCTCAGCTTCTCCCCATCCCAAAGCCAGAATCCAATTCTTAAATTTAAGGAACAAACCAGAGGAACGACTTGCATAAAACATAAATTAAGTCCTACATCCTGCTCTTGCAGCCAGATGTATTCTTTACTCTCTAGAAATGTAATGGACTCTCTGAAAACAGAAATTAACTGACTGTTGCCTTGCTGAGACTAAAGGGAAGACACAAATTCATACAATTCCACAAATAAATACAATTGCCTTGTTTTAGTGGCACTGGTTAGTAAGTGTGAGCACTATAGCACAAAGCATCTGAGCACACCAGTGTCAGTAGTCCAAGACTTGTCTGTACGGTTGGTGAAGTTAAGTGGGCAGCAAAGGAAGGTTGCTCACCTTGGTGTAGTAACTGGACTTCTCCGAGATGTGTGTCCCCATGGGTGCTCCACTGTTGGTGTGCGCGCGCGTGCCACACCACAGATCGGAGATTTACCTAGCTAGAACTCACCAGGGTCGCGCGACCGGAGGGGACTGTCTCGCGGACAGTTTCACGCCCTTCAACGGTCGCGCGACCCAAGCCTCCCTCAGTTCCTCTCCAACCGTGAGCGAGTATAGTTGCCCGAAGAAGAGAGGGGAGGAGGGAGGGTAGTGGAGCACCCACGGGGACACACATCTCGGAGAACTCCAGTTACTACACCAAGGTGAGCAACCTTCCTTTCTCCTCCGAGTAGTGTCCCCGTGGGTGCTCCACTGTTGGTGAGTCTCCAAGCATTGTCCTTAATTGGACGGAGGGACTTCTGAGGATGTATTACGTATTGAGGAGAGTACTGATATGCCTACTGAGGCATCGTATTTTGCTGCTGTGTCAAGTGCATAGTATTTTATGAAGATGTGGGGCGTGGACCAGATAGCCGCCCTGCATATTTCGTTTATGGGTATGTTCTGAAGGAAGGCTGCATTTGTAGCCACTGCTCTGGTAGAGTGGGCTCTGACTTATTCTGGTAGTTCTGTGCCAGATATTTGGTAACATGTTCTTATGCAATTAACAATGATTGTTGATAGTCTGCGCTTTGAAATAGGTGTGCCCTTATTTCTCTCTGCTATAGAGACAAATAGTCTATTTGTGTTCCTAAAAGGTTTTGTTCTTTCCAGGTAGAAAGCGAGTGCGCGGCGGACGTCGAGGGAGTGCAGGATGGCATCTTCTCGGTTCGAGTGAGGTTTCGGACAGAATACAGGTAAGTGTATAGTTTGATTTGTGTGAAAAGGAGTGGACCTTTTAGATAGAAACTTCGGATGTGGACATAAGCAGACCTTATCTTTATGGAAAATTGTGTAGGGTGGATCCGCCATAAGGGCCGTGATTTCACTCACTCTTCTAGCAGATGTGATCGCGATTAAGAATACTACTTTCATTGTCAGGTAATTCAAGGAAACATTAGCCAAGGCTTCAACTGGCAGTTTTATAAGGGTTTTGAGTACTAGAGGTAGATCCCATACCGGGTTGGGAGGGTGGAACTCTGGGTATAGATTTTTTAAACCTGTTAGGAATCTCTTTATGATAGGGTTGGAAAATACTGAAGTGTCTTGTACATGATTGTGAAAAGTGGCAATGACTGCTAAATGTACCTTTATTGAACTGAGTGCGAGTCCTTCCTGTTTCAGGTGTAATAAGTAGTCCAGTATATTCTGAAGTGGGGCAGAGAATGGCGAAGTTCGTGATCTGCTGCACCATGTGGAAAACCTGTTCCATTTATGAAGGTAACTCTTGCGTGTAGACTGCTTTCTACTATTCAAGAGAATGTGTCTAACTGGGTCCGGGCAGAGTAGTTCCTGACCCTGGAACCACATATCAGCCACGCTTTCAGATGAAGACGTTCTGGATTTGGATGTGGGATTGTGCCTTTGTCCTGTGACAGCAGGAGTGGATGCCTGGGTAAGGGGATTGGATTGGTACATAGCATTTGTGTTAATAGGGTGTACCAGGGTTGTCTGGGCCATGCTGGTGCAATAAGAATCATTTTGGTGCACTCTTGCTTCACCTTGAGCAGAGTTTTTAGGGAAAGGTGGGAATGCATATGCGAATGTTTGGGTCCAAGAGATGAGGAATGCATCTCCTATGGAACCCTTTCCGATGCCAGCTCTTGAGCAATAATTGTAGCATTTGC
>ML685769.1:31239365-31272608 GCA_007922175.1 Pelusios castaneus | reverse complement strand
CAGCCCCCTAGCTCAGTCCAGGGGTTCAGGTGGTGGCAGGGGCAAGCGCGGCAGCTCCCACCGCCAGCCGAAGCCCTGCAGCCCCCTAGCTCAGTCCAGGGGTTTGGGTGGTGGCAGGAGCTCTGGCGCCGGAGCCCCTGCTGCCACCCGAACCCCTGGACTGAGCTAGGGGGCTGGCTTGAACCCTAGCCGGTTCGGGCCAGCCCCCAGCTCAGCCTCGGGGCTTCGGGTGACAGTGGGGGCTGGCAACGCAGCCCCCGCCGCCACCGGAAGCCCTGCAGCTGGATTAGGGGGCTGGCCGTGGGCAGTGCCTGGTGGGACAGGTGCCCACCATGCACTGCTCTTCTATCACCCACCATGCACACGGGTGAATGCTCCTTTGCGATAGAAGAAACACCTATGTACACAGAAAAGCGCTATAAATATAGCAATATAGCTTATTGTGGGACATAGCCTCAGTAGCAGACTTGAAAGTTGCCATACTCCAACAAAAAAACTTCAAAAACAGACTTCAGTGTGAAACTGCAGAGATGGAAAAGACGGTTGCTTACCTGTAACTGTCGTTCTTCGAGATGCGTGCTCATGTCCATTCACTGTAGGTGCACGCGCGCCGGCATGCACAGCCATCGGAAATTTTCCCCTAGCAACCCCTGCCTGGTGTCCAGCACCCCTGGAGTGTCATGCCTCCACTGAGGTATATCAGGGGACGCTGGGACCCAGCCCTCCAGTCCCTTCTTTCCACTAACTCCGAAAGTGGGGACGGTGGGTGGGTATGGAATGGATATGAGCACACATCTCAAAGAACGACAGTTATAGGTAGGCAACCATCTTTTCTTCTTCGAGTGCTGCTCATGTCCATTCCTACTGTAGGTGAATCACAAGCCGTACCTGGATGGTGGGAGGAATTAATGGTTTACTGTCTGCAGCACAGCTCTCCCGAAGGCAGCGTTGTCCCTGGCTTGCTGGACAATTGCGTAATGGGAGGCGAAGGTATGGATGGAGGACCACGTTGCCACTCTACAGATGTCTGGAACAGGTAAGTGGGCCAAAAAGGCTGCCGAAGAGGCCTGTGCTCTCGTAGAGTGGGCTGTCATCACCTCTGGTGGTGTTACCTTAGCTTGGGTGTAGCATAACTTGATGCAGTCCTTCACCCATGCCGAAATGCACTGAGCAGAGATCGGGAGGCCCTTCATCCAGTCCGCGATGGCTACAAAAAGCTGCGGGGACTTCCGGAAGGGCTTTGTGCGGTCAATGTAAAAGGCGAGTGCCCTCCGCACGTCCAGCGTATGCCACCTGCGCTCCTGTTCAGAATGGTGCGGCTTAGGGTAGAATACTGGTAGGAAGATGTCCTGATTACAGTGGAAGTCTGAGACGACCTTGGGGAGGAATGCCAGGTGTGGTCTGAGCTGTACCTTGTCTTTGAAGAAAACCATATACGGCGATTCGGATATCAAGGCTTTTAGTTCTGAAACCCTCCTTGCGGAGGTTATTACTACTAGGAACACCACCTTGTATGAAAGGATCAGGAGAGGACAGATGGCTAGTGACTCAAAGGGGGGGTCTCGTGAGCTGCTTGAGGACCAAATTAAGGTCCCACTGAGGGATTCGGTTCTGCGTCTGGGGGTAGAGCCTTTCTATTCCTTTCAAAAAACGCGAAACCATGGAATGGGAGAACACCGACCTTCTGCTGAATAGGAGCGTGAAAGGCTGAAATAGCCGCCAGATGTACCCTGATAGATGACAGGGAGAGGTCCCTCTCTTTTAGTGTCAGGAGATAGTCCAGAATTCCCTGAATTGGGGCCTGTGTGTTCCATGTTCATGGAACGTGCCCAGATTGAAAAGCATATCCATTTGGAGCGATAGGAACTTTGCATGGACTGTTTTCTGCTACCAAGGAGCACCTGCCTAACGGCCTCCGAGCAAGATCGCTCCTCCTGATTCAGCCATGCAGTCTCCAGGCTGTGAGGTGCAGCTTGGAGACATCTGGGTGGAGAACCTGACCTGCATCCTGGGAGAGTAGGTCTGGAATGACCGGGAGTTCCCAGGGGGCCGCTATTGTTGTGGATCAGCATTGGCGAGGCCATGCTGGGGCGATCAGTATAATATCCGATTTGTCCCTTTTGATTTTCAGAATCACCTTGTTGAGCCGGGAAATCGGAGGGAAGGCATAAAGTAGGTACCCTGACCAGGTCATGAGGAAGGCGTCTGCTATAGCCCCCGACTCCGTGCTCTGGAGAGAGCAGAACTGTTCGCATTTCCTGTTCTGGTGAGTGGCGAAAAGGTCTACTTGGGGATAGTCCCATCTTTGGAAGATCCTGGATGTGATTTCGGGGTGAAGAGACCACTCGTGGTGAGGTAAGGATATCCTGCTTAATTGGTCTGCTTCTGTATTCTTTATCCCCGGTAGGTGTGCCGCTATTAGATTTATGCGGTGAGCTATGGCAAAATCCCAGAGCGCAGTGGCTTCCTTGCATAGAGCTGGGGATCTGATCCCTCCTTGCTTGTTTAAATAGTGCATAGCTGCTGAGTTGTCTGTTGGGATTCTGATCATCTTTCCTTGCAAGAGGTGGCGGAACACTCTGCATGCCAAGTATATGGCTCTTAGTTCCTTGACGTTGATGTGCAGATTCCTCTCCGTCCAGGACCATATCCCCTGGGTCCTTGCTACCGAACTTATATGGGCTCCCCACCCTAGGTCCGAGGCATCCGATATAAATATGAGTGAGGGAGCTTCTGGCATAAAGGGGACTCCCTTTAAGACCGTCCCTGGATCCTTCCACCAGCTTAGTTGAGACAGTACCCCGCTTGGAATGGTAAGTACTCTGTCCAGAGAGTGAAGGGATGGGCGGTACACCATTGCTAGCCAAGTCTGGAGGGGCTGAGTTTCAGGCAAGCTAGGGGGACCACTGAGGTACAAGCGGACATGTGGCCCAGAATTTGTAGGCAGTGTCTGGACATTGTCGTTGGGCAATGTTCTAGGGCAGTGATCAGGTCCACCATTGTCTTGAAGCGGTCCACCGGCAGGAACACCTTGGCCTGACGACAGTCTAGTGTTTCTCCTATGAAATTTATGCTCTGTACTGGGTTTAGAGTGGACTTCTGTTTGTTTATGCAGAGGCCCAGTCTGTGGCACGTGCTCAAAATTAGCGCCATGGCTGACCTGACTTGGCTTGGCTTTGGAATTTTCCCCTGATTAGCCAGTCGTCCAGATAGGGAAATATGTCCACCCGGTTGCGACAGAGGTAAGCCGCCACCACCACTACACATTTCGTAAAAACAGGTGGGACCGATGAAAGGCCGAAGGGCAGAGCGGTAAATTCGTAGTGTTCTCCTGCTAGACTGAAATGAAGGAAGCACCTGTGAGCTGGGAGGATAGTTATATGAAAATAAGCATCCTTTAAGTCGAGGGCGGCAAACCAGTCTCCGGGATCGAGTGGGAACGATGGACGCTAGAGACACCATCCTGAATTTTTGTTTCACGATATATTTGTTCAGTTTTCGTAGGTCCAGGATAGGTCCGAAGTCTCCATTTGGTTTGGGGACTAGGAAGTAATTGGAGTAAAATCCTCTTCCTCTTTCCTGAGGTGGGACCTTTGTGACCGCTCCCAGCGAGAGTAGAGATTACACTTCCTTGATAAGTGTCTGTTCATGGGATGGCTCCCTGGGGAGGAATGAAGGTGGTGGGAGGTGGGGGGGGCGGTTTGATGAGAATTGGATAGAATAATCCCTGGCAATGGTTCTTAGGACCCATCTGTCTGACGTTATCCTGGACCATTCCCAGACAAAGGGGAACAGGCGGTTCAGGAACGGGAAGGTGATTTGGTGTGAGACTGGTTGGGCGCCCCTGGAGGTATCATCAAAACTGTCTCCTAGCGCCCGGTGGGTGTCTTGAACGGTTTTGCTGAAGGGCTGTAGAAGATGAGCTTGTATTTTGCCGTCGCCTCCCTGAGTTTCTGTCTCTTTTGTCTATAGGGAGCAAATCTCTGGAAGTGGGACCTGTACTGCTGCTGGGGCCCCACAGGTAGAGGTCTGAATGCACGTCGCGTGGGGGATAGATTATACAAGCCCAGGGATCTCAGAGTGGCCCGTGAGTCCTTTAGGTCATACAGCTTTTCATTAGTTTTTTCTGAGAACAACTCTGGGCCCTCAAAGGGAAGGTCTTGGATGTTCTGATGAACCTCTTGAGAGAGGCCAGAGGAGAGTAACCAAGCTGCCCTTCTCATACAAACAGCTGAGGCAATGGATCTTCCGGCAGTGTCGGCGGAGTCATACGAAGTTTGGAGTAAAGCCTTCGCCACCGCTAAACCTTCCTCTTGGATAGTGAGGAAGTCATGCAACTGTTCTTGGGAAAGGGATTCACTGAAGCGGTTCAGAGATCTCCACAGGTTGTAGTTGTACCTCCCCAGGAGCACCTGGTGGTTAGTGATACGGAGATGGAGTGTTGCTGTCGAAAAAAACTTCTTTCCCAGGTTATCCAGTCTTCGGTGGTCCTTATTCTCGGGCGTTGGGCTCGGTTGCCCGTCTGTCTTTTTGGTTCGCCGTGTCCACCGCTAGGGAGTTTGGAGTGGGATGTCCAAACAGGTATTCAAACCCTTTGGTGGGAACGTAGTATCTTTTTTCTGCTGCCTTGGAGGTTGGTGGCACAGAAGCAGGCGTTTGCCACAGCGCTTTTATGATCTTGAGAACTCCATCGTGAATCGGCAGCCCCACTATGGACGGCGTATCTGGTTCTAGTACATCAAAGAGGCTGTCTGTAGTCTCGCTGAGTTCTTGTGCTTGCATGTTTAGATTTGATGCTACTCTCCTCAGCAGTTCTTGGTAGGTTTTGAAATCTTGGTAGGTTTGGAAAGGTTTAGAAGGTCCCTGGACAGCAGCTTCCAGTTTGGGCTCAGGAGTGGTTTGTGGGAGGTAAGGTGTAGCCTGGCCTTGCCCAGGAGAATTGGCCCTCTGAGCGTCAGAGCATTCCGAGTTGGAGGGTGGAATGCACTGAGGGGCTGACTTCTTACTTAGTGCTGGGAGTGACTGAGAGGTGGAGTTCTCCGGGGCTACGCACGACATCCAGTATGGCCATTGAGCCTGAGTCACTATCCACGGATTAGTTTGGTCTCCGTCTTTACCCCGGGGCTTCTCATGCCTTTTAGGGTGGTGGGAGTCTGAAGAGGGAGACCAAAAGCGCTGTCTCCTCTTGCGGTCCCTTCTCTCTCGGGATCTGGACCTGTTCCTCTCCTTGCGACTCCCTTGCCGCTTGTGCCGGTGACGAATGGCGGAGCGGCGCTCTGGTGTGGCTGAGCTCGTCGTGGAGGAAGAGGGGGAAGGTGAGGTCCTCCTTTCCCTGGTCCCCACTTTCTTTTCTTGTGCCCGGGTTCTGTGACCCCTTATAGGGGGTGAAACTCATCGGTGCCTGGGGGGGCCTTGTAAGAGCTGGGCTCGAGCCCAGAGCCCTTACTGGTCCAGTCAGTCCTGTCCCTTTCTTGGGAATGGAGCCAAGGGGTTTGCCTTGATGGAACCAGGTCAGCACTAGGACCGCTTGGAATGCAGCTCTGGGCAGGAGGCAGCGATGGTGCCTGCGGTACCGGGGTTTCCCTGTGCATGGGTCCTGGGCTGGGGAGGAGCTCTCCCTGCGGTACCGGACAGTGCGGTGCTGGTCACTCCAGGACCGGGGGCATCCAGAAGAGGAGGTTCGGCCGGCGCTGAGCCGGTACCGAGGGTCCACTTCCCGGGGTGGAGTCGGCACCGGGCCTCCTGGGCTGAGGTAGGCTGGTAGTCGGGACCCTGGTCCCTGGGCGGGGTCGGGAGATCCAGCAGGGATCTGGCCGCCAGGAACGCCTCCGGCACGGACGGCGTTGGGAGCGGCAGGGAGTCCTTCGTGCCCCTGGGAGAGCCGGGGGACAGGGCTGGTGGAGGCTCTTGCTGGGAAGTGGGGGTTTCCCAATCCCTTTCCCTCTGTCTGGTGGAGCTCAAACGTTGCGCCGCCGAGGCCGCAGGGGAGCTGCTACACCCTGGATCCTGGAAGAGGCGTTGGTGCGTTGTGGAAGCCGGGTCCTGGGGAGTTGTCGGGGTGAAGGCTAACTGAATTGACTTTGCTAACACTTGCCCTCCTTCATCCTGGCATGTGTATATATACACCTCTCAACTGTAGTTTCCACTTCATGCATCTGATGAAGTAGGCTGGAGCCCAAAAAGGCTTATGCTTGAAGAAATTTGTTAGTCTTTAAGGTGCCACCGGACTCTTCTTGTTTTTACTGATTATACTACTGTCTCACAACTTTCTGCCAATAAGCACTTATGCTCCAATACTACTTGGTCTCAAAGTAATGAAGACTCAATTCTACAGCCAGATTAGAGACACTAAGAAACATACTCCATAACGACAAAATCTTGTCACTGGGTAACTTCAATGCTCGCACTGGAGATGATTATCCGACCTTGGACAGAGTCAGGGCCATCCCTGTGAGGAGGGCAAATGGGGCAATCACTTCAGGACCCGCGGTTAAGTGGACCCCATGCTGTCCCGCTCCCAGCGAGGCAGTGTGTGGCCCATGCCGCAGCCCTCCTACGGCTGCACTTTGCCCTGCTGGAGCAGCCGGCCGGCTCAGGGGTGGGGTGGGTTTGCGGGACGGGCCAGGCCGGCCTGCTGCCCACACTGGGTCCCCAGCTGCGATTGAGGCGGGGCTGGCCCCGCTACTGGAGCCTCGGCCGGCGGCGGCCTTAGATCCCTGGCCGCGGTGGTCTCGGCAGGCTCCCGGCCAGGGTCAGCCCCCAGTAGGAGCTTTGGCTGGGACAGCTCCTGTGGGCAGCCAGGCCTGGGGCTTTTTGGCCTGGCGCGGCCCTGGCCCAGCATGGCCCCGGCCTGGCTCGGTTCGGGGCTGTTTGGCCCGGTGCAGCCCAGCCCAACTTAGGGCCTGGGGTTGCTGGGGGGGGGAGGAGAGCTTGAGGGGGTGGAAAGGAATGCCGGGGGGGCTGTGTGCCCTGAATATTTTGGGGGGAAGCAATGCCCCTGCCCCCACCTGTGCCCCCCATGCGAGCTCCAGCCCACTACTTCTACATATCCCCCACCCTCCCACAGGGGTAGCCTTGATTGCTGGGAGAGGAGCGGGCCCATCTTTCCCCTCCTCCATCATGGGGTAGAGTGGGGGCCCCCTCCAAACCAGCCAGCCCTGGGCCCCGCTCCCCCCTATGGCTGACCCTGAACAGAGTCATGGGGAAACTTAGACTTGGGTCTTTGAGCACAAATGGAGAACTACTCCAAATACTATGTACAGAGTTTGACCTTGCTATTATGAACACCTTTTTAAACATACCTGAAAAGTAGATCTATTCTTGGAAGTAACCTTGGTCAAAATGATGGCACCATCTCCAGTACATCATTACTCATTATAAATGACCAGATGGAAGGTTTACATTACCAGGGCTATGCAAGGCACAGCATGTTTTACAGATCACCATCTTATCAATCCTAAACTGAACATTAGGATTCAGTCCTAGACTGACAACTGCCCCAAAATCTAACTAATATATTGATGCCTTGAAACTTCACACAGACTAGGAAAGAACTCAGTTATCAATTTCTATTCATGCTGCACTATTAAATTGTGCCAATGTAAGAGTAAGTGGAACTATCAACAAAACATGGGGAGCCTTAGGAACTTCAATGCAATCAACAGCTAAAGCAGACCTTGGTATCCTAACTCAACAAAATGTGGACTGGTTTAATGCAAATGACAGCAATATTCAAGCACTTTGTGGCTCATCAAGCCATACACCCAGTTAAACAAAATAAACACTGTTCTCTCCCAGCTACAGAAGTCTTCAGGAAATAAAAATCTGAAGTGCAGAAAAAGTTGTGGGAGATGGAGGACACTTAGTGGAGAAATAAAATGACAGAACTCTAAGCTCATGCTGATATTAACAACACTTGAGCTTTTTTTCCCCAGGAGTTCAAGTCCACTTTTGGATCACAAAGAGCAATAACTGTAATCTGTCCATTAATGGCATCATGCTCTTGAGTGAGCACAGTAGGATACCAGGAAAGATGGAATAAATATTTTGCAACTCTCCTCAGTCATGAATCAAGCACAAATGATTAAATACTAGACTCAGCTGAACTAAGATCAGTTTGATTTTAACCTGACAATTCACCAATTTTGGAGGAGACTAAGAATGAACTCATGGAAATGGCAAACAAATTAGCTGGAGCTGATGAAATTCCAGCTGAAGAGCTGAAACACAGGGGCCCTACACTTCACAAAGCTTTTTTTGATCTATTTATTTCCTCTGCTGGGAAAACAAGGTTTTACCCCAGGATTTCAGAGTTACCAAAATAATTACAATCTACAAGTTTAAAGGAGAAAGATTACTGTGGCTTTTCATTCCTCTCCATTGCTAGTAAGACCCTTGGTAAACTATTGCTGAAAAGGCTTCAGGTTACTGCAGATGATGTAGTCCCTGAATCCAACTGGTTTTCGTTCTTCAGGTAGCTCTGCAACCTGATATTTACCCTACACCAGTTACAGGAGAAAGCTACTGAACAACAAATGCCCCGGTATGTGGCTTTTGTTTATCGAAGTAAGGCAATAAACTGCAGTGGATGCTCTCCTCTCTGGTTCCTTCTTGAGAAGTTTGGCTGCCCACAGAAAATAATCAACATTTTACATTAACAACATGCAGTCATAGGTTGGTGGCCTATTGCAGGAGTGGGTGGGTGAGGTCTTGAGGCCTGCATTTTGCAGGAGGTCAGACTAGATGATCGTACTGGTCCCTTTTGACCTTAAAGTCTATGAGGTCCATGTATCAGGGGGTACCAACTCATTTGATCCCTCTTCTGTAGCCCACAGCATTAAACAGGGCTATAATGCCTCTACATTATTTATGTACTTGGCTGGTGTGCTAGAAGCCGCCACATGTACTACTATTAGAGGTGTCATTTTAAAAACACGATTAAATGGCAAACTTCTAAACCCCTGGCGATTCAAGCCTAAATGTAAACCCCAGCAAAGTGAAATAAAGGCTCTACTGTATGCCAACAACTCAGCAATTGTTGCCCTTTCCTGGAATCATCTGCAATATTTGTTGAATTTTTTTGACCATAATATACTCCTTTTTGGCCTTGGTTTTAATGCAAAGAAAACAGAAATCTTGTATCAATCATTTCTTGACAGAAACTCATTACCCCCCGTTACCACCAGAAATAAAACTCAATGGCTGCCAACTAAACCATATCAAGTCTTTTTGCCAGCTGGGTAGCGCAGTTTTTACAGATGACACCAGCATTACTAAATAGTTTCCAGGAAGCTTACAGTCAGTTCCTCAGCTTTTGGTCATCTACAAAAAAAGACTTTGGGCAAAATATGGGGGCTGGGGGGTCAAAGTCTCCAAAATGCCAAGTTTACAGAGCAGTTGTGTGCCTTTGTCTATTGTACTCCTTAGAGACAAGCCCCCTTTATCAATACTATATTGTTGAGGGCTACTCCCTCCCACAGGCCCGTAGACAGAGAAAGTCTGAGGGTCCAAATCAGGAGGGTGTCTTTGTACTCTCTGGTGTCAGGAAAGCATGGCCTAGTGGCCAGAATCCATTCACTCCTTGTGATCCGGGCAGCACGGCCTAGTGGCCAAAGTTTATTTGTTCCCGGGAATCAGGGCAGCACAGCCTAGTGGCCAGAGTCCATTCACTCCTTGTGATCCAGGCAGCACGGCCTAGCGGCCAGAGTCCATTCGCTCCTTGTGATCCAGGCAGCATGGCCTAGCGGCCAGAGTCTATTTGCTCTCTCAGATCAAAGCAGCATGGCCTAGTGGCCAGAGTCTATTATGGAGGCACCGGCTCCGGTGAACCACTACCCCGGGTAGGGGGGTTCGGGCCTACCCACTCCACCGAACCCCGGCCCAGGGCCCTCTCAGTGTCAGGGCGCAGCACCCTCCCAGTGAGGATCCACACCGCAACACACTGGCCTGGGGGTGCACCATGCCCGCCTCCTCTTCTAGGACCCCTGGGCTGCTTCCTACTCAAGTCATTGGCAATGTGTCCGGGGCTCCAGACTAACTCCTGCCACAGCTGGCACCAGTCACTCTCCTTCGGGGTCGTCGGGGCCAGTGAGTCCCTGGGACTCTGCCTCTTGGCAGTCTTTCAATAGTGGCTACTCCCATTGACAGATCCACACCTGCTCTGCAATGGGGGCTGGTGCGACTCCTGCAGGAGCTCCCAGTGAGAGTTCTTCCTCCTGAACTGAGCCACTTCCTTTTATAGGGGAACAGCAGGCTGAGCATGCACAGCAGGGCTTAAAGGGTGGGACCTTATCTACCCACAGGGTCTGCTGGGTTACTGCAGTGCGGGCGGGCTGCCCCATCACATATATCAAAAACTAACTGCCAGCAAGAATGCCACCTACATAATATAATAAGAATGAAATGGCCTGACAAAATCAACAAAGAAGCTAGCAGTCATGCTAAGCGTGAAAGCCATGCTAGTACAAAGACAAATGACCTGGGTTGGCCATGTCATATATAGAGATAATAATTGTCTTCCTAAGATTGTTCTGTACAGTGAATTTTTTAAAAAAGAACAACAAGAAGATTGGCTAACCCAAACTCTGCCATTTGGCTTGCAAAAAGGAGCATATACAATCTGTGGGAATGTAGACACTAACATGCCCAAGCACGTTTCCTGAACCCTACGTGTGGAAACTGATTTCCAGGCATAGACATACTCGAATACAAGTGACAGTCATATATGCTGCATTCTGAGTGCTGTAAGCATTGAGATAGAGATTACATCACCACTCCCTCCTGTTTTGTGCAGGTTTAGGCTTGCTTTGCACATGTCTACTGGAAGGGGCCCCAAAAACAAGATAGGTGTTGAGGGAATGCCTACTTTGTGAATGCTGTTGAGAGTTGTATATTCATAGCTCTGCCTCATCTAGGTTGTGCCTTGTTGCAGAAATATATTAAAACACCTTTGTCTTTACAGAGGGTGAACATATAAATATACCAAGTTCACCTTCTAAATATTATTCACCAGCAAAGGGAGTCTGTATATCAATCTTGCAAAGCACAAAGCAATAGGCTTAAGAGAAGGATTATTATTGCCATTAGTACATGGCTTCTACATTCAGACAAGATATGTTTGCCACTCCGGTCCATAACTTGGAGATCATCTTTGACTCTTCCCTCTTAGCATGCCCAAGCCTTGCAGCTTGCAGCTCCAAAGTATACAAGAACTAAAGAATTCTAAGCATTCTTTAGTTATGCCATTCCCTAATGTATTCAATGAGGTGGAAAATATCTGGGAAGGTTGAGCTCAGAGAAATAGGTAGTGTTTGCATTGCAATTATCCAAGAATGACTGCTGTGGTGATGGATGTAGAATGTGGTTTCAAAGCAACCAAAAAGGGAATTTTCAGTACTCAACTTACAATGATTTCTGAAGTTCTTCATGAATTTTCTAAATTTTTAAAAATTCTCTATGAAATATGCTGCAAGAGTTCTGCATGTAATTATTAGTTAAAACAAACAGAATAAACTAGCTTTAAACAAGTCTGTGGAGAAGAATCCTTAAACTACTTCCAATAACAAGGTCACTTAATTGCAGTATTAAGCAGAATAATTACTGCCCATGCACTTGAAGGTATCTCCTTCATCTGGGTGCTAATTTTGGCTTTACTTGTCAAGCTCCATGCTGTGCTCAGAAGAACAGATGAAAGACCCATTTTGCCCATCTTCCTGTCAATACCTTACTTCTTAGATAACAGTGTTCAATTTTCCCCCACCATCCCCAAAACAGATTTATCAAATTCAAGACTGGGCTTGAAACACACATCTCATGGGATGACCACATCACATTCTTAACTAACACAATCCTATGTTAGGCTTTTTTTTTAAAAAAAGCTATTTGCTAGTCAAAATACAAAAGGAATAACCTCCATACTAACTCAAAATTCTTCAAACAAAGCCAAAGAAGTAGAATAATTTAAATTATTATTAAGGGACAAAATTTCTACATTGTTTACACTATAGTACCTATCTCATTGGAGGATGGAAAAGGGAAAGAAGTTAGGCTTCTTTCACTTCTAAGAGCTCAGACACTATCTTTGAGTACTTTAATGCAAATAACTTGAAACCTGTATGCCTTCTTTACAATTAATTCACCTTTAAATTTAAATCTAGGTTCATCACGCCATTCAAACAAATAAACCCTACTCTAAAACCATCTATAGAAATGTGTTCAGATAGAATGGCAAGGTGTCTTGCATAAAGAACAGAAAGCACAGTAATTTTAAACACGGTCATGATTTAAATTCCGACTCAAGAAAACAACTCTAGTTTAGAAATGTCCAGAGGGGTAGCCATGTTAGTCTGTGTACAGCAAAAAACAATGAGAGTCCTGTGGCACCTTATAGACTAACAAATCTCTCGTTGTTTTTAACTCTAGTTTACCTACTTTTATAATTTTTTTAAAATATCTACAGTGGTGATGAGGATTAACCCCATACCAGAGGCAAACACTTGGATGTACGAAACATTCTGTGATTTTGTGATAATCTTTTGGAACAAGAGTTATGGCATCCTCAAGTCCTGCTTTTACTGCAAATAATATTTTGCCAAAAATGTATCAGTTGTGTGTAATTACCACATCATGGCACCATTAATTCCATGGTGTTGCTACATCAGCAAAAGACCAAAATGCTGAATAAAAATTCTCCCTTAATATAGCTTATTTATGTACTGCCATAACATGAGTAACGATATGATAGTTTTCAAAGAAAAAGAATTGTGGAATGTGATGAGGTTGGGGGAAAAAAAGTCACAACATGCATTCTTTCTGTTTAAACAATCCCCACAAGTCATGAACTGCTTCTGTAAGTCTGCATTCCAGACTGATTAAACAAACTTGTTTCACGCCATACTTGCTGATCAGAGTTGTAACATCATTTTTCTTGTGATTTCCCATCAATAGAACTTGAACAGAGTTACTAAGCTTTGGATGAGTTGTTTTGCAGCAATCTATGTCAATAACTTGCGAACCTACTCATTGTAACACTAACTACCCTTGTTAACCCCATGAGATGTATTTCAGGTTTGGTGGATGTTTCTATAGAAACCACAATAGTTACTTCAGTTGGAGAAGCTGAATAAGACAAGATTTTGAAAAGTCCATTGTTTCCCAGAAATTCATTACATATCCTGCTTCTACTATGTACAAAGACCAAAGACTGACTGACTCTCAGAAAATCTATGATTGTTTTGTATGATTGTATTTCCTATCTTCAAAGCGTCTGACGAAGTGGGATTTTCTCCCACGAAAGCTATGCGATTAATAAATCTGTTAGTCTTTAAAAGTGCCACAAGACTTTTTTGTCTATGATTGTATAGTAAGTATTGCAATAATCATGTGTCTGTTCTGTATTATATACTCAGAACACAGGTAGAATAACCACATATATTTAATTTTATAAAAGGTACATTAAAAGGGTTTAAAAAATAAAATGGACAGCATGCAAGATTTCTGAACTTAATATTGCTTTAAGTGCATAAAACACAGTAAATTCTAAACAAGACCCTTCTGCAGTCAGACCTCCTTGAACACACTGTATTGTATTTTTTGCTATTACTATATAATAACTTCAATATGAAGAAATGAAAACAAATTTAACAGTGACATCTATTTCCACGTCATGTTTATATTCTCTTTATATCCCCAGGGAAGCAGAGAGTGTTTTGGTTTGGAATTTATACATACATACACACACAAGTTTATGTTAGTGAAGGAAAGGTCAAAGAAAAGAGCCTTGGACTGAGAGTGGGAAGTGGTGAGGATTGTGATGGTCCTTATTTCATGGGACAGTTCATTTTACACTCAGTCAGCTCCTGAGAAAGCTCTCTACAGGCAAGTTTTACCCCTGTTATAGAAAGTCCCAAAGACCATATCCTGAAGTTCATAAGCTGTAAAAATCTCCTCTCCTCCTGTTCAGCCATTTGTATAGGGTAGAGGATATTTGTCAGCAGAAGGAGGGGATGGGGCACCTCCTGTGGGGTTGGGGCAGTAGGAAATATCTCATCCTAAATCCCATTTAGTGGTGGAAGGACAATACATGGATATGAAAATAACCCAGATATAGGTAGCCATTTTTGCACCTACTTCTTGTCAACATCCCATTTATCCTTGGCTATGTGCTGGCTTGCTGCTGCCATGTTTTTTTTCAGTGCTTTAGGTTCAGTTGGTGCCCCTTTTACAAAAAAGTCCAGAAGGCTTTCTCCTGCCCCTCCAAATGGTTAGCAGTGTGCCGGTTTTTAGTCTCCCTGCACCTCAAGCAACTTGAGAGAATTAGCCAGTGTGTGTTTTTCTTTTGTCCAATTTTATTTTGCTTATTACAACTGCATGGCAGGTGTCCAGTAAGGGTTCTTTGGGTAGCAGGAACCCCGTAATCTGTAAAGTTTAATATTTACTTATGAAGGAACCTCAAAAGTCAATGTATGTCAACTGTTACCCAAAGTGCCTTTATCGAGAAACACTCTGGAACTTCTTGGAAAACAGTAGAAGAATCTCTGATTCAAATATAGCACCACTTTCAAAACTTATGCTAAGTGGCTGCATACACAAGTCTCCACAGTGGGTGAAATTTTCCATGTCTTTTAACCCCTCTCATCACTACCCAAGCAATTAAAATCCTTTTGTAAGGATGTGTTCTTGAATTGCTGCTCAAGAGCATACCCTCCTTCCCTACAACCTAGTAGTAGGTATTTCTCTTTTTGACTTGACAGAGCAGGTGAAATCCTGGCCCCAGTGAGGCTAGGTTTTCATCCAATATGTCTACTGGTGATGAGCAAGTGGGATGCCTCTCTCAGATTCTCTGCAATAGAAAAGAAAACCCAGGAGAACTCAATGAATGCCTCCAAAATAACTACAGCTCAAATGTGGAGCACTACCTCTGACTCAGAACACTGAGCTAGTAGCCCATAAATGGACTAAATCCTAATCTTTTTGCAGGTACTTCAGTATCATTACTGGCTTAACAGCATTATCCTTTATGATACAATATATGGTGCATACAAAACATCCATCCATGCATTCCTGTAAGTGTTTTGCAGATAAGTACAAATTACTAGTGAAACTCATAATGATGCACTGCTAAATATGAAATGTGGAGAATTTTTAAAAAAATCATATTTCCTCTGACCAAAGTATTACCTGTGCAGTGAAAATGCTGGTCAGCCATTCCATCTGAGTATCCTGTCCATCACAACACATGTGCCTACAAAACGGTATAAAATGTCATTGAAATAAACAACAGATTCATAACGTATCTAACTATAGCTGTCACATGCTACAGAAGCAGTTCTTGTTTTGACATTCAAAACCTGATTGGATTTCTCTTAATTATTTGTATTTCGTTATTTATGTTTTTACATATAAAAACATTTATTTTAATTAAACACATATTATGAAAAAACTGACTGCAATGTATATAGGAGCCAATTCAGGAGTCCACCCTTATTCTGCAAAAAAAATGTAAAAACTGTAAGTATATGTGTAGGTTCCATGAATTTCAAGTCACAGATTTAAGCGTGGGCTTGGAGGCTTTGTTGAACTGGGACTTAGCAGGAATATAAAACTGACACCTTAAACTATAAGTTATTGCAACAAATCAACCAAAGTATTTTGGTAACAGCCACATTTGTTTAAAAATCAAATAAAAACAAGAAAAAACATATACATCAAGCATACAATTTTAAAAACGTTGACATTAAACAAGAACACACGTTTGCTGGTGTTGACTACTTACCAGTGGAGCTTTTCAGAATATACTGTAAGACCCCAGCTGAAATAAATAAAACTCCACATTAAAACAGATTTTTTTATTTACCAGAAACCAGAAATATAAGAGAACTGAATACTAACTCCAGGAAGTTTGCCTAACATTCCATTAAAAGGGCAGTTAATTTTACATGGTTATTGTACCACAAAAGCTATTACAAGAACTTTAATGTGTGGTTCCCATATGAAAAGCAGTTTTTCTAAAATATCATTGTGGGTTCCATGTTTACTGCCCCAGTGCTTTCAATACCAACTATGCTCCGTTTATGTGTTGTGACAATACCTTTTAATCTAAGTCTGCTCACTCAGCCAAGATAGGCTCTTTGCACCTCATGAATCATCAAAACAGCAACAAAGTTTAGTAGGTAAAATTATGCTCTCAGTTATTTCTGGGCTATTTGGTAAGTCTCAGTTTCAGTAACACCTGTGCAACCTCACAAAGTTACAAATGTGTAATTTCTTGGAACTAATGTATGTGATTAGGAATTCTTTGATGACATACAAAATGGAATAGCATCCAACTCATTCTGCCTTATCTATGTAGGTTCTTCAGGGCTGTCATGAGAAAAAAATAAGCATTTTTGTTACCAAAATAAGGAAAGCGATAACAGAATACACACAAAAGGAACACACCTGAGAATAAGCAGTGTTATTTTTACATGTTCACTTTCAAGAGGAATACTGATATTTAATCCTCTACAAACACAAATGAATGATTGAGATCCTTTGATTGGTGGTGTTGTAGCAAGCCGAAGTATTCTTATTTGCAGAGGTAGGGGCATGGATTTGAAGCAGGTGGGGCAAGTAGTGGGGGCAGTCAAGTATGACTTTATTTTTAGAATGAGGTGAGACAATATAATCAAAAATATGGCACTGTCTATTTCAAGGGGTCTGAGACACAAGATCAATCACCTGAAAGTTATTAAGTGATCGGGCAGGTGGTAAGAAGGATGAACCACAGAGTGAATGAAGGAGAAATGGGGGACTGGAAAATAAGATGGTAGAATGAGCAAACACAGAAGGGAAGAAATCACCAAGAGAAAGCAAATGCATGCATACACAGACATACAAAATAGGACTGAAAAATTGAGAGTACATCTACATAGCTCTTTGAAAATGAGCAGGTCTGCAGGGAGAGACCTTGGTTTGATATCTGTGTCCCCAAGGGAGGAAGTGCTCTGCCCCTGAAGATAGGAACTTACTAGATTGCAGCGATTAACCTGACTCAATCAGGAGTGCCACTGCTGGGGTCACATATTAGGAAAGGCCACAGCAACATGGAATGTGGAGAAGGAAAATCCTCCATTGAAGAGCCATGGATTGTCACCAAAGGTCAGTACTAGTCATCTTTTTGGCACAGTAACAATGTCCACAACACTGGTTGGGAGATCTCCATGTAATCTCCATGCCTGAATTTAATACTGAAAGGGAGGAAAATAAAGTAAGGATGCAGTGGAGAGGAGAATGGACATTAAGAAAAAGTGCAGATACTAGTCTAAGAGGAGATACTGGCAGTAGAATGACTGTGCCAAATCAGGTAAGGGATGTGAGAGAAGTCCAACAGCAAAAATTAAGATTGTACACCAGTGCAAGGATCCTGGGTAACAAAATGGAGGAACTAGAGTTACTTGTGCAGGAAGTGAAACCAGATATTGGAAGTAAAACAGAAATATGGTGGAATAGTAGTCTTGCCTGGAATACAGGTATTGAAGGGTATGTGCTATTTAGGAAAGAGAGAAATAAAGACAAAGATGGTGGATTAGTATTGCATATCAATGATGAGGTAGACTGAATTTCCCCTGAGACAGTACTTGGGGTGAGCTATAGACCACTGGGATCCGATTTGGACATGGATAGATATCGCCTTCATATTTTTAATGAAGTGAATACTACTGGAAACTGTGATTATGAGAGTAACTTCTCAGATATAGACCGAAAGTCAAGTGCAAGTAATAATAACAAAGCCCAGATTTTCCTGGATGTGAGAGCTGATGGATTCCTTAATCAAACAGTTGCTTAATTAACAAGAGGGGATGCCATTTTAGATTTGGTATTACCGAGTAGTGAGGACCTCACAGAATCATAGAAACTAGAAGGGACCATGAGAGGTCACTGCATCCAGTCCCCAGAAGTTGTGGCAGGACCAAGTACCCTCTTAAACCAACCCTGACAGGTGCTTGTCTAACCTGCTCTTAAAAACTTCCAGTGATGGGGATTCCACAACCTGCCTATGCAACTTATTCCAGTTAAACACCCTGACAGTAAGGAATTTTGTCCTAATGTCCAACCTAAACCTCCCTTACCATAATTTAAGCCCATTGCTTCTTGTCCTATCATCGGCTGTTAAGGAGAATAATTTTTCTCCCTCCTCCTCGTAACACCTTTTAGGTACTTGAAAATGGTTATCATGGCCCCTCTCAGTCTCCTCTCTTCCAGACTAAACAAACCTAGCTCTTTCAATCATCCCTCATAAGTCAAGCGTTCCAGATCTTTAATCATTCATGTTGCTCTTCTCTGGACTTTCTTCAATTTGTCTGCATCTTTCCTGAAATGAAGCACCCAAACTGGACACAATACTCCAGATGAGGCCTAATCAGGGTGGAGTAGAGCAGAAGAATTACTTCTCATGTCTTTCTTACAATACTCCTGTTAATACATCCCAGAATGGTGTTTGCTTTTCTTGCAACAGTGTTACACTGTTGACTCATATTTAGCTTGTGGGCCACTATGACACCCAGACCCCTTTCCGCAGTACACCTTCCTAGGCAGTCATTGTCCATTTTGTATGTGTGTAATGGATTGTTCTTCCCTAAGTAGAGTACTTTGCACTTGTCTTTATTGAATTTCATTCTATTTACCTCAGACCATTTCACCAGTTTGTCCAAATCATTTTGAATTGTGATCTTATCCTCCAAAGCACTTTGCAACCCCTTCCAGCTTGGTATCATCAGCAAACTTTACAAGTGTATGTTCTATACCATCATCTAAATCATTGATGAAAATATTAAACAGAACCGGACTCAGAACCGATCCCTGGGGTACCCAGCTCATTATGCCCTTCCAGCATGACTGTGAACCATTGATAACTACTCTCTGGGAGTGGTTATCCAACTAGTTTTGCACCCATCATAGTAGCTCCATCCAGGTTGTACTTCCCTAGTTTGATAACGAGGAGATGATGCAAGACCATATCAAAAGCCTTACTAAAGTCTAGATATATCATATCTACCAGAAGAACTGGTTCTAGGGAACAACCTTGGTTCGAGTGATCATGAGCTAATTCAGTTCAAACAAATGGAAGGATAAACAAAATAGATCTGTGACTAGGATCTTTGACTTCAAAAGGGCTAACTTAAAAAAATTAAGGGAATTAGTTATGGAAGTGGACTGGACTGAAAAACTCATGGATCTAAAGGTGGAGAAGTCTTAGAACCACCTCTAGTTAAAATTGCAGAAACTATCTGAAGCCTGGATTAAGAGAAATCAGAAAGGAAGATGGGAGGGATCAACAAGGAAAGCTACCTCTTGGAGGTCACAATATATAGGGATAAAGTGAGAAATGCGAAAAACCAATTAGAATTGGACCTTTCAAAGGGAATTAAAACCAATAGTAAAAGGTTCTATAGCCATATAAATAGGAAGAAAACAAAGAAGTGGGACCACGAAGTACTGAGGATGGGGTGGAGGTTAAGGATAATCTAGACATCACCAAATATCTAAGCAAATACTTTGTTTCAGTTTTTAATGAGATTAAATAAAGAGTTTAGGGATAGTGGCAGGGTGGCTTATTGAAATGAAGATATGGAGGTAGAAATTACCGTATCCAAGGTAGAAGCCAAACTCGAACTGATTACTGGGATTAAATTAGGGGCCCCAGATAATCTCCATCCAAGAATATTAATATTAAAAGAACTAGCACATTAAAATTCAAGCTCATTAGCAAGGATTTTTAACGAATCTATAAACTCAGGGGTTGTATCGCATGACAGGATAATTGCTAACAGTTTCTATTTTCAAGAAAGGGGGGAAGTAATCTGGGTAATTTAAGGCATGTTAGTTTGACCTCATTTGTATGCAAGATCTTGGAAAAAAATTTGAAAGAGGAAGTAATTAAGGACATTGAGTTCAACAGTAATTGGGACAAAATACAATATAGTTTTACCAAAGGTAGCAGACCAACTTGATCTCCTTCTTTGAGAAGATAACTTAGATTTTAAGAGAAAGGGAATGCAGTGGATCCAATTCACTTAGATTTCAGTAAGGCATCTGATATAGTTCCACGTGGGAAATTATTAATTAAATTGGAAAAGATGTGGATTAATATGCAAATTGAAAAGTGGGTAAGGGGTGACTACAATGGGTCATACTAGTGGCGTTCCTCAGGGATCAGTTTTAGGACCAATCTTATTTAACTTTTTTATTACTGATATTTGCACAAAAACTTGGAGTGTACTAATAAAGTTTGTGGATGACACAAAGTTGAGAGATATTGCTAATACAGAAAATAACTGGGATATCATACAAGATGATCTGGATGACCTTGTAAATTGGCATTATGGAAATAATATGAAATTTAATTTTGGAAAGTGCAAGGTCATGCATTTAAGGACTAATAAGTTTTGGTGTAAACTTGGGACATATCAGTTAGAAGTGACAGAGGATTAAAGACCTGGATGAATTTGGTGATCACAGAAGACTATGAACTGCCAATGTGATGTGGCTGTGAAAAAAGTTAATGCAATCATAGGATGCATGAGGTGATGTATTTTCTTCTTTCCAGAAACAGAGGTGTTACTGCTATTATGCAAGGGGCTGATGAGATCTCATCTGGAATAGCTTGTGCAGTTCTGCTCTCTCATGTTTAAGAAAAATGAATTCAAACTGGAGCAGATGCAGAGATGAGGAATGGAAAACTGGCCTTATGAAAGGAGACTCAAAGACTTATTTAGCCTAACCAAAAGAAGACTGATTAAATATGATTGCTCTCTATAAATACATTAGAAAGATAAATACCAGGGAAGAAGAGTAGTTCAGCATCAATGTGGACACAAGAATTAATGGATATAAACTGGCCACCAGAAAGTTTAGTCTTGAAATTAGATGAGTGTTTCTAACCATCGGAGGAATGGAAGTCTGTATAAGCCTTCTAAATGCAGTGTGGGTGGGGAAAATAAACCCTAACTGCTTCAATACTAAGTCTGATAAGTTTATGGAGGGAGAGGAACAGCCTAATGTAGTAATTAACTGATTTTTTTACACCTAAAGGTAAATATGCCCAATAGCCTGCGATGGAATGTTAGATGGGTGGGTTCTGAGTTCCCAGAGAGAATTCTTTCTGGGTGTCTGGCTGGTGATTCTTGTTCACATGCTCAGAGTTTAGCTGATTACCATATTTGGGGTTGGGAAGGAATTTTCCCCTACAACAGATTGGCATAGTCCCGTGTGTGTCTGTATTTTGCCTTCTTCTGTAGCACGGGGCACAGAACACTTGCTGGTGGATTCTCTGTACCTGGAAGTCTTTAAACCATGATTTGAGGGACTTCAATAATTCAGTCATAAGATGGGGGGGGGGTCTATTACAAGAGTGGGTGGATGAGGTTCTGTGGCCTGTGTTGTGCAGGAGGTCAGACTAGATGATCATAATGGTCACTTCTGATCCTAACATCTAGGAATCTATGAATGCCAGATACATGCTATAAGACTACTTGAACTAGTAACAAAGTCAGAAGAGAACACACTTCAGATTGAGAAAAGCCAACCAAAGTAATTTTCTAATACAGAAGAGTTAGCATGGAACATAGGAGCAGATAGTATCAGAAAAGCTAATATTAGGAAGTGTATTTTACTTCAGAATAGGGAACAGACTTCACTTGGTTTCCTGCTTTGTGTACACATTTGCATGTATGTTCCTATTCCAGCACAAAACTCTAGCATCTTGCTATACAGAACATCACTCAGTTTCTTTTCTAATCTTACTTTGTTGGTGGCTTCATTTTCTTCTTCACGCCAAGATAAAGTTTCAGTGAACTGAGGGGCAGCACTTTTTCAGCTTTGCTACTCTGTGAATGAACATAAATTTCCAATTACTGCATTAGAAATGTCCAAAATAAGAGTGGTCTATAAACGCCTATTTTCCCCTCCATTACCTTTGGGGGAGTATCAACTACCTCTAATAGAGCTAACAGTATAATGATATATATGTATACGGTACATGAATTTGGCAGCTCCAGCTTGAGACTAGGAGACTAAAATGAAATTGAAAAAATTTCCAGGAGGAGGAAGGGAGAAAAAAAAAAAAGACATCTGAGTGTCTCATACTTGTACCATAAAGACACATTGATTTAGTATTTGAGATTCAGCAGTTTTTAGGCTTCATTCAGTACAAGCTTACATCTGGTGCTTAAACACATGTAGTTTGCTGAACCAGGATCTTAATTTTTCTCCACCATACAAATGCTTCCAGTCTCTCACCCCCACCCATTGGGGAGCAGACACACAATAGTCAGATTTTAGAGAACATGATCGTTTAAACAAAACAACTGCCATTCAAAATTTTAAAATTTATACAATTAAGAGCAAATTGTTGTTTCTTTCTCTGAATAGGGCAAAGTGAGACATTTTACATATAGGAAAGCCCCAATCTAGAGGATATTCCCACCTTCACCTACTACCTGCATCAACTAAGTAATAAAGATTTCCTGAGCCTATTTTCCTAAATCCAGAATTCCAATATGGCAGCTGAATGAATAGGCACCAGTAGAAAATAAATTTCTAACCTAGTTCCTTTAAAGTGCAATTCTCACGAAATTGTTCACAGCAACTAAGGAACTGACTTACTTACCAGTGTGCCTGTAACAAAGTGAAACTTTTAATAATGACAGCATATTACTTTTATATACTATTTTGGGGAAATTATAAATTTGTAAAAGACTAATATTCTTGGTACCTTTTCACTTTTGGCTAAACTGAGACTGAAATAAAATTTGAATTAGCATTCACTCTTAAGGAAATCTCCCAAAAGAATACATCTCCTGAATATACAAAATTAATTTGCAGATAATGAGCAATCATAACTTATATCTAATTAGTACATATGGTTATATGAAACAGTTCACTACCTGCAAATACCAGCCCCCTCAATTACTCTTTTCAAAATAGCACAAAAAATGGAGTTACAATAATTACAAGGGCATAGACAATTGTCAAATGACAGCCAAACACAAGTAGCTCCAGATATCCCAACAGGACAGTTTTTCCGTTATTTACCTTTTTGGGGGGAGGTTTTTGGGGGATGGGAGGCGGGGAGTTAAATTCTATAAAGCCATTTAAAGCTCATACACTTAATAAAAAAAAATCACCTTAGTTTAGAGATAACAAAAACCCCAAACAAAAAAGCCTTGTGAAAGAGAACAGTATAGCAGTTGGAAAAATAAAGTTTAAGGCACTTTATACTAATCCTATCAAACTCTTGCCAAGGTGCTATTTAGGATTTTGGGAGCATTAATTAATGCTCCCATATGTGCCAATTTCAGTTTTTAGCACTAAGTAATTAGACACTTTCTGACATTCTGGGGTCATTCTACTGAAGAAATATACCTAAGGATTCATACAAAAAGATGTATTTCTTCTGCATAATCCTACATTAGCTATTAAATTCTTCGAGGATGTTTCCACCAGGGTACTTTGGTGAAGATACAGTGTATATATAAATCTGCTCCACAGGCAAAAACAGCATCAGGACCAAAAACAATACTGTATTTAAAAATATTCTTTACCAGAAGCTCGCAATGTTACAAATAATAAAAGAAAACTAATACTAAATACATAATAGGAAGTTGCATAGTTTTATAATTTTGTATAAATTGCACGCATTCAAAAGTACTCTGCAAAGTATTAAAACAACTCTGGTATGTTATTGGCCCAATCTGGCAAAGCTTTTAACTCACACTTAACTTTATACATGTTATACCCTTGTTAGTCAAAATGGCTCATGTGTGGGAAATTAAGCAGATGTGTGTTTGCAAAGACTAGGCCTAACCAAAAAATATTGGGTTTACTTTCTTCATTACTAAAAAGTTAAGTAACAACTTTATACTTTTTTCAGAGGGGAGTGGGAAAGAGGGTAACATTCATAAGACAAATCAAGCAGGGAGTCCTGTGGCACTTTTAAAGAGTAACAAATTTATTTATCGCATGAGCTTTTGACTAAGTGGCATTTTCTCCCACGAAGGCTCATGCAACAAATAAATTTGTTAGCCTTTAAAAGTGCCACAGGACTCCTTGGTTGTTTTGCTGAAATAGACTAACATGGCTACTCCTTTGGAATTCATAAGGCAGTACACAGAAAAGAGAGAATACTATAGTGAAAGACGCTATTTCCCAGAATCTCTTTCACCGTGACATTTCCAACAAAGAAGTGTTGTTCGTGCTGCTGAAGTTTATTTATTCTAAAAACCTGGAAATGTACAGATAAACACATAAGCAGTTTATTTAAGCTTTATAATACTTATAAAACCCCAATCTTTAAACAAGCTATAGACAAAAAATATAGGTTCTTTTAAAATTATATTCACCACACAAACTATACTGGTTCTAAACATTTTAATTAAAACAAAGTTTATAATAATATATAAACATAGCTAAATGAGCTCTTACTTTATTTCTCATTTTATTGCACTTTATCAACTCTAACAAAGAAAAAAAAAAACAAAAACAAAACCCCACCCTACCTCTCTTCTTATTTTAATCCCTGAATTGCATAGGCAAGTATAGCAAAATTGCTGATTTACCTGTCAACATGTGTTCATTTTTATATATAAAGAAAAGGAATTTAACTGCTCATGATTAGAAGGGTGCAGAGTATGAATTTGTACCTTCATATCCTTGTAAAGAAGCAGATTTCCTTCCCGTAATACAAAATAACGCTCTTGAAATTTATTTCCAGACAGTAATTTTGATGGCTCTTCTTTGTATTTCAGATACCCTGCTTTCACATTACCTTTTCCATTCTTCTCTGTCAAGAAGATGAAAAGCATTTGGTTACAGCATTACTAAATAATGGCAATCACAACACGATACCAATATTTGATTGTTCAAAACTTTCATATTTAAAAGTTTGTTATGAATATACTGGTGCTGAAACATATTGATAGCACAGAGGTCATGTAAGCTATCCTACATTGTCTCGTCAATGTATTTAAATCTGAACATGGAGGGACTAAGATACCTTTCCAGGAAGAAGTACCCCAAAGCTTATTTAGGTATTGGTTTCCCCAATGAGTGTCTATACAAGAAAAGGTATCAGTTAGTATTAATGGATTTTGTCATGTTGGCATTGGACTGTGGTATTGAACTTACTTCTAGAGCTGGTCAACAATTTTTGCCTTTGCTGGAAATGAAAAAATTTGCAAAAATGTTGTATTTAAGACTTTCTTTTTTTACTGAAAATGTGCGCCTTTTTAAAATCCAAACTACTCTCAAAAATTTTCATTCAATTTGGGGATGAAGTTTGTGGCTACTTGTATTTAGCTGAACAGGCGGTACTCGGCTTTTTATCTGAACACTGTTGTGAATACAGTGTACAGCAATGCTAGATTCCTGTAACTTGGACACTGTTATAATTTATCTTTAAAGTAACTTAGGAAAAAAAAAGAAAATCAGTATTTTTCTTTCAGATCTGCACAGCTTTCCTTTTTTAACTTACTGCCACAAGTCTCAGTCATATTCATAACATATTTTTAAATAAAGTTTAGAACAACCCAATTCCGGCATCGTTGCGTTGGTATACAACAAGTCTCACAGAAGGGGACAGAATCCAGCAGCATTAACTTTGCTATTGGATGACCAATTGTTAAAGCAGCCCGCCAAGAAGGAAAGGGAGCAGTCAGGGAGAAGATGGGTAGCAGTGCTACCTTCCTTCCTCCTTCATGAGGGAGTCATATCCTGGTAATAACAACTAATAATTCCATTATTCTCATTATCCCACCCCCCACTCGAGAAATCGAGTCAAGTTTTTTTTGCAGAGAGTTAATTTTCCTCTGTTTTAACTTGCACGTTTCTTAAATGCTTTCTGTTGTTTAAAAACAGTTTATGACCTCTAAAACTATGTTGTCAATTTATATAGCATATTTTCAGCGGGGGAAAAAAAAACAATTGTAGTATAACAGGAGCATGGTGTCTGTATGTTTTTACATTATTGGCTTGTTCTCAATAGGATTTTGATTTATGTCTTGCAAAGTTGATATACAAATTGCAAATTATTAAGAAGTGACAAAGAACAACATAATGGTAAAATAACAGGCAAGAAAACAAAATTTAAAATAAATTTTAAAAAGTCTTGGGCAAGTCATACTTCAGCTATAACTGAAAGTTAACCAGGAATACAGCAAAGGGAACTAATTCATATGTAAGCATCTGTTGATTATAAAGAGTGTAATACTTGAAGAACAATGGCTCACAACAAATTACACAGTTAATTATATTCAGGAACTAGCGATTCTTACAATATATCATGATCAGAATTATCTTATTCTTCAACAGGCATGCATTCCTTTTGTACAAATCAATTCAACAGCATATGACACAAAATGTAAAAATTAGGTATTACAATTGAGAAATTACTGCAGCTTTACATTTCTTTAACATTCCTCAGTAATACCAAAATTACTATATTTGTCTAATTTGGCAACATTTTCACTAACTCAGTCATGTGACAAAATGTCTATTTTTATTAATATTTCAACAAGAGTTTTCAGACTTTATATTCCTCCTGCATACCATTCATAAGATTATTTTTACTTTAAAATGAGTTTGGCATCCAATACATTAAAATATACAAAAAAAATGGTTGAATGGTTGGGAAAACTGAAGTTAACAGGAACTTTAAAAATGTTGGTCTGTTATGTAGCGAAAAAAATGCTGCTTGAATATATAACAATCAGTGATTTTATACGTAGGGGGGAATGAGATGGGGATTGCAAAACAATGCATTTTTGCCTCATCGGTATATATTGCAGCAGTGTTTGTAATTACACCATTTTCAATGTCTTCTCTTCTTTATGTCCTTTAAAAAACTATATCATATATTAATAAATGAGGAAAATTATTTCCTTAAGAAAAACCTTCAACCTAATTAATATTCCCCATCTAAAATATTTAGGGACCTCAGGCTAGAATCTCCATCAACTTCCCTGGGGCTCACTCAGTGTGAGTAAAAGTGTTCAGATGCGATTCAGGATACACAGTTATCATAGAGAGGGCAGAGGGAGGATCTTGAAAATGTTCTTACATTTATTAAACCTCAGTAGGGCTTTTTAGGCAGAGAAGCCCTTCACCTACTGTGACCTTATGTTTCCAAACTGCACTGAGGTAAATTATCAAAGTTATTTCTCAAAAAAAGAATAGAAATTAAATTCCTTCTCCTTTGATCATGGTTATTACAAATATCAATAAAAATGAGAATGAAACCTACACCCCCCTGATTCCCAACTCAAAATGAAGTTAGATACAACAACAGAAATATTTACTGAACAGACTGGAACTTAAGAGTGTTAGTAGCCAGACACCTTCAATCCAAAATAAACCAACTACATTTTCACAGTTATTTCACCAAAAATAATGAAAAGAAAACTTAATCTTCATGCTTAACACCACAAAATACCCCAAAATCAAAGTAATGATTTCATTACAATTTCAGGAATAAAAAGGAATTCAGTCCTCATGCTTCCAGTCCAAATGGAATCAAGTTGTTACATTTACATTCATATTAACATTGGGAATCAAAAGTAACAAATCCCCTCATGAAGCAGCTCAAATTAAGAGGAAAATAACTCTCCATTATATTCACAATGAATAACGAGAATCATAGAACTGGAAGGGACCTTGTCAGTCCTCTATATACAAGGCAGGACTAAGTATTATCTAGCGTATACTGACAGGTGACTGTCTAACCTCGTCATAAAAATCTCTAATGATGGAAATTCCACAACTTACTTGGAAATGTATTCCACTACTTACCTACCTTGATAATTAGGAAATTTTCTTAATGTCCAAACTAAGCCTCTGTTGCTGCTATTTAAGCCCATTGCTTCTTGTCCTATCCTCAGAGGTTGAGAACAATTTTTCACCCTCCTCCTTGTAACAACCTTTTATGTACTTGAAAACCATTATGTTCCCACTTAGTCTTCTCTCCTCCAGACTAAAACTCGTTTGCTTCAATCTCCCTCATAGGTCAGTTGATGCTCCAGTTGATAGATAACTAGTGGATCTATGGGAGGCGGAGGGAAGGGCAGAGGCAGAGAGATTATTCTTATCCATCACAGCGCCCCGCAGCGGCCTGAACTTCACTGCTGCAGCTGCAGGACTGCCCAGCAAGCAGAGCAGAGATGGCAATGAAATTCACGCCACAGCTGGATGATCTTGAGTGTGCCTAATCTCCAAGTGGGTTGGCCCCAGCCCACCCGTGGCTATGCCCCTGTTTCATCCTATTTACTCCAGACTATTTCTCCAATTTATCCAAATCATTTTGAATTTTAATTGTATCCTGTAATGCACTTGCAACCTCTCCCAGATTGGTATCATCTGTAAACTTTATAAGTGTATTCTCTATGCCTTTTTCTAAATCACTGAACATAGAATACTCCCATCTCCCTCCTTATCAAGAGAATTCAAATTAATGATCACAACTATTTCAAGGTCATAATAGATTTAGATTCTTATCTATACCATTTACATCAGACTAACTTAATCATAACAAATAAGCAGATATTAGGTTGCTAGTCAGTTGTGACCAGTGCCTATCACCAATCCAAAGAAATAATAAGACAATATTATACTCCTTTCTGCCAGTGTCCACTTATTTTATCTTGTCTTAAACTTGGATTGTAAGATTCTTGGGGCAGGAACCATCTTTTTGCTCTGTTTGTACAATGTTTAGGTCAGGACAATGGGGTCCTGGTACCTGACAAGAGCTCTTAGGCACAACAACAATGCAAAAATAAATCACAATAATCAGTATTATTTCATTATTCTGTAGTTAGCCTTTAAACTGATAAAACCATTTATTCTAAAATCAGGGATGTGCTCACTGTAAAAAACCTGCCAAACCTCTCTCTCAATTCTACCAACTGATTGGCAGAGTTTTTATCCAAATCTTAGGGAAAATTACTTCAATTCTTTACCACATAATTTATCCTACAACGGATTGTTTTCTATATGATTTGGCTGACACTAATTGGGTGTCTGATGCTGAAATTATACCTAAAATATTTTCACTAATCTCACTAATTTTACAGATACAAAATGTTGTACATAGTAGACTATGCAGGTCAATCCATTTTATGTTTTCATAGCCTGTGTTCCAAAAAAATAATATTTGGAATAATAGATCCTGTTCTCAGAGATCATTGTTTCCCACTTAAATGTCCCAATACTTTATTTGGAAACTCTCAAGAACTTTAATATATATTAACTCATTACCTATTACCTCATATATTTTGGACAGAAGAAACTTTAGTATGGGAAATTCTCAATTTAGAGGAAGAAATAAAAATTCATGAAATACAAGTGAGCACATACTTTGCTTTTCTCTTTGCTACTTCAAAGACCAGGATCTTCTCTTGTTTTAAGACCACAACTTTCTGCTGTCTAAATTTAATACACATGCTAATAGAAGGAAAAATTAATGGTCAGCAACATTACTATATCTTCATAATTAAAATCTCTGGTTGGTTCCATGTATCAAAATTTGAGAATAATATACAGATACTTGCTTCTTTTTGTTAAAACAGCTTTGTAGTGTGAGATTATTCTTATAAACACCACCAGTTTCAACAGACTGAATAAATGGAAATCCTCAATGGGCCAATCAGCAATCAAGATGTTAAGAAAGCTAATCATCACAATAAATAAGTAAGTGAATGAATAAATAAAGATGATAAAATGATAATACCGCCACATCAAATGGTTTTGGCTCATATTAACAAAACTAACTTTTAAATTAACTTCTTTCAAATATATCAAACAACTTTTGTTAAGTAATTTCCTGGATCTTTTAATACCATCTCAATTTCTTCTACTTATAAAAATGGCTAAGTCTCTACAAATATTGGTAAATGAAGACTTTTTTTTTTAAAGGCTAAAATTCTGGTGATGTGGCTAAAAAATTCCTTTTCCTGAGACTATACACCACAAACAGAGAGCTCTCAGCAAAAATAGATCAATATATAATATTGTCTTAGGACAATACAAGTCTTATGAACAACCTGGGTGCCAAATATTGTGATCTGAAATTAATTTCAGTTTTATAGATGCCAAGAAGAGATTTGATAGAGTCATGGAATACTCCTTTTGAATGCTTGAATGCGATTAATAAATCTGTTAGTCTTTAAAAGTGCCACAAGACTCTGTTGTCTTTCTACAATAGACTAACACGGCTACCCCTTTGGAATTTGACCAGATTCTATGTCACCTTCCTCAACATTTCAAAAAACTTTGCTTTGAAGGTAACCTTCAGAAGAATCCACTTCAAAGGTTCACTGGACTATAAAAGAAAGGGGCAGAAAACCCAATATAACCTTTTCATCTCAGAAGACAAAAGCACCAGCACCTCTGGGAAGATCCTGACCAAGGAAAATGTCAGTCACTGTCTTGCTGGAAGACTGTGGGGGAGAAAGGCCAACTTAAATAGTGCCTTGCTAGATTAAATTTTAGACTTTTAGATGAGTGTTTTCATTTTTATTTGCTTGTAACCACTTCTAACTTTATCTCTTATACCTGAATGCACTTAAAATTCTATCTTGTTTTGTTAATAAACATTTTATTTTTATTGTAAATCAATCCAGGGAAGTGTTTAAAATGAACCGTTTGGTAACTCCAGTTAAACTAACAAACTGCTAAATATTGATTCCTCATAGAGGCAATGGATCTTAATAGCTGAACTGTTGTGGAGAGGGCTGGACAAGGCAGAACACACATTTCTGAGAAAATCTGAGACTGGGAGTGTATTGGGATCACCCTGTAAACAGTAACCAACGATGGTGAAAGACAGAGAGTGATTGGTCTGTAGCTGGCAAATGGTTGGAGTCAGACCTCCTGGACCAGAGCTATTACTATACACAGATATTCAGGGTGTGACTTCCATGTTGGTATGCTGTTTGTAAGAGACCCTGGTTGGCAGACAACAACAAAGCATCATAAGGCACCCACGTTTAAAGGACTGGCAGTGACAACCTCTCAATGGTCTGGACTGCACCCCAGAATGTGACCAACCCTTGGTATATTAGGTTTTGGTGTTAACTTTGCACAATGGATCCAAATTCTGGAATGATGCTCAGAAAGCACTTATCTTAGTTAATGACTAAAATTCTCTTGCTTTATTATTTGGAAGACGACACTAAGCCCACTCTTTAGTTTGCTTTTGTTCTGCAGAACTGGTGGCTGTACACTTTCCTTTGTTTCATGATGCTCAGTACAAAGAGACCATTCACTGGATTTCTCTATATCCTGCTTTCCATCCTTCCTCTTTATTTTTAGTCTCAACCAATTTTCAATTTTTAAGTGTAGAATTCATTACAAGACCCTTTATTAGAAGAAATGGGGGACCCTCTCTGCATTGAATCACATTCTGCATTAAGCAACCTCTTTGAAGATGTACAAGTATGTTATTTTAGTTGGCTTTTTACAGGGAACTAAGCTCACTTAAGTTTTCCTCATTTAAGAAACATTATTTATACTCCCATGTCTACATAATTTAGTGCTGATGGCAAATGCTAGCTTCATCAGACCAGGTATACCCATTTGCCAAAGATATGGAAATGAAGTTTAGCTCATCTACAGCATTAAGGACAATTTACAGAGCCAATTAGAAGATTTAAGGTATGTTAGAAACTTCATTGTTACAAACACCAAAGATAAGGCAAGCACTCTATCCTCAGAAGTTAAAGAGAAGAATTTTTCTTGTTCCTATATTTGCCCTTTTCCAAATCTTTGGGTTCACTCCCATCTTCCATGGCACTCCAAAGTTAAATTGCTAATGACTCATATCTCCTCAGTCAACTTTTTGTGTATTCTAGAATGTATTTCATCAGCCCCTGGTGACCTGAAGATGTCTGACTTGCCTAAGTCATTTTTAACTTGTTCTTTCCCTATAGTTTCATGTTCTATCTCAGTTTCACTGGTATTCACTATGTTAGCAGTCTAATTGCTACTAATGTTTTTTTGTGAAAACTGAAACAAAAAAAGTTATTTAGCAGTTCTGCCATTTCCACATATTCTGTTTTTGTTTTTCCCCCTCTTGAGTAATGAGCCTACCTTGTCCTTGGTCTTCTTCTAACTTTAATATTAAAGTGAAGGCTTCAACTTTATAAACTGTAAGCAGAGAATAGAGAGAGAAAAAAGAAGACGTATGCCCACTGAAAATACCAGGCATTTATTTGGCCCCAGCCCTGTGTTAAATGGTCCCATGTGAAATAACCATTCCATCCACTTCAGCATACCACGTAGGACCTAATCCATGACTATATATGAGAGTACAACACATGAATGGTACCTTACAGCTTGTCTATACTGAAGGTGGCAAATTCACCACCATCAGTTCAAACTTCTTGGTTTGACTGAGGGGTCTGTGAAGACCCGCTCAGTCGATCACTGAAGTCCAGTCCCTCAAGTGGAGTAGAACTGAGTTGAAGTGAGGGCATTTCCCTTTGACTCAGCACAGTGAAGCCATCGAGGTAAGTGAATGTCAGGAAGTTGAAGGGAGATACACATTGTAAGTGACTTGCGTATCTCCCTTCGACTGCCACTGAAGACAACGGCAAGTGTAGACCAGGGCTAAGTTTGAAAAGACTTAAGTCCATCCTTCCTCCTCAAAGCTAACAGGATACCACCAGTTATCTCCTCCATCCCTGCTCAGTAACAATCTCCCTGCACTCCCTAGGTAAGAAGGCCTCAGAGAAGCCGAACTAGACCCTCCCTTCTGAACTCCTCTCAGGACTCCACAGGATGGATCTCTCTTGCTGGTGTAATCAAATATTCCTCCCTTCCCTGTAGAAGGGTTTTGGGGGATGAAATCAGAACCGTTAGCAGAAGAACAGTACCAGGGCTTCCAAAATTTGTTTTTGTAGTTTAGCAATATGTATACATGAATTTACACAGAAGATTAGAAAAAGCGGTGTTATATGTATAAATAGCTACAGTGCATAAATATCAACAAAGATTCTACATTTAAGAAGGTTTGGATCCCTTCAAATTCTTAATTAAAATATATACATGTTTTAAAATTCCAAAGGGGTAGCCATGTTAGTCTATTGTAGAAAGACAACAGAGTCCTGTGGCACTTTTAAAGACTAACAGATTTATTTATCGCATGAGCTTTCGTGGGAGAAAATCCCACTTCGTCAGACGCTTTGAAGATAGGAAAGTTACAGAGTGGTAGGAAATTTA
>ML685769.1:31196149-31238965 GCA_007922175.1 Pelusios castaneus | reverse complement strand
TCCTACCACTCTGTAACTTTCCTATCTTCAAAGCGTCTGACGAAGTGAGATTTTCTCCCACGAAAGCTCATGCGAGAAATAAATCTGTTAGTCTTTAAAAGTGCCACAGGACTCTGTTGTCATACATGTTTTAAATTTGCCAATATTTTAATTACCCTTTCTTTTATAGGCGTTAATGAATATTTATAAATACAAAGAGAAATATTAGCTTCTCTTTACTGCTTTTATTGCTAATGTTTCTGGTAAAAATTAAGAAATAAAATGAGATATTAAAACTCTTACAAAATGAAACTTCTTTAAAACCACATTATTTTTTTAAAAATCCTAGTGCTTAACTTCTTTACTTTTATTAAAATAATACCTAGTTACTATTGATTTTGCTTGCATCATTGACTACGTCATTGTTATGACAAGACAGGGAAAAAGGAAAAAAAATATTTGTTAGTATATTTCAGATTTTATGATGAAAAGCAAAAGGTAAGCATTTCTGAAATGATACCAGTTGTGCTGGTAACAAATTGACATTGTATCACATTTGATTAACTTCCATTATTTACTTTTTACATCCATGTATTAAGTGGTATTGGATGTAATGAATGGAGTTGGTAGTCATCGTGATTCATTTGGAAGACATTTGTTCAGAAAGAGAAATTAAACAAAATATCTAACTATCCGAAATCTATCACCAAGTAAACCCACATAGTATTTACAAACTAGTTGCTGCATAACACAATTAAGGAGAGAACAGAAACTCAGGGCTTTAGGTATTCACCATGGAAAAGCTTCTTAAAATGGCAATCCTAAATTCAAGACCGGATCCTGCAGTAATCCAAGAGATTATTTAACTGTGATAATATTGCCATGATCAAGACTATAAATTAGCAACACTGCAGAAATGGTCTGAATCCAAATCAAGGAAGAGCACTCACTAAATATGACTTCTTAAATAAATTTTATTACTTTACTCTCTAAACTATTTTGAACATTTCCAATGAATTTATAAGGTACTTGTTTGTAAGTGTTTAAACACAGTACAATTAATTCAATATGCAGCATTAACATGAAATGAAGACCTGAACCAATGAACATAAATATGTAGTCTACAAAAGCCAAAGTTCCTGGCCTATGGTCAAATGCTTAGCTCTGAGGCAAACTACCCTATTAGACAATGGAGATCCATTCCACTGGAACATATAGAGGCGTAATGAAAACAGTGATAACGAGTAGCACACAACAAAATCAAGGGAACAGAAACGTATCAAAATAAAGAAGTAAGGATAGTTATTCAGAAGAAAATGTGAATTGCAGACCTTCAGGTAAAATTACCGAGAGGACCTATATTTGGAAATGAACCTTCAGACACTGAAGAAACTCCATTTGATAAAGGATGCAGCAGTTCACCCAATGACCAACAACAGATAATGAAAGCACCTTCTTGTGCTTCATTCACTTCATCGGCTATGCATCAAAAAGCAAATGAGGACAAAAAGTCTTTGTTTTTATATTCTAAGCCAGTAGTTCTCAACCTTTTTTCCCAACATGACACACCTGACAGATGATGTTCCCCTGTGTGACACACTACAATCTGCTGGTGGCCGTGGCACTTGGGCTGGAAGCGCTTGGGAGGCTGTGGTGCTCTGGAGGATGTAGCACTCTAGGACCTGGGTGGGGGCAGAGTCAACCCAGCACAGGCTGGTACCTTGGCAGCCTGGCTGAATGGAGCAGAGTTTATTTTTGTGGGGCAGGTGGTGCCCTCCTCCCCCCAGTCCCTTTACTCATCTGCCTATGTTGTGCAGCAGGAGCTGGCTGTTGAGAATGGCAGGTGGCAGAAGTCCCAAGCTGGCTCCAAGCTGAGCTGCCAATTTTCCATGACACACCTCCTGGCTCTTCATGACACACCTTTGTGCCCCGACATAGTGGTTAAGAACCGCTGTTCTAAGCTCTGAGCAGGCTAGGGCCAGATAACCTCTTCCTCTAAATCCACCAGCTCTCGTGCAAATTATTACTGCCAGGGATGATGCAGCTCAAAAAGAAAATTAATGGACAATATGGTTTTAATGGTGGAGCTTCCTTCCAAAAAGGAACCAAAGAGGACAAGAAAAGGTTATAACCTTCAGGACAATATGCTTAATTCTTTTTTGTCACAACTTTCTCATAATGAGACTAAGAGAGAGACAGACACAGGGAAGAAAAGTGAACATCTCTGTGTATCTGGAAGCAGCATAGAGAAGAAAAATCTATATGGATATGTTGATAACTAGACTTAGTGAAATATTAAAATTATTAGAAAAAATCCACAGTATGTTAGACAGCAACAAACATCATCATACAACTTTAAATCCATAATGCACTGGTTTCAATTTTTTATATATATATCACCCAACATAGATATTCGTCTCATAAATTAATCTTCCAATCCCTCACTTTCCCTTAAACAAATACAGTGAAAAATTAACTGAAGACGAGAGTACTGAAGCTGCAACTGCTAGATTACATCTCCTCATTTATAAGTAAAACCATTCTATGATTTTACATCTAAGGTGTCTATGCTTTGTCCCTGGATGTCATCCCTAATTTTCTTTCTACCTGAAATTCCCACCACCTTAATCTGTTTTGAAGTTTGGTTCTGTTCTAAATGTGTTCTAGTGCTCCAATTTGGTGTCATCGGGATACATGATCATTGATTTTACACCAAGGAGGACAAGGGGTTGGTCAGGATGACATCATGAGGTCCCTCTCAACCCTAATCTGCTATGATTCAATTACCCAAGGTAGAGGGGCTTTATTTTATTTTCATTGGTCAAAAATATCACCAGGAAAATCTAGTTAGACCATAACTGGATTATAAAAAAAATCTAGATAGACCTTGACTGGATTACAACTGTTAGCAAGCAACACATGGACTACCTAGAAGTGTTCTGTTGGGCAACAGTGGTGTGCTGACCACAGTTGAGAACTGCTGACATAGAGTTTAGCATCTGGCTACTGGAGGTTTTCATACCCAAATAGTGGATTTTATAGTGTGGGGAATGCAAGAACACCATAAACCCACTTGTTCACAGAAATTCAATGGAACCATTGGTTTTTATATGGTATAGTGCCTCAGAGTTTCTCAGATATTCAAATGGTACTTTAGACACAGAACTATCAACAAAACAGTTAGTCAGTTTATGTCATCTTGGTTCTTTCATACCAAACTCTGAAGTTTTCCAAAAATAAGTGTACATACCACTGTAGAGATTTATTGCATCTGCTGTTAGAAACCTCTTTATTACAAGATATGCAGAGCCGGGCTCAGGTAATGAACTCCAGTGAAGAACTTGTTCCAGCACATTCTCTGTGTAGTGCAGCGGGCGCTCTGAAAAAGATCAAAAGTGTGAAAAGAAAAAACAACAGACATGAAGAAACAAAACCAAAACACAAGTTCTAGTAGACAAGCCTAGGCATTAGAGGTGGATTTCTTTAAATTTTAAAACATGGCATTGCACCTCCTCTGTAGGTCAAGTGAATGCTAAAATTAAGCATTTGACTGCTGATCCTCAACCCCAAAACACTTTTGCTATTATGCTCCAAATAGGTTTCAATTACAAGCAATGCACACCGAGTTGAGTCAGCAGCAAAGTGTTTAAAAGAACTCATTTTACTCTTAATGGATCCTTTTAAAAGGACATACAAATATGTAATTAAACTGCATACTATCTAATGCAAAAGTTAGATTTTAGCCAAGTGTGTATTTAAATATAATTTAACTTTTATGTTGTGGTAGCACCAAAAGTGCAAGGCCCTGTACAAACAGACAAATTCCTGCCCCAAAGAGTATGCAATCTAAACTATAAATATAAATTTTCAGTTATGGCAAATAATTTCCTCTCTCCCATCACCACAATCTGGAGTAATTTATTGGTAAAAACTAAATTACCCATTAAAAAGGACACAAACATATACTGGGCCAAATTCTTTACCACACTCTGTTCCCTCTGCAAAAAGTTATGCAGTGCTAGTTTATCAAACCATCCGAGTACAAGCCCCAACTCCTTCCCTTGCTAAGAACACAAATGGGAATAATAGGTAGGAGCAGGGGCTTGTACTGAGGAGAGTAGAGAACATTTACCAGATCCCCAGACCATCCACTGGCTATGTGCTGTGTAGAAGCTGTTGGGATCCTGCAAACCCTCCTCCCCCATGTGTTTAAGAATCCCTGGTCATCTAGTAGCCATTTCTCGCTGCTAAAAGTTGCCTCCTCCACTCCACCCTATAGGTTCCCAGTCTTTCTCTCGGCCTAATCAGATTATCTTTTGGGAGTCAGGAAATAATTTTCCCCTTTGAAAAGATTATAAAGGTGTTTAATTTTTTTTTCCACATTTCTAAAAAAAGAAAATAAGTAGGTCTGGTAGCTGGAGATGATAAAAAGAAGAAACGGTTACTTACCTGTAACTGGTGTTCTTCGAGATGTGTTGCTCATGTACATTCCAACTCAGGTGTGCCTGCGCTGGGTGCCCGGATTGCTGGAAAATTCTCCCCTAGTCCCTCTGCAGGGTCGGCTGTAACCACTAGGGGTGCCCCTGCGACCCTCTAGATATGTCCCAGCTGACCCTCTCCCTCCCAGTTCCTTCTTGCTAGAATTTCTGCTGAGGGAGGAGGGTGGGTGTTGGAATGTACATGAGCAACGCATCTCGAAGAACACCAGTTACAGGTAAGTAACGGTTGTTGTTGTTGTTGTTTCTTCTTCTTCTTCTTCTTCTTCGAGTGATTGTTCATGTCATTCCAACTCAGGTGATTCCCCAGCCTTACCTTGGAGGAGGATGGAATTCTATCTCCTCACTGTTTGGAGCACTGCTCTGCCCACCGCCGCATCGTCTCTCGCCTGCTGGGTGAGCGCGTAGTGGTAGGAAAAGGTGTGGACCGATGACCACGCCGCCGCCTTACAGATGTCCGACACTGGAACATGTGCTAGGAAGGCCGAGGAAGATGCGTGGGCCCGTGTCAAGTGTGCTGTTATTTTCGGGACTGACACCACCGCCAGTGTGTAGCACTGTCTAATGCACACCAAAATCCATGAAGAGAGGCATTGGGTGGAGACTGGCTTCCCTTTCATTCTGTCCGCTACAGCAACGAACAGTTGGGAAGTCTTACGGAAGGGTTTAGATCTTTCTAAGTAGAAGGCCAAGGCTCTTCTCACGTCCAAGGTGTAGAGTCTGCGCTCCTCATCCATGACGTGGGGTTTTGGGCAAAACACTGCCCTTCAGGACGTGGGAGGAAGGGGCGTCTCTGCGGGGCTGGGGTAAGCAGGCCCAGGGACTTTAGCATGGCCCAGGAGTCCTTGAGTGTCTGCAATTTGTTGCCTGTTTGCTCCAAAAACAGCTCTGGCCCTTCGAAGGGGAAGTCCTGGATGGACGTTTGGACCTTCGGCAGAAGGCCTGACACCTGCAGCCATGCGCTTCTCCTCATCATGACCCCGGAGGCCATTGCCCTCGTGGGCCCTGAACACTACTTTGCCTTCCTTAACCATTGCCGACAGCTCTGGAATTGACTCCCGTGGCAGCAAGCTGGTGAATTTCTCTACGGAGGACCAAGAATTGAACGCATAACGACTGAGGATAGCCTGTTGGTTGGCTATCCTCAGTTGGAGGCCCCCCATTGAATAAATTTTTCTGCCAAATAAGTCCAGCTTCTTGGTGTCTTTGGACTTTGGGGTAGGTCCCTGGTCACCTTGTTGCTCCCTCTCGTTGTCCGCCGCTACCACTAAGGACCTTGGAGCGTGATGGGTGTAGAAATGCTCATGGTCCTTAGCAGGGACGAAGTACTTGCACTCCATCCTCTTAGCTGTTGGAGGGATGGAGGCTGGAGTTTGCCAAAGAGTTTTGGTGGTGTCCCTTATGGTCTTAATAAGGGGAAGAGCCACCTTGGTCGGACCCTCTGGCAACTAGAATGCCTATCATTGGGTCCATATCCTCCACCAGTTCCACTGCTTGGAAGCCCATGTTGCGTGCCACCCTACGCAGCAATTCTTGATGGGATTTGCTGTCGTCTGGCAGGGGGGCTGGGGTTGTGACAGCAACCGCCTCATCTGGAGGCGAAGATGACGACTCCTCTTGGGTTTCCTTGGGGGTTCTCAGGCGGGAGTGTGGTTTACTCCAGTGGAGGGGCTCCATCTCCTCAGGCTCCTCTGACTCGGCTGTGTCCACATCCGAGCCCTCCCCATGTTCCGGTGGGGCACCAGCAGATTGTGCGGGCTTTGGTCTGGTTCCCATTGATGAGTGGGATCTGCTTATCATGGAGCCCTGTGCCTGGTGATGGGCCCAGGGGGTCCAGAAGGGCCATTGCGAGGGCATCTGCCACTGTTGCCAGAGTGGCTGACAATGTCGGTAGCCCCTTTCCCTTTTGCCTCTAGGCCCACTGGGCCTTGAGGGTATTGACCCTTCACCCGAGCAAGACTCGCTTTGGGGAGACCAAGGAGGGGCGGTGCCGGGAACCTTCGTGTATCGACAGTGCCGAGCTGATCTTTCGGTGCCGCTTGTTCGCGGTGCCGAGTAGTCTTGGGGGTAGACACTCTGGGTGAGTGGTACCGTGGCGCACCCGTGGCGGCGATGATAGCCGGGAGGATTGGTGAGCGGTGCTGGGCCAATGGGTGGCTGGTCTCCCTGGAAGATCAAGACCTGGCCCTCTGGGCCACCGGTGCCGGGGGGCCATGCGCAGGAGATGGGGGTCTCAACGGTGTCAGCTTCCCACGCGGAGTCACCTTCCGCGCCACTCCGCTCTCTGGTGCTGACAAGACCATCTGTTCAATTAGGTCCCTGGCCACCTTGAACATCTCAGGGATAGACGGTCTTCCTCCAATATACCGCTGGTAGGCGATGGCTCCGATACAGGACTCAACAAGCCCCCCATGGGGCCTGGAGTCGATGGTGCCACCTGTCATTGTGCCAGGGGTAAGTGACCCGTCTCGGGACCCACTTTGCCCCTTCCTCTCTCTTCCCTTCTCTTCTTCTTCAGTACCAGGGAGTGGGAACAGTGCCGGTACTCCCTTGTTGGTGCCGATCATGGAGTCTTTGGCTGGAGCCTTGTGTGCCACCGGAGGAGCGCTCTGAACTGAGGTGGTTGCACTGGAACCCAAGCCCCGGGCTTCCATGGGGCGAAGGGCCTCCTCCATCATAAGGAGCCTGATCCTCTGCTCCCTCTCCTTCTGGGTTCGGGGCTTAAAGCTTTTACAAAGCTTGCACTTGTTCTTCAAGCATGACTCACCCAGGCACCTTAAGCAGGACGCATGTGGATCATCCGTGGGCATAAACTTGCTGCACTTGTTACAGGTTTTGAAGCCTGGCATGCCCAGGTGTCTGGCCCGAAGGCCAAAGGGGCTCTGCACAAGAGCCCAAACTAAGCTAACCTAATTAAGAGGAATCCACTCAACTCGACTGTAGTGATAGGGGATTATTAGCTGTGGACAGCGAGCACTGTTTCAGCGACCGTCAGAGCGGTAAGAAGGAACTGAGAGGGAGAGGGTCGGCTGGGACATATATAGAGGGTTGCAGGGGCACCCCCAGTGGTTACAGCCGACCCTGTGGAGGGACTAGGGGAGAATTTTCCGGCAATCCATGTACGCAGCACACGCACACCTGAGTTGGAATGACATGAGAAATCACTCGAAGAAGAAGGGGTAATAACTCACTTTCATAAATGGAGGAGGTAGTAAAAGTTAACAAGTGTCACTATGACTTGGAATCAGTGTCCAGTGTATATAAGAGATTTAAAGGGGCCAGATAAACCTAAGTGCAGGATCTAGAAGGAAACTATACAGACTGTTAAGCTCTCCTCCTACCCCAGAGACTAAGTGTTTACAGTCCAAGTTCCCTTTCATGTGTGCCTTCATTCCTCTTGTGCATAGGTGGTAGAACTCACTAATTGGCTGAATCATGAATTCAGCAATGGGGATTTAACCAAGGAGGCAAGTTTCATTCTTTGGTTCAATGTCATGATTCAACCTTGTATTAAACCTATTTAAATATCTTGTAGGTTTCGGGAAAGAAGGAAGGTCAGGCCTGATTTTAATATTAAAAGTAATAGGCCTTACTGTCATAAATCCTTCATATGCCCCCAGCATGCATAGGTTTTCCACGATCCTGACTGAATAATCAATATTGGCAACATTTTCAGAAAATGCTTAGTTGAATTCAGAACCATTTTGAAAATATTGTACTATATTGAGAAGCTCTGAGAATGAAATATTTTCATAGACATTTGTTCACTTCCTCTAGTAATATTGCTACTTTTAATATTAATCTGAATTTTTAATGTTATCCTATTTCATATAAACTAAATACTGCAAGCTTTCAGTTTGCACTGTCATGAATTTTAAACAACTTAGTAATATGACTCGATGGAATGTAGGCTCAGTAATGCTTGAGAATGACGTGGGCTGGGACACTGCAGGGGAGTACCCCTTAAACGATGGGTTCAGAAGACATTAAGGCCAGAATTTTGAAGAACTCAGTGCTCATGAGTGAACCAGAATTTCAAAGAAGTGCTCAGCTCCTATTAAGATACCAAAGTAAGTGTTCAGGTTTTCAGAATTTGTTGGGTGCGCATTGGGCATGGAAGTCTTTTGAAAGTCCCAGCGGCACACTCAACTGGGACCAGAAAGTTTGGCCTTATGTCTCTAAAAGGCCTCTGCCTCCTAGACAGCAAGGGAGAACAAAAAAGAATAGGAACGTTCCATGCCAGCAAAGGCATCCAGACACGCATATGGACATATCATAGCAGTAACCCCTTTGGAATTGGTCAGTACTGCAAATTTCACTAGCAGAAACTCTTTTCTTGCACACATGGGCACTGGGAGGGAGATTATGATGGAATCTCCTTTATTCACTAATACACTGTGAGTGGGAGGCATAATTTAGGCATAAGAAATGACTGATTTATAGGCGTATTAGTCCAGTAATATAGATTTTTGCAATTATTCAGAAATTATAATTATGGGGGCAGATTAGCAATAATCTTCTATATTCATTAATTCAACAACGACTTTTTAACTGAGTTTTACAGGAACTCTTATTGATGTAAGCCTGTCTTCCTCATTAAAGAACAAGAGATTTAGAAGGTGGGTGATCCTTAAGTGTAATAACATTAAATGAACTCATTGCTTTTGAAAAGAGTTAAAAATCCACCCTCAAAGAAAACTTTAAAAGGCAGGAAGAATCTGGAACATCGTCACATTTTCCTAAACTATAAATGCTCCCAAAGTAAACACCTACTCTCTTATTTATAGCTACATTTAAGACCATCTGTCATAACTGATTATATGGTGCATAAATCATCATGCTAAAATGCATTAGCTATTTTACTGGCAACATACCTCATTTACAAGTTATCCATCTCCCAAAAATGATTAAAAAATAACATAGATCCTATTTGATATAATAGCATGTGGTACTAAGAACTCTCTGCAAAAAGCCAGATAATTTTACCAATTATTTCAACTGTTCTGTATGTAAATAATTTAGCTAATCCTTAATATTATACATTTTGGTATTTCCAACAACAAATGGTCAGCATATACTTCCAATTACCCTGTTACTAGGGTCATTATGTATCCGCTGGTAACTATCCAGAATGAGTTATTTTGGTTTGAAACAGCAATAATGAGAAGGAAATTATTTCAGATAAAATAAGATGTTAATTTTCTTGACTTCTGTGCAGTCATTTTCAGCATGGTGCCCTAGAAATACTTTGACATTTTACAAAAAAGTGCAACTTCCCAGAGAATTCTAGATAGACAACAGATAGACAAGAAAGACAACTTGAAGATGACAAAATCTATTTTGTTGGCACTTCATCTCCCCACTTTGTGTTCAGGAGTAAAATACATCTTAGATATAATATTACCTTATTAGCCCAATTAATTCCTCTTCAACTCCCATTAAAGTTAATGGGAGTTTTTTAAATTAATTTTAATAGAAATTGGGTCAGGCCTTATCCGGAGCAGTGACATGAGAGCCTAAAACAAGGATTGATCCTGAGAGGAATCAAGTACTAACTTACTCCTATCTCAGGATCAGAACACAGTTAAATTTGTGGTAGACTAGTTATTATGAATATAAGGAGAATGGATGAATGGAAATGGAGAATATGCACTTTTTTCCCCCTTCAATAAACACTATTAAGTTAGGGTTGGATGTTCCTGTCTGCATCTATTCAAAATAAAAGTATTTAGCCACTAATTATCTGTATCTCTTGGCAAGTGCCATTCAATTTTACGTTGGTTTGTATGGCCAACAAATTTGCCTCTTCTGTAGACTGCAGTATTCTGTAGTACAGAAATTAATATAAAGTTGCCTTTGTTTTTAAGTCTCAGTGGAAGTCTCAATTTAATTCTCTGGGCATCTTAATTTTTTTTAATCTGAAACTTTTTTAATCTGAAACATATTTCTGCCACAGAGTTATGAGCTTTTGAGCCAACTTAATAGATCAGTTTTTAAATGAACCAAACTGCAAGAGAGGATTATTTCAAAATTCTCATGCCCAAAGAAGTGGAATGTATCTTCATTATACTTAGGGCTTTGTTTGTTTGCCTAAGGTTTCTAGTACAAGCAAGAGGAGGTTTGCTTAGCTGTATTACATAAGTGGTTTCCTTAACATTGTCTATTGACCCGCACTTACGTCATGCATCCCCTCGTGCTTGTAGCTGAGGGTATATAATACATCACATGGATCAATGTCTCGCCAAATATCTCCTGCGCCACTTGTGGGTGAATAGGGCACAATGGTCCCCAGAGACAACATGGGGAAACATGGGTGGCAGCAGGAGAGGTATGCAAGTCTCAGTTGTTGCATCAAAACTGGGGCATGGTTGCTAGTAGGAGAGGGTAGAGGAACTGGTCGTGGAGGAGAAGGGTAAGTGTGATTACTTGGGAGCAGAGTTGGCATCATGGGGCTTCCTGCTGATGTGGATAGTAGGCTAGGTAGGGCGTGGTAAGTGGGTATGTAACTGCTCTCTGTTGTCCAAATCATGGGGCTGGGATATATAGACCTGTGGACTGTAACGTGACACTGGAGTCCTCCAAAAAAGGAAAGGACTTGTTCATTTTGTTGTAAGATAGCTTGGCCTCGTCAAAGGAGAGTTCCTATATTGTATTTTGGATCTTCCTGGGAAAGCTGAACAACAGAAGCCACAAGTCCCAGCACATGACAATTCTTGTCACAAGGGAGCAAGAAAACAGGTCAGCTACATCAACAGCCATCTGGAAGCCCAATTTGGTGACCAGGTGCCCCTCATCAATACACAGGGCAATTGAATAAATCAATGAACACACACAGTAATAAATGAAACTTATCTAACTAGCATTTATAATGCTACTATTTCCCCACCTCTGGAGTGCACACTCCTCCAGAATTCAGAATCCTGACCCCTTGCTTGTGTGGGCACTCTTGAAGGTCTGATGAAAGAGGCAAGACAGTGCTCTACTGGTTTAGAGTATCAGTTCAGAGACAGTAACACTCTGAAGATTTGGAGTGGGCCCAACCAAATGTCGGTAGCCTCAGTCCTGGTTCCAAGGGACTATCACTCTGCCTCTTCTCAGGCCCAGTCAGTCTCCCTGCAGAATCCCTTCCCTTTTATAAGCCCTGCTCCAAAGTGGTGGTGGTGTGGGCACTCACAGTACCTTTACTGCGGACCCAGTTCAGCCAGCTCTAGGCTCAGACCCTGATTTGTGCCACCAACCTCCACAGCTCCTTGCTAGAATAAACCTTCAGCAGTCTCAGGACTCCCAGGAGCAGTTAGCAGCAGCTTTCAGAAAGGGCCATGCTCTCCTCCCCAAAATGGAGTCCACTATGCAGCTTTCCTGTCTTCCCTTCCCTTCCCACAGGGTCTTCTCCTTTTTCCCCAAGGCATGATGGGAGTTGAATTCTCCCAGCCAGGATTTGCAGCACAGAGGATTTTTTCAGACGTTAGTCTCCTAATTAAATTCAAAGGCCCCTCAAGTACAGGATGCTTACATAAGACTTCTTGAGAGAATGAAGACACCTCAGGTGCTTGTGGCCCACGGTGAATGAGCATAGGCAGGAGACAATTTTTGAACCCTAGAAAGTAAGTAACGCCCAGGGCGCAGGAGGTAAAAAGGACCCCAAACAAAGACAAAACTATTACTAGCTATTTCTACAACTATCATCAACATCTACAACGCTACCCGAACAGAGGTCAATCTCTTAGTAAAAATTAAAAGCAGGAAAGAACAGGGATGACAACCAAGGCCATGGAGCAGTAAGAGAGAACAGGATAAGCATCAACTTGCATGACTTCTTATATCCTTGACTGCAAGCAAGAGGAAATGCACAACGCACATTCATGTCAGCAGATCCTGCTATGGAAAACTTCCAGATGACTCAAGTGCATGGCACGCCTACACACCCATGTGTGGAACACATATGGGGACCATCACTTGAAGAACAACTTCGGAGTTTTGATTTGCTGAGCTTTCCAAAAGAAACCATTAATAATGCAGTAAGAAAACACTAATATTTTAAAAAAAATAAGTATCACTAACCAAGCTCTCCATTTTCAATCACTTCAAAAGCAGCCCAGATTTCGTCCTTGTTGGGAATGATGTTTTTTATTCCTAATACATCATTAGTTAATTCTTCTGCCTCTGTCAAAGGTGATACCTGTGATACAGAGTGTAGCCGTTTAGAATTTAATAAATCGCTTCTGAAGTACTTATGGCTTCTGACTTGTGCAGACACTTTATACTCCTATGATGGAAGACCTGTCCACTTTTTCCCCCTTTTTAAGCACAATCACAGAAATGCCCTATCTGTGAATTCAATAATTATTTCACAAATTGCTGGTCAGTACACTTTCATCAACTTTGTTACAGCAGATGAGAAGTTATCCAGCTAAAAACTAACTTTAAACCCTTCCCCTAACTCTACCACAAATTAAAGTACTACAACTCAGTTCATACTCAGAGAAAGTATGCTATGATCTGAAAGGTAACCATTACTACAGAAACACTATATTTTCTAGTACAGTTTCCCTCCTACCCCACACAGTAATATATTTTAGGTCTTGTAAAAAAAAGAATAAAAAGCCAGGGTTTTTTGGTTGATAGGTTCCATGCAGCATGAAATTATAATGAAACGGAATTAGACAACCCTAACAAAGTTAATAGGCACCTTGCTAAAATTGCTTTTTGTAATCATATCCAACCTTTATTATTGCAAAAATTTAATGCTCTCCTTTCTATTTGAACATTAGAGCAGTACTGCTTAGAGCCCAGTACTTTTCAGGAGTGCTATTAGACCTGAGGCTGGAAATCTCAATTATAGTGAGTGTTGAGTTCAGGCTTCTCAGCACCCAGGCAAGGCAGACAGCCTCTGGCAAAAAAAGACATCAGGAGGAAGGCCTTCTAAATGACCTTGTGCTGCTAAATAAACTGCAGAAGTCACCAGGCAACTGTTAGTGTTTCTATGTACTGCAAGACTAGAATGGTGTCACTGAGTTTTGATACCGCTATATCCTGCTATTAAACTGTAGGTGAAGATCTATGCTTTAAAATTATGTCATAGACTTCTGCTTAAAAATAAATGAGAAATATTATTTACAAATTTTAATCAAATTACAGCTCGAATGTGGAAAAAAATAAAGATAGGAAAAGACAAAGACTGTGGTTGTATGATTATACAAATACAAACGTAACAAAAGACATGCTAAAACCACGTATAAAACAAACTTATTGACAAGTTATATCGCTTTCACATACTAACCCTGATGATAATACTACAGTCTGGGTCTTTTCTTTCCACATAAACATCAATTAACAAATCTCCAGCTTGGGAAACCTAAAACAAAACAGTTTACAAAAATTAAAAATGCATTCATATTATATATAGTTTTTTTTCATAACGGGGGAAAATGCAGTAATTATTTCATAGTAATAGAGCCTAACAATGCACAAACCTTCTCCCATTTTCTAAGCTTCAGAAAACCGCAGTCACTGGCTTAGGAGAAGCTGTTTTGCTGATCAGTGGTATGAGAAGTCTGTACTGTAAAGTTGGTAATTGAGGCCAGGTTTATGTAAAATAACTTGACTTCTGAACACCTACTTACTGTGGCATCTCCACCGCCTTTGACTCAGTGCTACTCTTCTTGAAGGAGTGTATTTACTGCATCAACTTCCAGATCAATTGAACAGGTCTTCAATGACTGCTCAGTTGAACTGGAAAGATTGAACTGACAGCGGCAAACTTGCCCCCATCAGTGTAGATCTGCCCTGACGCAGGAAGCAATTTGACCTTCATTAAAGCTGCCATGATAGTATTTATCAAAATGCATGTGCATTTGAAGTATAGGTTCAGGAACTCTAGCTAGACCAGTCATGGGGTGAAAGTCAGGCAAATAGCCTGTGTTTCAGATGTCAACCTCCAAAGTTCAGGTCAGAGGAGATCTGTGTTGTCCGAGCTTGGAAATCACTCTGGCTTAGCCAAACTTCACAGTCAGAAGCTGAACTCAAAATTACCTGTGTTCAATCACTGCCAAAACACAGAAACCCATTCTGCAGCCACGATAAAAGAAACACTCGGGAAAGGGATTGTTCATGGAGTTAAGCTTATAATAATGCCCTTTGCACTGCAAAAGTTCTGTTTCTCAGGGATTTTAAATTCTTCATTCAAAAGCATAAATCAAACAAGGGTTAACGCACTCACCCTGGCAGCACAGACAGCTCACACTATCATATGGTCCCCTGCTGCACCTGCACCAATTGATGTTCCTGAGCGTGTTTACCCAGCAAAGTCAATGGAGCTGAATTAAAATTCCCTGCCTTAATTCTGTATTGGGAAGTTAATGATGGTCCAAGCAATAGGAACATCTGCAGCTTCTAGGTTGTTTTCTTAGGGTATTAGGATGCCTAAAGCATTTGTTTCCCAGTTTAGCATAACCTTTGCTGTCAACACTACAAATCCCTGAAAAGTTCCAGCTTGGTACTGCTGCCTAGGAAGAACTTGTACGGGTTTTGTAGAAGATGTAGCATACATGCCACTGTAACAGCTCCATACGGATCCTTTTCCCTTACAGAAGTTCTCATTCATTTGCTTCACCTCACAGGATGCAGGAGAACATACAGCCCTTTATGTATGACAGCAAATTGCTTCAGTTGGGAGGAAAGGGGGAATGTAGGACAAATTTTAATATGAAACTAGAATTATAAATTAATTGATCATTAACTAAAACAATTGAAAACATCATTTAGATTTCAACTCTTACCACCACACACACACTTTTTTGCTCTGTTAATTATTTTGTGCAAGCATACTATCATAAAAATTTCTACGTACACTGGACACCAATAAAAATAAGAGACCACCATCATTACGCTAACTGAGGTGTTTGTGTTGTTTGCAATGGAAAGTATAGTGAATACAGCAAATTCCTGATAAAGGTCAATAATGTTGTTCAGTAAAAGTCCATTTTATTCTGTAGTCTTATATGGAGACATATTTCAGAAATATGGATGATTTTAGAAAGTGGTCATGTTGACAAAAGGCACATGAAAATAACAGCAGGTAAATGTAAAAAAATTCTACATATAACGTAATCGTTTTGTGGAATTCACAGACATGTTCAGAAAGTCAAAGTATTAAGATAAAATTATGAACTTTAAAAGAAATTATGGTCATTAATGGCATTTGTGATTATGCACATTAAGTGTAATCAAACCATCTGCCTTAGTGGAGAAATAAACAAAGATTACCCCCTCCCCCACTGCCCATTTATATTCTCTATGGACAGCTACAAGGCAATTGGCTAAAGAATTCAAGGCTATTTTTTTCAACTCCATCTAGACATCAGATATTAGCTTAAGATGAAAACAGGATCCTAAGTTTAATGTATGAATTGTCTGCTAAATATTGTGCTAATAGGTAGAATAATTATAAAAGGTTAAACAAATTGAATTTATGTGCCGGGAATATAAATTATAATTATAAGATGCTTAGTAAATGATAGAGTTACCAAGGACTTGATGATCATGAGAGTCAGGTGAAATGAGAATTTAAAGATGGCCAAGTAGACTACATAAACATTTCAAAAATTCTTTAATAAAAATAAAACCATTTTCACAGGGGAAAATCACATTTCAGTGCTCCAAAGAGAAAATATCAAGTGACTTGAGTACCGTGGCTACATGCAGAGCCTACACTCTTAAGAATATATTCATATGCCAATTTAAAATGACTTAATTCATCCCATTAGAGAAAATGAAATTCTGTGATTGTGAATACAGTAGCAGGGTTTCAAGGAAGATATAATATGAAAGAATGAAAAATGTGGGGAGAAGGAGAGTACTGGTTAATTTGAAGAAAACTGGACCTTTTATTAGATGTACATATTTGACCTAATATCAAGTCCGACATCCAAGAAATGTTAAGTACAATAATTTGGGTCACAATTCTGAGATGCACACAATCATGCTATACAACACACACTTACATGCATATATATATTGCTTAATGCCTGAAGAGGGTAAACAGGAAGAACAGACTCAAGCTGCTTAACAATAGGATACTGAGTAGAAGCAAGCAGTAGCAAGGGAAGCCATGAAAAAATATTTTGAGTAGTTTACAGAGACTGAAAAGTAAATACATAGCAACACTCAATTTTACGCTGACATGATGGAGAAGTTGCGACTTTAAAGTTAGCTTAGCCTCTGAGAATAGAAAACTAATGGAGGCATTTGTGAGGAAAAACATTACAAAGCTACTTTGAAGAAAGCTTCTTAATTACAGTGGCACAGACTGAAAATCTTATTTCCTGGTAAAGTTTGCTTTTTAGATATTACAAAAAGGGCTGCAAAAAAGAATGAAGTTGACATTTGATTTCTACTGGGCTTATGTAAACAACTGTGCAGAGAGGAAATGTACTGCAAATTACAACAGCAAACAAAAATAGCTAGCAAAGTGTTTGGTGGAAAGAAAACAAAGAGTGGTTAATGAACTGCCAACTGAAATGGAAAACAAGATCATCTTAAGTGACATTTCATACATGAGACCTTCCTTGTGTTGCAAAAGAAATCCGGGCAATTCAGCTTTTCCATACAGTTTTCTATAACAGAACACAGAGGAAACTCTACAGCTCTGGCCTCCCTTTCATTTTGTTTCATTTTAAGTGTCTGTGTTGTTTACTCTCCCCACTCTATCACCTACATGCGTGTCTTCTGATGGAACAGCAACTTTATTTACAGAGAGCACTGTTTTGACTTTCAGACCTTAATTGAAATAAGTTTTTCACTCAAGCTATATCTACACTTGCATCTTGGGGTGCGATTTCCAGCTCATGCAGACATACTCGTGTTAATTCTCAAAGAGCTAATACACTGTAAATAGGAGTATAGCTGTGGTAACACAGGCAGCGGTGAGTGGCAGAACAGGCAAGTTGCCTGAGTACAACCCTGCCCAGATTCCATGGGTACATATAAAGAGCAGCTAATCCATGCTGCTGTTCACTGCTGCCTATGCTATTGTGGCTTCATCTCTATTTGTAGCATGCTAGCTGTAGGAGGGCCAGCACACGTGTGTCTATGGAGCTAAGAATCACATGACACACTTGCCCCCAGGCTCCATGTGTAGATGTAGCCACAATTTCAAGGGACTAGACTGAACTGCACCTTATGGCAGCCAGCTAGCTGCAAGTCACATTCGTAATGCCAAAGGAGACAGCTGGGCTTTTCAAAAGCACTCAGTATTGGTTTACCTCTGTTCCCAATGAAGTCCGTGGTAATACCCACTAATTTCAATAGAACACAAGAATGGCTAAACTGGATCAGACCAACAATCCAAATAGTATAGTATTCTGTCTTCTGATGCCAGGTGCTCCAGAGGAAATGAATAGAACAAGCAATCATCGAGTGATCTGTCTCCTGTCATCCACTCCTAGCCGCAGGAGTGAGAAGCTGGGGACACCCAGAACATGGGGTTGCATTCCCGACAGCTTTGGCAATAGCCATGGATAGATTGACCTATCTTCCAAGAATTTATCTAATTCTCTTTGGAACCCATAGTATTTTGGCTTTCACAACATCCCCCTGGCTAAGCTCCACAGGTTGACTGTAAAAAGTAGCTAGGTGAGCACTGAGTCCTTTTGAAAATCCCACTCGGAATAACTAGCAAGGAGGAGAGATGCACGGAACCCTAGAGGAAGCTCCTGCAGCTGCTGTGATAGGCAGACAGTACACCCCATGTAGAGGAGCAACTATACCTTTAGAGATGATGCAGTCTATACATCTTCTCCTCCATGTAGGTACAAAACCAGCTCTCAGAAGAGTGCATAAATAAATGACTGAAACAAAGAGCACTTTAAAGCAGACACATCACCATAATATATTAAAAGTGTTCAAGAAAAATTTACTCGTGGCACTTGCTGACACACAGAAGTTCCACATGACTCAGTTGCTGTTTGGCCATAGAGACTAATCCTAATTCAGAAAGAAAAATTAATTTTGACAACCCCATTATCACATATAGCTATCAAGATCTTGGGAATGATATCAGAAGGACTTCAAATGAAACTGCGATAAGAGCACTCCTGATATTTTAACATGGTATCAGATTATTTCCTGCCTTACTAAAATCAAATGTAAGAACAGCTTTGGTAAAGGAAAGAGAGCAGGGAATCAATTATTTTAGAAGACTTCCCTGCTTAAAGACAACTCCAAACTCAAACCCAAATATTAACTCCGGGGACACACAAATTTTCAGAATTTTTCAGCTGATTTTTAGAACAAAAAAGTTAACAGTAAAGCTTTCAAAATGACACAGTAAAATGCACAGTCAGACACTGTGTTTTGTTTGTGTTTTACAAAGAATGAAAGGACAAAGTATATTTCAAGACAAGATTCTTAACTTTACGCAGCTGAGAAAATAGTTAAAGACTGTGCAATGGTCTGCTGAAACTAAACATGCACATAAATATGGTAGGATCAGGTCTTACTTTTTATGGTATATTAACAAAAATAAAAAACATTTAGCAGCTCAGTGTCTATTATCTTTGAATAATAAATATACCATGCATTACATTTTAAGTAGTTTCTCCTCTCTCAACAGTTATTTTTGAAAAATATAAATAAGATTGGAGAAAGTTTTGACTGAGATCTTTGTGGTGATGAGTTTGACTGTTCAGGAGAAAAGAGTTATTGGCAACACCTTTGCTTAAGAAACTCTCTATCAATCAAATTCTCAGTGTACCAAATATTGCATGCGACTCATCTTTATAAACCTAATAGCACAGAGAAAATGTCATTCTACTTCCATATTATCTACTGCAAACGTCTTAAACTGCTAGGAAAAGATTGGCACAGAACCCCCCCCCCCCAAAAAAAAACCAAACAAACAAAAAAAACCCATACACCGTTTTTATGGAAATGTGCAGTTCAACTTTATCTCCTCAACCGTTGAAAAGGTAATTACTTTTCCCTTAACATTTTTTTTTAAATAAAGTTAACAAAAACAGCCACCCCTGGGGCAAATACTTCCACGCTGTTAATGAATACTTAAGTTAAGGTCTGTTGGCTTCCCTTCCCCTTTCCCAGCCAATCACTGCTATGAAATGACTTTCTACTCCATAATTATTACGTACATAATGCAGAAAATCAACCTATAGTATTGCTCTCTTTCTGTGACTCTAATTCAGTACATTACAGATTTCTGTACATGATGCTGGCAGTGACTTAATAAAACTCCACAGCTCCATTTATATATATATATATATATATAAAACATGTGTATACCAAATATTTCCCCAAATGGCAAAAGTAATTCTATGAAATGTTACATTTCGTTTTTCTATAAATTAAAAGAGACGAACTAATACAGCTAAAACAGTTTTATTCTAGGATCATCTGTACTGCTTGCAAATCACTGAGAAGAAAATTAGATATTGTACCAAATATGCCATTAAGCCATTCAAAACTGCAATAGTCTGAGGACACTACATTAAAGGATCAAGCCATAAAACAATTTATAGCGCTCATCCATTTCACCCACAAGCAGTGAATAACAAGACTAAAAATTATACTTGACTAGATTTCCATAGCAAAGTACTTATGGGAGAGGGTGAAAAGCAAGAGGAGTAATTTTATGTAAGAACCTTCCCATGGGGGAAAAAAAATCTGTCATTTTTTTTTTCTTTCCAGAGTTAGATTTACTAAAACACATATTCTGAAGACATTTCTCCATTTACTTGTGGAAGAGGATTTTGAAATAGTACTTTCTGAAAAGCAGAATTTTTTATTTGGCTCTAAGAATCTACATTTCACAACAGTTTCTCTTTGTGGTACGCAAATGCATACAAGTAAGAATGCTGAACAAAGTATGGCACAAAACAGAGGCAAAAGGAAAATCACAGGTTTGTTGGAGCTGTATAAAATACCAGGAATCCTCCTACATTGTACTGCAGAAAGATGACATACTTAGACTGAGACAGGGCACATATATAGTTCAAACGAATATTGAATAGCAGTGTGATAATATCTGTAGAAAGATCAACGGCCAGACTCCTTAGGCCAAATGGGACCCATGAAGCTCTGGATTTGAGTTTTTATTACTCATCATTAGCACCTCCTCTGGAGTTCTCTTCTCCATTAAGGGAGCAATTGAAGGAAAAATAGATTTCAAAAATGACACCTGGACCTGTTAATTTAAATGCACTATGCAAAAAAGGTTTTAATTTATTTCCCTTAACTAAAGTAAATATAATCTCCAGGCAGTAGCTTCTCTTATTTTTATATAAAACTTTTTAAATGAATACTATCTCTGAATTTAAAAGTAGAATCTAATAATTCTACAAGTGTATTCCTTTAAGGAACAGCTACTTTTTGTATAGGTTACTGTAAGCTATTTCCCAGAGTCTCAACATATAAATATGTATGAATTATGAAATTTGACAAATATGAAAGTGACCCAAATATTGTTTAAAATACAAAAAAAAAGGAAGAGAATTTAGGAGTTGAATACATAATTCAACAGAAATCTTGCTGCTACTACTTTCCAAAATCTAAACATCACATTATACCACAAATCATCACTATTCAGCTGTGAACTGGAAATTCAGGTTGAATGGATTTTTATTTGTTTTTTAGTTTGAAATGAAATTGCTTTTTGTTGGAAGAAATTAAATTCAGTCATTGATGGGCTGATGAGAATCAAGCCAGGGGCTATAAAATGCATTGAGGGTGGAACAATCACATACAAAGGCTGTAAAGTTCTGGAATAACCTTCCAAGGGGAGTAGTAGGGGCAAAAACCATAATTGCTTTCAAATCTGAGCTTGATAAATTTATAGAGGGGATGGTATGATTAGCCTATTTTGGAAATTGACTGATATTTGGCTACGTGTGGTGGATTTGCAAGTGGCCTAAGAGGGGAGAATACATGGGGTGGGTTCTGAGTTATTACAGAGAATTGTTTCTTGGATAACTGGTTGTTGAGACTTGCCCACGTGCTCAGGGTTTAACTGATAGCCATATTTGGGGTTGGGAAGGAATTTTCCCCCAGGGCTGACTGGCCTGGGCTCTGGGAGTTTTTTGCCTTTCTCTGTAGCACAGGGCATGGTTCTCCTACCGGTGAATTCGCTGCATCTTAAAGTCCTTAAATCATGATTTAAGGAGGTAAATAACTCAGTCATAGGTTGGGGGCCTATTGCTGGAGTGGGTGGGTGAGGTCTTGAGGCCTACATTTTGCAGGAGGTCAGATTAGATGATCGTACTGATCCCTTCTGACCTTAAAGTCTATGAGTCTATTATGAATGGAGCAAATTTTGCTGCAAGCAAAATGAAAACAATAATCAGAATTGTGGATGACCCCAAGCTGGGGGGAATGGTAGAAACTCTGGAGGGCCTGGACAGGCTTCAGAGAGACTTAGATAAATTGGAGTATTGGGCCAAAAGAAATCTCATGAGGAGAACAAGTGCAAGGTCCTGCAGTTAGGACAGAAAAATCCCATGTATCGCTACAGGATGGGAACCGATCGGCTAAGTAGCAGCACTGTAGAAAAAGACCTGAGGGTTAGGGTGGACGGGAATATGGATATGAGTCAACAGTGTGCTCTTGTTGCCAAGAAGGCCAATGGCATGTTGGGCTGCGTCAGTAGGAGTGTTGCCAGCAGATCAACAAATGTGATTATTACCCTCTATACGGCACCGGTGAGGCCACCTCTGGAATAGTGTGTCCAGTTTTGGGCTCCCCACTACAGAAAGGATGTGGACAAATTAGAAAAAGTCCAATGGAGGGCAACGAAAATGATTAGGGGACTGGGGCACATGACTTCCGAGGAGAGACTGAAAGAACAAGGCTTATTTAGAAGAGAAGAGAAGACTGAGGAGGGATTTAATAGCAACCTTCGATTATTTGAAGGGGTGCTCCAAAGAGGAGGGAGGTTGTTCTCAGTAGTAACAGAGGACAGAACAAGGAATAATGGTTTCAAGTTGCAGGTGGGGTGGTCGAGGCTGGATATTAGGAAAAACTTTCTCACTAGGAGGGTGGTGAAGTATTGGAATGGGTTGCCTAGGGAGGTGGTGGAATCTCCGTCTTTGAAGATATTTAAGGCTGGGTTAAACAAACCCCTGGCTGGGATGATTTAGTGGGAGTGGTCCTGTTTTCAGCAGGGGGTTGGACAAGATGATCTCATGAGGTCTCTTCCAACCCTAAGATTCTATGAATCACAATTTCAGCTTATTACTATTCTTTCTTCCCTGCAACTACCGAAGTCCCTAGATAAACTGGCCCAGCTATGTCAATCATCTAGGAGGGTCTGTTTTCCTTTGGTTTTATATTGGAAAAAGTAGGAACATCATAATGGATTGTAAGGCTCTTTTTTTTTTTTTTTTTTTTTTTTAAATGAAAGCAAATGATTGCTAGGAGCGTAAATTTTAATTTTAAAAATGAAAAAGCTAGGCTCACGCTGCTTTTCCTTTAGAAAATAATCTTCAGACTAAATTCCTAAGGAGAGTGCCATAAGGAGATCTCTCTGCAAAAACAAAGAACAAACATCATAATCTGCCTCTTCCTACCATTCTCCTCTGTGAAGAGCTGTACTTTTGGCTGAATGCACTCGGCAATCAGCAGCCAGAGCTCACAACTTAGTTACCTGTTCCTGACACCTTCTATTTTCCTTCTCCAAAATCTCCAACCACATGGAGGAACCAGTGAGATATTCACTCCCCATATACCCCTCTCATTTATATTCTTAGCTTCAGTGGCATTCCCAGCACTGATGCCAGAAGAAACGGCAAATAGCACCTTAGCCATTGGAGCTACCCCCAAGACTTCCTGATAAAAGGAAGTCCTTTCAAAGGGAATGTCATTCGCAATTGGTGCTTAGTTAAAAGGCAGAATTAACTGTTCTCCCTTTCTATGGCTATATCTACACTTATAATTTTAAGTTGACTTAGTGAGTCTACACTTAAAATTAAAGTCAACTTAGAATCATAGAATAATAGGGGTGGAAGGGACCTCACGAGGTCATCTAGTCCAACCCCCTGCTAAAAAGCAGGACTACTCCCACTAAATCACCCCAGCCATGAGCACCGCAACAAACTTACTTTTAATGAGGAATTAAAATAGGTTGAGATTTACAATGTGTTACACCATGAGCATAACCAAAAAAGGCAGGCATCAACAGTGACACATTTCAGTTTCCTGTGCCTACCCCACTTTAATTCCTGTAGCCCTATACAATTTCTAAATTTCCCAGGGCTTCTCCCCAACCTTATTTCAGATCTTCTACATGATCATGAGTTCCATAGGTTTCTTCTGTCAGCTGCCCTCTTGATCAATAGCTTCCCAAGGTTCAGCTCCCATCTATCATGTGCTCTAATTGAAACAATACAGGAAAATTGCTCAAACTTTAGGTAATAAAGCACAGAGCTTCTTACTTAACAGTTCTTCTTGAAGAAGAGAATAGCCTGCAACAGCTTCCTAATAACTTCGGAGAGCAATTCAAAATAAAATTTTAGAAAATTTTATGGTGTGAAGTTCCTTGCATTGAAGGTGACCTCTTTTTTTGTGTTCAAACATTCAGATCATCTGAGATGCCTAAGACCACACCAAGCCAACATCCATTGATAAACCTGTTTTCTTGACTCCAATACATACAGAGAATACTATCCTAGAGACAGAAAGCTCAAAATGTTTCCCTAACAATGACAACCACTACTTCCTGCAAGTAAAAAAAAATATATTGAACTAAATACATCTAAAGTTGAAATGTGAGTGAGATATACAGGTAAAACATATCCAGTTAGATTATAATTCCATGGGATCAATTCTGCATAGATACTTTGCTGTTTTATGTCTTTTTTTGTAATCGTATATTATACAAACTACCATAAAGAAATATGAATCTGCTACATGACAACAAAATATTCTTTTGTTAAAATCATTCTAAAAAATTAATTGCTTTTCACCACTTACTTGAGTGTCTTTCCACTTGGTAATAAAGCTGTTCTCTGTATCCATTTGTCTGACCTGATCTTCATTTATCTGTTTAAAATGGATATTTCTGAAAGTTAGAGGGAAACTAAAGTAACACTTCATCATCCTTAGTGGATTATTTATGATTGCTAACACCACTAAGAAAATCAAGTAGGGTCAGTAGACCCATAAAGGAGTAATTATACTTACAACGTTCTTTATCTATTTGAGATATTTTTCCCATTATCAAACAGGAGACACTAATTTTTGTCAAATGAAAATCTGAAGAGATGATTATTCCATAAAATCTTCATACTACATTTTATCAACACATTTCTTCTGTGAGATAAAAAGAAGAGTGCTGAATTATGGGTCACAATGATTAGTGTCACCATGATTAAATCCAGTTGGAGACAGTGCTTTGGCAAAGGGCTTTGGAAGAAAACAGTATTTCTCTAAAATGCTCATCATTAGCAGAGTCAAGAGTCTAAGAATTCTCTCATATTTTAGCTCTAACAAGAACCATAATCGGTGAACAAAATAACACTTTCGAAGATTGCAATCTTGGAATTCACTAAAAACCATGTCATCTTTATGCCAGTTACATGAGTTGTGTGCACTCATTTGGAAAGAAGTGATTCACACCAACTCTATAAACACAGCTTTTTTTCTGTTCAGTCTAGACTAGTTCAGAATTGATGTCTATAAGCAGACAAACAGCAAAACCCAGAGGGTTGAAGCATCAGAGAATCCTGCACACTGTAAACCAATGAAACCGACACTGAACAAAAGACATTTGTGAAGACAACATCATTGTGCAAGATCATAAAATGCATAAGAATTCTCACACATTTTACAAAAATCTACTATCAGAGCACTTAGGTAACTACATTATATAAAACAAACAAGGAGTCCTGTGGCACTTTTAAAAACTAACAAATTTATTTATCACATGAGCTTTCAATAAATAAATTTGTTAGTCTTTAAAAGTACCACAGGACTTCTTGTTTGTTTTGCTAAACTAGACTAACATGGCTGCCCCTTTGGAACTTGTCTACATTACATAAGATACTTACATCAAAGAGTTGTACATAATTTTTAATTAGATCTTCAATTACGTTGACTTCTTCGCTAGTCTGCCCTTTAGTTTGAAATAAGCAAGATGAAAATACCATGGCTAGATTGTGAGGGTTCATATAATTGATTTCTGAACATTTCTGCACCCTGTTTGAAGGAGAATAAATCTGTTTAGAATACTCCATTGTTCTTGACACTGCTCAAGGCTTGACTCAAGGCCACTGAGTGTTTTTCCAAGAGTCGTATTTTCAAAAGAATAGATTTATTAAACAAAATTATTAGTCTATTTTTGTGACAAAATAACATCATGTGCTTTTACACAAACATTAATTAATGCTTTCTTTCTGCCTCCCATCTATGGGTGGCAGGCATCATGTCAGTAATCATTTGCCATTCTACTACAGTAAATCCTCAGATTTATAAGCACCAGAGTTACAAACTGACCGGTCAACCATACACCTCATTTGGAATTGGAAAAACACAAACAGGTAACAGAAGAGAACAAATTAAAAAGAAAAAGAAAAGAAAAAGAAAAGAAAAAGAAAAGTACAGTCCAGTACAGTGGTAACTGTAAAATATTAAAAAAATAAAGAAGTTTTAAAAAGATTTGACAAGTTAAGAAAACTGTTTCTGTGCTTGTTTCTTTTAAATTAAGATGGTTAAAAGCTGCATCTCTCTTCCGCATATAAAGTTTCAAAGCTGTATTAAGTCATTGTTCAACTGTAAACTTCTGAAAAAACTGTTCAGAGTTACAAACATTTCAGGGTTACGACCAACCTCCATTCCTGAAGTGTTCATAACTTTGAAGTAAGCTGAAGATAATCAAAAAATGGGAGAAGAGAAAGTGAAACTCTTAAAACATTTTCATTCCTATAGTGTTGGTGAAGAAGTTTTCTAAACAGTTTGTACTAGTTTTTTTCTCCTCACTGCTTCCAAGGCTGGACGGGACCATTTTGATCATCTTATCTGTTCTATATAAAACACACGCCATTAAACTTCCACAAACTAACTCCTAGAGCATATATTTCAGAAAAACATCCAATATTGATTTTAAAATCATCAGTGATGGAGAATCCACGACTAGCTTTTGTAAGTTGTTCTAATGGTTAATTACCTTCAAAGTTAAAAATTTAAACTGTATTTCCAGTCTGAATTTGTCTAGTTGCCACTTTAGCAATGGGATCGTGCTAAATTGAAGAGCCCATTATGAAACATTATTCCTTGTGCAAATGGTCATAGACAATAATCAAATCAATCCTTAACCTTCACTTTGTAAAGCTAAATGGATAAAGCTCTTTGAGTCTCTCTCTATAAGATATGTTAATCCTTTAATTGTTCTCATGGCTCTTCTCTGAACCCTCTCCAATTTATTAACAATTGTCTCCAATTTTGGGCACCAGAGCTGGACATAGTATTCTAGAAGCAGTCACACTAGTGCCAAATAGAGAGGTGAAATTCCTACTTGAGATTCCCCTGGCTATGCGTTACAGGATTGCATTAACTCTTTTGGCCACAGCATCACACTGGGATCTCGTGTTCAGCTTATTAACCTTCCACTACAATCCCCTCCAATCTTTTTCAGTCACTAATATACATGTACATACATGCTTAAGCATATTATGATACAAATGATTCTTTAAGAAACAACCAACATGAAACTAGGAGCCAACTTTTGCTACGTCTGATTAAAGTGGACACCCTTAAACACTCACTATTTACTGATTTTACCATTTTTTACTGCATTTCCTTTACTTGGAAGAGGAGAAAAACAAACAGAGTCCTGTGGCACTTTTAAAGACTAAGATTTATTTATCGCATGAGCTTTCGTGGGAGAAAGTCCCACTTTGTCAGACGCTTTGCAGAGGAGGTTACTTATCCATAACGGCAGGTTCTTCAAGATGTGTGGTCTCTATCTGTATTCCACCGTGGAACAGTTGCTTGGGTACCATACACCTGGAACTGAAGAATTTGAAAGCAACATCCACATATGTACCCTAGCTCACCTCGTGCCTCCAGCTAAGGGAATAAAGGATAGCCAGACCAACCACCTGTCCAGTTCCTTCTCCACCATAAATCAAATAAGATCTGAAGCAGAGAGGAAGGAGGGCGGGTAGTAGAACAGAAATAGGGACCACATATCTGAAGAATCTCCAATTTTACAGGTAAGTAGCCTCCTGTTCTTCAAGTGAGGCTTTACTGCATTCCACTGTGGATGACTGACAAGAGTACCTAAGTAGAAGGAGGATGCAGATGGTAGGGTTGAGAGATGTATTGTCATCCCAAAAGAGAGATCAGCATAGAAGTCCTGCACTAGGACATAATGCCTTGCAAATGTGTGAAGGGAGACCCATGTGACCACTTTACAGATTTCTAGGAGGGCTACTACCTGAAGAAAATTTGGCTGGGCTGTGGTGGAATGAGTGGAGAGGTGAAAAGGTTCAAAAGCGAATAGAGCAGAATGCAGAAAAAGACGGTATGGAGACTGGGTGGAGATGACATGCCCTCTGATTCTTTTTGCTATAGCAATAAGTAACCTTAGAGATTTCCTGATGAGTTTTTACTACAGAGAACAAAACCAAAGGACTCTTGAAGGGAGTGGAGTTTTCACTTTTATGTGGAAGCATGCAGTTTTGAGAAGAACACAAATAAGGGAATGAATTGATTAAGGTAAAATTCAGAAACAACTTTAGGGATAAATTCGAGGCATAGATGCAAAGAAATCTTGTCCTTCGGGAATGAAGTGTACAGAAGATCTGCTATCATTTCTCCAAGCTCACCAACCCTTCTCCATCCTTGTAGTCTGACGTGATGGCTACAAGGAAAGAATCTTATGAAAAGGATGGGCATGGACTAAGTAGCTAAAGGCTACAAGGATGGGCCTTGTGAGTAACAAGAAAACAAGGTTTAGGTCCCATTGGGGAGTAGGCTTCTGAACAGATGGGCAAGCTCTTAGTAGGACTTTCCAGAATCTATTAGTCAGCAGATGTACAAAAAATAAGTAGCCCTGAAAAAGTGGGTGGTATGCACCGATTGTTGCCAAGTGGACTTGCAAGAAGCTCATGGACAAAGCTGTTGTTTTCAAAGATAGGCTATAGTCCAAGATGAAAGACATACCTGTAGTGTCTGGAAGAATGCCTCTTTGGTGGGCCAAAGAAGAAACACTCTTCCATTTAGCTAAGTAACATTTTGTAGTAGAGTCCATTCTACTATTAGAGAGGATGTCTTGTACAGTTGTTGTACATTAATATTTTAATGACCATGTCCATCCAAATATCAAGCCCTGAGGAGGAGTGGATACAGATCAGAGTGTTTGATCTTTCCATCCCATCGGGTTAGCAGCTTGTGGAACATTGATTGAGGATTGGGATAACATAAGTAAGAGGCTGGGAAACCAGAACCATCTGGGTCTGAAGGGGGTGATCAGGATGACCCACACTCTGTCCTGCTGAATTCTGTGTAGAACTTGAGGCAGGAGCAATAGTGGAGTGAAGGCATTGTTGAACTGGTCCAACCAAGGAAGAAACAGAGCATTGCTCAAGCAGTGGTGACTTAGGGTTCCTCCAGAATAAAATGCGGTGCATTTTCTGTTTGCTAGAAAGTGGTGAACAGATCCCGGGTAGGGATTCCTTATAGAGTGAAAATATTGCAGAGTACCTAATTATGGATCTCCCACTTGTGGTTGACTGTGAATGTCTACTGAGGGAATGTACAAGCACACTGTTTCCCCAGAAGTTAGGCTGACAATAGTGTGCTTTGATTGCTGATCACCAGTTCCAGAGGCTGACTGCTTCTACACCCGGAGAGGTGGATCTCACTCCCCACTGCTTGTTGATATAGAAGACAGTCATAATGTTGTCTGATATTATAAAGGATGTGATGAGGGCAGATGAACGAAAGACAGGACTTGCACGTTTTCCAGTCCGCTAACTCCTCCAAGATATTGATACGTATCCTGGACTCTGAAGATGTCCAGGTTCCTTGTGCTGGGTGGCTGTTCACACCTCCCCCTCCACCTCCCCGCTCTCCTCCCCCCAAGCTAATATGGAGGCATCTGTAAAAATGGCCTGTCTGGAAAAGAAGGGGACACACATACCTAAAGAGAATCTGTGTACCATAGCAGTGAAGACACTATCTTGGCTGAAACTGTCACCATGAGGCTCATGGAATTATGGCTTGGGAAGTAAAGTGACTTGGGAAGAAAAGTGCAGCCATTTACAAAGAAGGTAGAGTCTTGCAAATGCAGTGATGTAGCTGCATGATGCCATATGAGCTAGGAGATAGAGTCCAATTTTGACTAGTAGTCAAATGCTGCTTGCAACATGAGCTACGATATTGTTCATGGTCAGGAATCTCGCCCTTAAGTAAGTATGCTCTTGCCATCAGGGCTGGGTTGTGGGCACCAGAACTAGTGCCTGGAGCCAGAGTCCACAATCACAAGTCAGCTGGGTCAGGATATCAGTTCAAAAGCCAGAGACAGATTGGAGATCAGAACCACAAGCCAGAGGGTCAGAGCCAAGCCATATTAGGATCTCAGGATGTCAAGATGGTGATGCAGAAGGATGCAGTCTGGAACAGGGTGGATCCCCGTTTTTCATACAGCTTCCTGTTCCTTAAGTAGGGTCAGAAGGCCAATCAGCTGCTCCAGGACTCTGCTAATGGCATATCCGGGACAGAGCCTCTTACTGGGGCTGGACTTCATGAGTCCTGGTCAGCAGATGGTCCAGTGGAAGGCTCCAGCACAGCTGCTCCTGTAAATTCTGTGGACCCAGCTTCTAGGCCTGGGAATCATGACATCACCCCCTTCTATAGGCTATGTCTACACTGGATAATTTAAGTCAACTTTAACTAAGTCGACTTAGTGTGTCCCCACAAAAATAAAGTCGACTTAAAGGGGAACTTAAAAAGTCGACCTAGTGCGTCCACACTGGATGCTCTAGGTCAACTTTGTGGGGCTAGAGGGACCTAGGCCAGGTCCATGGGGGGGGGCACCCCTTGCCCAATGCCAGGGGCTCAGCCTTTGCCCCATTGTACCTAGATACAATGGGGCAAAGGGGGTCAGGGACCCTGGCAGGGCATAGGGGAAGGGTGGGCAGGTCTCTGCCCTGCCAGGTGGGGGGGGGCATGCCAGGCTACCCCTGTGCCCTCCCCCTCCCCCGGCAGGGAGGGCATTGGTGTAGCCCTGGGGTAGCCCTAAGTCGACTTAGGGCTACCCCACGGCTACACTGGATTAAGTCGATGCTAGGGAGTCGACTTAAGCCTTAGGTCTACTCAAAAGCAGGTGTTATAAAGTCGACTTTATTTTCCTTAAGTCGACTTAAGGAAACTGTAGTGTAGACGCAGGGTAATTAAGTCGACTTAATTAAGCTTAAGTCAACTTAATTTACCAGTATAGACACAGCCATAGGGGTGCCAGGTTTCTCAGGGAGGCTCCTATGGAAGGCCTGAACCAAGTCAGGAGTATGAACATTCTCTGCTGGCTCCCAAATGTGTTCCACTGGGCTGTAATCTTCCCAATCAACCAGGTACTGCAATTTAGCCCTTGACTTTGGAAATCAAGGACTTCGTGGACAAGGCATTCCTCCTGACTTTGTACTTGTACTGGTGGAAGTGGAGATTGGGCTATATGGGGAAACACGTAGGGCTTTAGACCAGGGGTGTAGCCAGCCTCCATTTTCCTGAGTCTCCAAGGGGGGCCTGGCCAGTTCTGCCTCCAGTCACATGCCTAGCAACTGGAGAGTTGGGTGGAGGAAAAGGAGAAGAAGGAGGAGGAGGGAGGGGAGAAGCAGCCCAGCCCCTGCTGCATCAAGGCCACAATGGCTGCCTGGGGCCGGAGCTGCAAGGCTGCTGACCCAGAGGACCCACCCAGACTCACCCGTAGCTATGCACCTGCTTTAGAAGTGACACGTAGATTACAGGATGGACCCCAGGGACTAAGGGATCTGGAGCTCAAAGGTGACTGGTTTGATCTGTTGCTAAATTCAATACATAGAAAGCATAGATGACTGGCTTCACAGAGGTGGCTCTCACCACCACCTTGCAACAGAGACTCAGTGGTGAGGCTGCATCCAACCTGACATCACAAGGGTTGGATTTGCCTAAGAGGTTCATGACCCAGGGAGTGGGGAGGAAAGGGGCTGCAGCGTGATCTCCCACCAATGGCCTGAGCTCCCTACCACCATCCTGGAATTAAGGCTCTTGGTACCACAAGAGAGAAAGCAGGTCCTGCAAGCATCACATGCAGAAAGAAGGAACTAAGAGGGTGCTGGGCTAGCAGCACCTCATATACCAGGGCACGGGGCTCCAGAGTCACCAGAACCAGCCCTACAGATACTGCTAATGCAAAAAAATCTCCAAGAGTCATGCACATGGGTATGCACACACCTGGCGTGGAACTGACATGAACGAGCACTCAAAGAAGAATCCATTATGGCTTTATTCCTTAACTCAGTATATTGTTCTAAAGCAGGTACTCCAGAACCCCCACTTCACATATTCAGCTGGTTTATTACAAATATTAGTGGACATGTGCAATTAATTCCACAAACACATCAACCCCCTTGCCGCATTTAACACCAATTAACACCAATTCATTTAATTCAGCCTGAACTTGTGCAGAAGCATCCAAGTTGTACAATTCTGGTACACTCTTCAGAGCTTACTCAACATCTTGGAAAGAGACATAGGTTTTGTTATGTGCCTTGGCCTGCATTTCAAACATTCCCTGGGGCTGTTACACTTGCAAAATTAAAAAGTAATGAAACACAGCTAGGAAAATTAATTCTTAAAGCCATCATACATATCAGACTCTCCCTCAGAGCCTTCCTTTCTCAGGAACTGATATGCATGATGGAGCTTATGAGAAAGGGCTTTTTAAAATCCTTTTAACTCCCTAGGTCCTTCTGCCCCATCTTTCTTGGACGATGATAGATTTCAGGTAGGATGGTCTTAATAGGTTCATTTAAAATTCACTATACATCTGCACTTTCCTGCCAGTGCAAGATTGTTCCTTAAAGTATATTGGTATCTACTGTTACAATTAAAATGAGAGGAAAAACACATTTTGTAGATACAAATTAATATGAATCCTATTAATTCTATTTATGAATCAGTAAAATGAGCTATGACTCGCAATGGTACATATTGATATATGAAGTGTTAATGACATTTCAATAATGCCAGTGAAGTAGGAAATGCTTATTGAGTGTTCTCTACTACAGTGTGAAATCTGAGTCAATTTGCTGACACACTGACCTGTAAAGATGTTCAATTAAAGCTGCCAAAGTTGCCCTATTGACTGGTGGAAGGGTATGAATATAAGTTCCATACTTCCTTACTCGTTCCTTTTCATTCTGTGTATCTAGTGGGGGAAGGAAATAAAAAGTCACTGGACATTCACCACAATGCACAAGAATGACACTGATCTACTACAATGGCAACATCTAGTCATTTAAAATTGCTATTCAGCCAACCAGCCTGCTTTTCGCAAACACAATACAAATAATATGTTATCAGCACAGTCTGTTATTGTACAGCATTTGAAGGAAAACAGCATCCAATATAATGAGGCTACGTACTATAAGATCTGTATTCAAGAATCATTTTAAGCAGAATTCTCCCGAAAGCAACAGTAAATTGTTTTTCAAAGAATGCTTTAACGTGTACAGAGTGCATGGGTGTGCATGTGTCGGTAGTTTGTAAATTCCTTCAATTTGAGAAAGAACACACTTTTTTTTTTTTTACACTATTACTATTCGTATTGTAAAGTGCATAGATGACCCAAACAGGGATTGAAACACACAATGCCGCAAACAGCTTACAATCTAAACAGACTAGACAGATGAATGGTGAGATGAGAAGCACAGGGTCACTGAAGCCTGGTCTACGCTGCAAAGTTACGTCAAGGGAAGGTGCTTTCTGTCAACCACATAATGTGCGTCTCCACTGCCAAGCCCATTGCGCCGACCTAACTTTCCAGAAGTGTCGAGTTAATAAAATCATGTCCATAAGACCCATAATACTAAAATTTAAGTGGATGGATTGAATGAGGAGTAGTGTAGGCAGAGTGTTATGTAAATCAACATTATTGGACTCCAGGAGGTGTCCTGCAATGCTTTGCTATGAGCGCTCTGGACTTAGTTTTTGATTCCACTGTACCATGATCACATACACAGAAAACATCCCATCCCCTGCTTAAGCCCCAGGAAATCTTGAAATCCCATTTCCTATTTGGTCAGCTTGGAGAGTTCTCCAGCACAACTGATTATAGTGACTGCATGCCCCTAATGCACTCCATTCTGGAGTAGACCTAGGTGCCTCATCAGGGGCAGAAGAGTTTGTTCAAGCTCAGCAGTGATTCAACAGAAGAAACCTTGATATCTATGAAAAGGAATCTCTTAGTATAGTGGAGAAGGGGTACAGGTAGTAGTCCTGGGTTAAAATCAAAGAGCTAAGGCAGGTGTATCAAAAAAAACAAGGGAGGTGAACAGTCTTTCTGGCTCATCATCAAAGACAAGCTACTTTTATGAGGAGCTGCATGCAATTCTTGATGGCAACCCCACGACTGCACCCAGATGCAGCGTTGATACCTCAAGGGAATCTGAGTCCCGACTCACTGACTATGAGACAGTTGACAAGGAAGAGGAGAACCGTGGCAGATGAGTGGGGTTTCCATTCTTCACAAAAGCCAGGAGCTGTTTTCAACCCCAGAGCAGTCCAGCCAGACACAGGACAGCATCTTGATTGACTGACAGATGCTGAGAAGGCAAATTTGGGGAGTATGTAATGTAAATCACAGTGCTGAGATTACATCCTCTGTTGGGTTCAGGTTAACAGGTAAATTAATAGGAAAAAAAATATTAGGTCTTGTGGAGATGGGCTTCCTCACTAGTGCTCCAGTTATAAGAGGGTTGTCCCCGGAAAAGACTTTTCATATGCACAGGGATGGCTCGAGAATCCTCCATAGATATCTTCAGGAAACTTTCATGGAGTTACTCTGCAATCCTTTGCAAAAGGTTTCTTGGGAGAGCAACCTTATTTCTTTTACCACTATAGGACACTTTTCCATGCCATTCTATTATATGTGCCACCATCATTGTGGAACACAGAATACCAACAGAAGGACCAGATCTGTCTCCAGATGCTTGCAGCAACTGCTCCCTTTCCACCTGTGTAATTAAATACTCTTATTTATTACATGCATGGGATGTGTGGCATGGGAGGGGATGTGCTAGGACAGTACTGCAAGAGGAGGGTGGAATGGAAGACACAGTACAGATAAATGATGCACATAACAAAAATGGGTTTTCAATGCCTCCCTGTGGCACAGAGCTCCTTGCTGGGCTCTCAAGGTTACACTGGTAACTGGCAGCTCAAAGTCTGCACCCAGCCTATTTGCTTTCATGACCCAACCCAACAGAAACTTCTTACCCTTTGCCTCGCAGACATTATGGAGCACACAGCAGGCAGATACAACTATAGACCACTGAGGTCTAACCCAATGAGTAAACTGCACCTATGAAGCTTTAAACACCCAAAAGCACTTTCCCCCACCTTTCTGCACTTACTCAGCCTATTATTGAGCCGCTCTTTATCACTGTCAAGGTGTTCAGTGTCCCTCAGACTGGGGCTCCTAGGATCACTATTGGAATTTCAACATCATCAATAGTTATTTTTTAGTTCAGAAAAGAAGCCTCTACCTTGAATCTTTCTGAAAAAACCTGAGCTCCTAAAGATGTGCACATCATGTACTTTTCCAAACCAACCTAAGTTAATGTCAATGAAGTGTCCCCTGTGATCCAAGAATGCTTGCAACAACATGGAAAAACATCCCTTTCAGTTTATGTACTCTGTGGCAAGGCAGTCTGGTGCTAAGATAGGGATGTGTGTGCCATCTCTTGCCCTTCCATAGTTAGGCATCCTGTCGCAGCCAAACCATCCACTATGTACTATACATTTCCAAAACTCACTACCCTTCTTAGCCCTATTCTATACTTGCCACACTCTTTGGCGGCATTTGATGGGAAATATGCGAGGAATGTAAAATACCTTGCATATCTTCTGCTGACTTCTTAACTGCTCCCTACATATTACACTAAGCCGACCAGAAATGGTATCTGGTCGGCATAGCGTTTCTACGGTTACAAAGCTGGTGTTACAGCTCTGGTTCTGTGTTCAATTGAGCGCATCTACACAAATGGCTCAATCGAACCCGAAAGATCATGCTGACGACGGCAATTTTGCCGCCGTCAGTATAGACTTACCCTCAGTAGAAGTCTATATCCTTGAATCACAACTTCCATCACAGTGAATTTACCGACTCCAAATTGATTCTCAACTGACTGGTATCAGTTTGGTGTTGCTGATTTCCATAGAGCGGTGACCAGTTGCTTCTCCACTGTCAGAGCAGATCTCAGGAGCGTATTCGTGTGCCTCAATGCTGAGAACAGCTCTGCAGGAAGCTCCAGGAAAGTGGTCTTATGCATCTGCAAGTTCTGCAGCCACTGCTTATTATCCCAGAACTTCATAATGATGCAATCCCACCCATCATTGCTTGTTTCCCAGAACCAAAACCAGTATTCCACTGAGTTCAACCACTGCACAACAGCCACACACAATCGTGAACTGTTTTGCTCTATGGCTTGCAACAAGTTGGCTTGAGTAACACTGCAGTTTTCCATGCTGTGTAGCCTCTCTCAGCCTTGGAAATACTGCAAAAAAATTATAAGTTGATCGTGACATTCAACAATAGCACAGAGCTGAGTGGACTCCATGCTTTTCCTGTAATTGAATATGCATGGCAGAGCCAGGATTTCAAAAAATGGCATGATAAAGTGCATATCAGTTTGTTGCTCACATCAGAAGAGGGGTCGAGGGAAGACTCTGCATCATGGGAGACCGAACACTTTCCAAAAAGCCTGTGTGGGCTAGCTGTACTGTAGGTGCCCATGGTGCACTGCTCTGCTTATTGACACACGCACGAATGATGGGGATGCACTCCCATGTGGGTGTAATCAACCAACTTCATTAGTAGAGTGAGTGAATGACAACTGAAATTAAATCAACTTCACTTCCAAGTGTAGACATAGCCTTAATAGAGGTGAAGTTACTTGACCATGATTACAAAGCAGGTCAGTGGACAAGCCCATGATTGAGTCAGGTTATCCACTGATACACACTGTTCTCTACCTGGCATCTATTTTGACTCTACATCATGGCTCACAACCAGTGAGCTGCAGTGTCCTTCAAAGTGGCCCGCCTCTCACTTCCCACTGGCTGCAGAAGAGAGCTGCTGCCTAAGGATCTGGTGGAGTGTGTTGCCATGGAGCAAAAAGATCATGTACTCAAGAGAATGGGAGATTAATGCTCCCTAACCTTTGCTGTATCAGGGAGCATGGAAAAGTGCTATGCCTTGTTCCATAAGTATTGGGGTCCCTGTTGGAGCCAGGAGAGAAGATAAGCAATCCTGTCCCCCCGCTCCAGCAGAGAGCCAAGTGCTTGGCCTAGGTTCTTAGGTGCTGAGTCCCTGCTGAAGACAGAGGGAAGGGAGCATTGAACTCCCATCTCCCTGACTGTAGAAGGGAGCCTCTGACTAGGGACCCAGGTGGATTGCACAGGGCTACAGGACACATGTGGTTTCCCTGCTGCAGCCAGGGGGATGGAAGATCAGCAATGAGACAGCCTCCTTGCTGAACTCCTTCTGTTTGGCTGCAGTATGGGTGGAGGTTGGGGAAAGGAGCTGCTGGCAGAGCAGCCACCATGCTTGAGGAGGGGCAGAAGTCTAAAAATCAGTGTTTTAGCAGGCCACCCACTGTGACTTAGCTGCCAGGCCATGTGCTTCAGTGTGTAGTGACAGTCACTCATCTACACTAGTGCTTTGTCTGTGAGAGTGAGATATACTGTGAGTAATCTCTAGGTGTAAAATAGTGAAGGTAAAAATGAGCACAGTCGCACCAAAATGTGTACTTTAAATATGCAGTGATTTCTAATCCTTAATGGTAGATACATCAACACATTTATGAGCTGAGGGACTGGTGGCCCTTCAGGATTTTAAAAATGATATTTGTGGCCCTCAAAACAAAAATATTGGGAACCACCGCTCTATATTGTGCCTATGACTGAACCTGCTGCCTATCTTGCCAGGGCCAGGAATAAAACCACTAACTCGTAGCATGTTTTCTTTCCCTTCTCTTTGTTTCTGCCTCAATTCTTGTTTGGCAAATTTTCTGTTCTAACTAACCACTAACCACCTCTATCAAGAGTTTAGCAATATGGTGTATTAAGAATACTACATAAAAACAGAATACACCTACCTTTTAAAAAAAAAAAAAATACCTGGACAATATAAAATACTGATTTAAAATTTCTGTTCCACATACTCCTCTTGTGTATTTATCCTCTCCATATAGTTATTTATAACTGTCACACAAGTACTCCCGGTAATATTAAGTTACAACACGATTCTTTGCTACAAAGTAGTCACATGAGCTAATCAAGATGTTAGTCAATGAGACTTCATGATGGACCATAATTTGAGTGATTTTTGTAATAATATATATTGAATTCCTTTACTGAATATTCAATAATCTAATGTAGGCTGTATGTTTATATGCTAAATATAAAATGCAATATTTTGTATTGAAAAATGTTAATAAATATGCAAATTTACATGTTATTTTCCTAAAACATCACTTCCGAGTTACAGACAATGCTGTTATATATTTTACCCTGTATTTATTACCTAGTGCAGAGATCCAATATGGATAAAGCTCTTTGGTGAGAAGTGCATCATCTATTTTAGACAGGAAACATTTCAGTACATCAGTCACATCTTCCAATTGATGCGTTCCAGCTCTCAGTTTAACACTCCTTGCATCTTTTTTGAAGCTCTCTAGCAGCTCACTCACATGGGAAGGGTTGCCATTTTTAAAGTAGATTTGTTTGCTACCTAAGCCTTAAATATAGGAAAACAAAGGAAAAATCAAATGTTATTTTAAAATCAAAACATTATTACTTACACAACACTGACCAGCACCACCAACCCAGTCACGGTTAAGAGATGCTCCCTTCATAGTGCAATTTTATTTATGTCACACTCTTCTATGATCACAACTTTAGGAAGAGTTTAAAACAATTACAAATTTCAATGATCACTTGTGAACTTTTTAAAATGATGATAGAAAAGGCAATCAAGGGAAAGGGTGCTCCTTTGCTATACACAAGGTGATTCCTTTTAAGTTGAATACAGCTGCAGTTCAGCCCGTCCCCCAGTGATCAACTGTACCATCATTCAGAACTCATCTAAAATATTTTAGTGTGTGTATTCACTCTGAGATGTTTGTCTCTGGCGGCCTTAACAACAGCACTCCTGATGCTCTCTCTCATTTTCAGGTAGACAAGTTCCAAACATTGGCACCAGAAGGAAGCCACTGGAAATTCCACAGTTGCTGTGAGTGGACTAGAAGTTTAAATAGACACTGACAACTTGAAATATAATATACCTGAAAATATGTTATGAACATCACCTTTGACTACTACAATTGAAAACACTAGGGATAAAGCCTATTACATTAAGTTGGTTAACAGTGTGCATTTGACAGCATTGGATGTACTCAGTTTCATTGTTTCTCTTTGTAGAGGCTGTTTTTCCCTTGCTTCCCTTTTAAAAAGGCTGACTCCATTGCCAACTAGTTCACATTTCCCACAAGTACATCCCTGCTTTCTTCCATGCCACCCCTTATATATGGGGGAGAGGGGAACTCTGTCAAAATCCATGAAAATCACGAGTGTGCACTCTCCTTCAAACTCACCTCTACTGTATTATCTAAAAATCCTATCATCTGATAGTGGTTCTGCATTGTTAGCCTTAGCCGTGGGGTATGGAAAATTCATGTACGGCAATTTATTCTTTTTCTAGGCATGTTTCAAGTAGAAATCATCACTCTACTACGCTAGCAAGAAATAAGCATCCAAGTGTCTTAACTTTAGATAATTAGTATTCTGAGTGTGGGAAAAATAAACTAAATCACCATAGCACATTAAAAAAGATACCATATACCTCTGAGCTAAGAACAAACATTTTAACCCTGAGGTTAACTTTTTAAAGAGAAGTTAAAAATGTGTGAAAACAGGAGGTTAGCCTAAATATACCTTCTCCTTTATACCTGCAGCATCAGACTTCCCCTGGTGCAGTAACGGTTCAACATATACAACTAATTATGATGCTTGGAAGAATAAAATGTTACTTATAAAAATTATTCTGCTTGCAAATGAATAAAAAATAATTAAGCAAACAATTCTTCTTGGATTCAGCCGAGAACTGATAGTGTTGCCATATTCAAAGCAAAAGGTATTCGGTTAGTCAAACCACCAGCATTAAAATATGTATGCAAGGAGCATGTTTAATTAAAACTATTCCATGCTGACAGAGGCCACAGGCAGCCACTGTAATATTCTGGAAGCATATCCTTATATGGCAGATCTGTATATACCACTTCAAAACAGTAGGCTTGATTAATTCTCAGTTGTGTAAAAGGTGAAGCCAATTTGCACAAACCATCTATACTTCTACAGGAAGCTGTGCTGGAGGGAGATTTACCTTAGCGGAGCACAGGTGAAAGCACTCACTCCACCTGTCCTCCTGCTCTTTCTTTCAAGTTGGCTTGGTTCACTTCCTGGACTGAGCAGACCAGCTCTGGGTGCCCAGGTGGAATGGGGGTTGCAGACAGCTTGCACAGCTGTATGTGGCAGATTTTCTGCCAGATGGAGGCTAAAGGTTGGGCTTCACCATTCAGTGAATCAAACCCCGCAACATAAAAATGCAAAAGGAATGCGTGGATTGCCAGCCACTTTCAAGTTTTGTTTCTCATAGTTCCACCCGTAATCAGGTACACTGCACTCTAGCATATCAAAGCCAACACAAAGCACCTGCTAAATGCAGAGACAGGGTTAATGAAAGAATATGGGTTTTATACACAGTAGTACATAAACTCATTCAGTGCAATCAGATAGAGATGCTTCTTAAGTATTATAGAAATGATACTAGGAGTTCAGCGAGTTGAATAAAATCTCTACTCAACTTACCATACTGTGTAACAAATGCTATACAGCTGTTCACTATAATAGGAACGTCATTTTTGCTGAGCTGCTGATCTTGTAAGGCATTACCATCTGTACCTGCTGCTTTTTCAATTGCAGTATGCCAGACCGTGAAATCCAACTTCGTATGACCATGGATGTATAATGTTCTGCAAAGTTTAAAAATATTTTGAAACAGCAATAAGAAAACTTCTCACTGTACCAAAGCAGCATAGTAGTGCTCATGAAAAATGAATACAAGCAAACAGGCTCAAGGTAATATTTGGAATAAGGCATCAGTGCACCTGACAAATACACTCCAGGAGGCTGTTGTAATGGCCTACTCTACTATTAGTGCCTTCATTTCTCAACAAAATACTATCCACAGAGGTACAAGTATTATATACTGCTTCGAGCATACGGTACAGTAGAGGCAGAATAGAATCCATGGACCTTTGCATAAGATTTGGGATAGGGCCTTTATTAATGCTCTACTCTTTTTGCTCTTGTGAACCCACTCCTGAGTTACAGTTTGGTACAGATCATAGTCTCATTCCAAACTTTGTAAGATTAACTCATGCTTTCCTTCTCTTTGCTCTTTTCTTCTCATGATCCAGAACTGGAGACTACCCAACCCAGGAGTGCAGACAGAGGTCTCTGTGGGGAGGTGGAGATACCTGAACTAGTTCCTTTTCTCCATCCTCTCTGCTGCACAGAACTGTGATTGCCCAGAGAATTTTATAGATTTAGGGCAGGGAAGCAGATTGGGGAGAAGAGACTCTACACATGTGGAGCACCATGGAAAAGTAAAAACAAAAAAGGAGTCCTATGGCACTTTTAAAGACTAACAAATGTATTTATTGCATGCACTTTCGCGCAAGAAAATCCCACTTTGTCAGATGCTTTGAAGATGGGGAACTTACAGAATGGGAAGAAAATCAATGAAGGGAAGTGTAAGACATAAAGATCAGGTCAGGCTGTAACAGCAAAACAAAGCAGATGTTAAGTAAATTAGCCAGTCTCTACTCATTTCCTTACTATAAGGCACGTTTCTGTCTGGGTTTTATTTAACCTATCAGAAATAATCCTCACTCTTTGCCCTTGCCTAACTTTAACTCCTGTGTGGCAGCTCCAAGATCTGTTTAATGGTCTACGCAAGACAAAAAGTGTTCACATATCTAATGATCATACCAGCTTGATTTCTTTCCAGCAGGAGGAGACTAGGAACCATATTTATTGTGTTAGTTATCACTGAATTCTATTAATGAGTAACATTTTATTTATTTACAATACAGTACACCCAGCTCACTTACAGCTCGTTTCAGCATAGCCAAGAGATGATGCAGTTGCCTTCAACCCTGCCAAATCCTCTGGCCAGAGTTAGCCCGACCATATAGGTGAACTAGGCAGTCACCTAGGGTGCCAGGCTTTAAGGGGCAATGGAAGTGAATTTTTTTCTCTATTTAAAAATATATATTAATATGTTATCTCTTATAAATGAAAGTATTGCTATCTGTCAGGGGCGCCAAATTCACAGTTTGCCTAGGGCACAAAAAACCCTTGGGCCAGCCCTGCCTGTGGCAGGATCAGAGGTGAAAAGGCAGCAGGCACCAAATCATAGAACAATAGGGTTGGAAGGGACCTCACGAGGTCATCTAGTCCAAGCCCCTGCTAAAAAGCAGGACCACTCCCACTAAATCACCCCAGTCAGGGTTTTGTCTAACCAAGACTTAAAAATCTCCAAAGATGGAGATTCTACCACCTCCCTAGATAGCCCATTCCAATGCTTCACCACCCTCCTAGTGAGAAAGTTTTTCCTAATATCCAACCTTGACCTCCCCAGCTGTAATTTGAAACCATTGCTCCTTGTTCTGTCCTCTGTTACCCTCGAGAACAGCCTAGCTCCCTCCTCTTTGGAGCAACCCTTCAAGTAGTTGAAGGTTGCTATCAAATCTCCCCTCAGTCTTCTCTTCTGTAGACTAAATAAGCCTAGTTCCTTCAGTCTCTCCTCATAAGTCATGTGCCCCAGCCCCCTAATCATTTTTGTTGCCCTCCGCTGGACTCTTTCTAATTTGTCCACATCCTTTCTGTAGTGGGGAGCCCAAAACTGGACACAGTAATCCAGATGCGGCCTCACCAGTGTCGAATAGAGGGGAATTATCACATCCCTCGATCTGCTGGCAATACTCCTACTGATGCAGCCTAATATGCCATTGGC
>ML685769.1:31180654-31195749 GCA_007922175.1 Pelusios castaneus | reverse complement strand
GTCCTTCCTGAACAATTTATATCCATCCATGGCAGTGCTCCAGTCATGCAAGTTATCCCACCATGTTTCTGTTATTCCAATTATATCATAGTTCCTTGTCTGTGCCAGTACTACCAATTCTTCCTGCTTGTTTCCCAGGCTCCTTGCATTTGTGTACAGGCACCTAAGATACCGGGCCCAGTGCCCTACTTTGCCCTGTCGATTCTCCCTCCTGTCGCATCTTCCTTCTTGCAATTTCTCCCGGTGTCCTCCTTTCCCACTCGCCTGAGGTATTATGACTTCATCAGGAAATAAAAAACAATTATTTGACACCCCCCCCCAAGTTCCAACTACCCTCTCTTTTATTCCTGCTGTTACAGCCCCAGCACCCCCCAAGTTCCATCCCTTCCCCCAGATTTCCCTCAGTTTCACTTACCTGTGGGCCTTGGTCACCTTCCCCCTTCGAACCTAGTTTAAAGCTCTCCCTGCACCCTGAAGGCCCTTTTCAAATATGTACCCAGGCAATAGATGTATTCTTATCAGGCCTGATTTTTCATCTCCCTGTGTGCTCCAGATAGGGATTCTTAAAAATACAAATGATTTTGGAACTGCAGAAAAAATGAGCAGCTACCGTCTATTTTGAGGAATTGCTTCTCTGAGAATTTGGCACTTAGTATTAGTTGTTCAGAAGTACTGCTTCAGCACCTGTCCTTATCCGATAGCACACACTGTAGCATATGGCAAACAATTAGGCTGGTCTGTCACACACTGAGCGTGCGCGGGGGGGGGGGGGGGGGAATGTGCGCTTTACAGGGGCCGTGCTGTCAGGCTCTTGGGGCAGAGGTTGGCGGTAGATAACGCACTGCTCCCGAGCACCGCCTGGCAGCCATTTAGAATACGAGTGATGAGGAGGAGGAACTTTCCAGTTCCTTTCCAATATGATGTGCACAGCATTCTCATGCATTATTCATTCCTTTTGCTGTCAAAAAACAACAGGATTTATATCGCTCAGAGGAAGTGAATGGAAACCTCAAAAAATTCTTCCCTCTACTTCCCACAGAATTCCGATACACACAGGAAGTGGAATGCTGTAGTTACATACACCTTCACATCTCCCAGTAATTCCATTCAGTTTAGAGCTATTAAGTGGCATACTAAAATATACTGTAACTTGATAACCTTCTTTTCTAAAATTTGAAAGTTCTCATAATAGATCTAAATTCTAATGAAGAATAGAAGGTGGCCATGGCTTTCTTTTAATGCAGGATGAATAAAAGGATAGCTATGTCTTGATGACAGCCCTGTGATTTCCAGGACTCCATGGCTAGGAAATTCTGCTAATACTTCAGAATTTGGCTACAAACACTAGAGAGGACCTTGGCCTATGCTATGCAGGAGGTGCCTTGTGGTCTTAAAATATAAGTGCATGAATCTAGACATTCAAGCTTCTCCTAGAAACAAAGTCAACACTACCCCAAAGTCCAGGGCAGGGTCAGCAAAGCAGGCAAGAGTCACCGAAGAAGCAATTTCAGCTTGTATACATTGTATAGCAACACCCCACAGGGGAGAAGGGAAAAAGAAGAGCCAGCCATGTCTACTATCCTTCTCCCACAACTCACTGACCTTAATGCTCCTGCAGAGTTGGCACCACTCCCCCAACAAATATACTATAGTTGCATTAAATTAAACCTGAGGATGTAATTGATTCCCCTCCCCCCTCCCCTTTTTCATTTCATTTGGGTCAAGAGCACTTTAATCTTATTCAGCTCATGATTGAATCACATGTCAATAACACACATAAATGGACTTATATTCAACTCCCCACTATGGAGTCAGGTACCAATCCTAGCAAGCTATCTGGACTCTCCCACCCAACTTGATCAGTCCCCCAGCACTACAAGAGCAAGGGAAACTCCACAAAGGGAGTGAATGGGAAATGGATTTGCCAAAAAGCTAGTATCTGGGATGGAGGAGAACTAGGGAGCACAAGGGAGCAAATTGGATGGGGGAAATCAACAGGAGGGATGTGATGTGATATGTGGCTTCTGTACAAAGGTACACTATGGGAAACTCCAGACACAGGAGATGGAAAAAAGGTTGCTGTTTCAATTGATCAGAAAGCAGGTCTGATGGTTGAATGAGTCTGTGTGAACAGGTCAGAGGCACTGACGTTCCTCAGGTAGTGAGAGGTTACCCTGTGAGCAATAAGAGTTGCCACGGGGACTTCCATTCATATTGTAGGTGGGATCAGCAGATTCTGGCAGGGAAGCAGGTGAGGGAATATTTTTCACTACAGATTCCAATTTACTTAAAAGGCAGCATTATAAATCCTTTACTCTTCCTAACAGCTGCAGCAAAGAGTGACCAACTTTCTGTGTCTCACTGAATGTCACAAGGTAAAACCAAAAAACCTTCACATTCCAAACTTTTTTTTAAACAAAGGGTTAGTCAAAATAAATGCAGTGCATTTTTATTTTTTGGCTTTAAAGACTTAAGGGATTGTAAAATTTGTGAAGTCCACTGCTGTTTTGCTTCAATGGACTGTCTACCTAACTAATTTTTTTTTCAAGGAGCTAGAGAGGGAAATATACGAGAGACTCTGAGAACACTTGGTTCTAATTTGGTTCTGTCAGCACAACTGAACTTAATTCATATGCTGCAACTATCACCTTTGTATCTGGGCAGGTGGTGTCTTTGTGAAACAGTCCAGACTCCATGTTGCTACTGCCTAATCTTGGAGAGGAAAAGGTGCAGCACAAGTAGAAGAAAGAATTGGCACCAACATTGTGGTTGTAACTGAGAATCTTTAAGTTGGTTCCTACTCATAAGTCTTTCATCATACATTTCAAACTATGAAAATCGTCTGCACTTCTCCACCGAGTCTCATTCCCCTAGGCAAACTGGAAAACTTACACACCACACTGCCTCCTGTCAATCACAAATTAAACAGTCAAGCATTTTGCTGCCTAAGGCAACTGTCTGATGTAGATGCTTTGTAAAGATACCCCTCCACCTCAATAGCTTTGAGTCAACATTTAGTGAATATATTTCATATAAACACATACACAAAGTGCCAGTGTGTTTCTTGGCTCAGGGTCCAATAAAAAAAACTTTCATACATTTGCAACTGTAATTCTTTTACCTTTGCAACAGTGGTCACACTTCAAAGTTTCTATTGCTTTGAGGAAATGTTATTTGAATAAGAAAACTCTCTCAAATGAATACAAACATTTTAAGTTTGACACCTGTCAGTCATCCATTCTTCTATTACAGCTAGGAGCAATACTTAAATAGGAATATCCCTGAAAGATTTGGGACTAGGCTGGCTACAAATTTCCCCTCTCCACACACTATAATACTATTGTTATGATCAGTGAAGGTTCTTAAACTGAATCCTTACTGATTTAAATGGAAGGGAACCAGCAAGCAGCAAGTTGTCCAAGAAAGGCACATGACATTGGACCATGCCTTCCACCCACCACACAAAGCTTGAAGGGGTGCGTAACAAACATGATGGTAGCCTGCAATATCATGGGCAAACCTTACAGAATTAAGTTAAACCTTAATTAACTACATTTAATACCTTTGGGGCCCATTGTATTGAAAATGTAAATGTTTTTGTACTATTGGGGAAATATATTCAACTTATTTAGCAAGAAAACAGGATTAATGTAATAACTGGGAGATAGCAGGAATGTCAAAGGACTTTTTTGGGACAATACATGTGAAGATGATTTGCTAGGAGGTACTTGAAAGTGAGGGAAATGCAAAGGCCAAATCTGAATCCATCCTTTTGAAGCTGTACAGTTGTGCACAAATTATCTATCCCTGACAATTTCAGTTCAAAAGACCTCCAAACTGTATAACGAAACTTTTCATGAGGGCGCTAGTCTTGAGTATTGTTGTTATGACCAGAAAAGAGATTCTTTGTAATCAGAGCCCAAATTAGAGAGAGTTGGGTTGATTTCTAGTAAACGTATTTAGCACATATGTAGGTTCTTTTATTGTTTTTAAAGAGTTTTCTCTACAGTGCTTTTACCTTAACAATAAAGTAAATTTTCATAGCAAGTGCTGTGTGGGAACTTACAATTGTTGGCAATTCACTGTGCAATGTCTTTGAGGGGAGAAGCAAAGAAGGTCTGCATAGGAAGACTGTCTTTTGCTGGGAATAACCCAGATAAGGGAGGGAACTATTTGACTTGATCGATAGGGAAGGAAGGAGATGTGGGTCTCCACCAAAGAAAGGCAACAGCTAAGGAGCTGAACCACTAAAGGGTAAGTGCTCAAACAGCTGCCCTGAACCATGACAGGGTGCATAAAACCGTTATAACTAAAATAAATGAAATAAAAGCAGCCTCTGACAACTGTCGTCTTATATGTTGAAATGAGCATCATATCAAAAGCCAAACTTAACAAGGTCTTGTTTTACACACACGAGAACAGAACAAAAACATAAGAAGAGTCTTACCGAGTCATTCTAACACAGTAGCCTGACTTCCAACAGTAGCTGATGCCGCACTCTTCAAAAGGAATGAACCGAACAAGGCAATTATCAAACGATCCATCCCGTTCACCAGGCCCAGCATCTGGTAGTCAAAGGCTTAGGGACACTCAAACCTATCCGCCATGTATTTATCTAAAACTTTTTTTTTTTTAAACTCTGTTATACTTTTGGCCTTCACCACATCCCCTGGTCTGAATGAGTTTCAGAGCTTGATACAGCATTATGTAAAAACGTACTTCCTTTTGTTGTTTAAACCTGCTACCTATTAACTTCATTAGGTAACCACTAGTTTGTGTGTTTTGAGAATGAGTAAATAATACTTCCTTATTCACTTTCTCCATATGATTTTATAGACCTCTTGCATAGGTCTTAGTCATTTCTTTTCCAAGCTGACCAAAACTGTTCTTTATAATCTCTCCTCATAGCAAAGATCCCCTCTTATCCCATGACAGTTTAGTTTGCTTAAGGACCTTTGGTGAAGGACACTGTCAAAGGTTTTCTCAATGTTCAAGTGCATGTTTTCCTCTTTTTCAGAGTGGACTGAAGTCCAAGGTAAACCTTTGACATAAGCAAAAGGATTTGCTCAGGAAATAACTTAAGACTTAACACCGTGCAGCTTGATCAGAATTACTATGATCAGAATATCAAGAATAAATAACACTCTGTGCCTGGTCCTTACTTTATAGGTCAAACTTTTCAGCAAACATTTAGATGGCCATATTATGAATTGTTTTTTCATATCAAACCTCCTGTGCTATAACAGCACAAGTATAATTTAAGGCAAAAATATTCATAAGAAATTATCCAAAGGATTAAACCAACTTTTTTTTTTTCTTTTCCAGGGTTAGTTATTCATTTGAGTGGTTTATATTTTCATAAGGGATAAAATTCTGGCCCACCAAAGTCATCACCGAAACTCCCAATAACTTCATTGGGGCCAGGATTTCACCCACAGTATTTTTATTACTTTCCCCAACTGTATTAAAGAGGAGACTGCAGGAGATCAGCCAACTTGATTTAGTCACTGATGCAAAGAATTGTTTAAATGTTTTGCTCACTTGCCAGATTTTAACAGTTCTGTAACAAACTTTTCTCATTCCCATTACCTGCTTATTGATGTTCTGGCTGGTGCAATTTCTCTCTAAGTGACCTATGAATTATGACCAAGGAAAACAATGTATCACAATTTCCAAAGGGGTAGCCATGTCAGTCTAGTTCAGCATAACAAGTAAGGGGTCCTGTGGCTCTTGAAAAAACTATTTTTCGCATTGAGCTTTTGAAGTGGGACTTCACCTACGAAACCTCATGCGAAAAATAAATTTGCCAGTCTTTAAAAGTGCCACAGGACTCTTTACTTGTTTTAATGTATCACAATACAACTCTAAAGGCCCCTTGAATTCCATTTAGTAAACTGAATGCTATAAAATCATGGCCACAAGGTCACAGACATAATATGAAAATTTAGAGTCTTTGATATTTGACCACCTCCAAACATTTCACCAATACTGACTTAAGTTGGAAAATACCAGGATAGAGGTACTAACAGTTTAATCTGTTGTCTTGACATATCAAAGTTAAATAGAAACTATACTAAAGGAGTACTTTTAACTCTTCAAAATCATGCCACAATAAACTGAGCATCACTTTTAGGTGCAATACCAGGCAAACATGCTGAAAGGATATTATTCCATAAGAAACCATTACTATTCCAAAGTTGTTATATCCATATGCTTTCTAATGGTTCAGATGTGAACACTAGGTATTTAAATTTATTGTGGCAGACTTGAGTGGAGGAAAATTTCAACATGTTCACGATCACTATAAAAATCAGCTGATGCTCTTGTTGGAATTACTTTCAAATAGTTCAAAATTTCCATTAAACTATCAAAGCAGTCCAGGGAAAACTTGTTTCTGCTTGACAGAAATATTATAATGAAAGCAATAATAAAATCTGACATAGAGTTATGAGTATTTCTGATATCTCCGAAATTAACTGTATGGTATGCATAATCTGCCAGACTACGTTTTGAATAGCGTACCCACTAGGTCCCTAGTTGGACTATGTGTTTTAGCAATGAAACTTTCAATACACCCCTCCCCCCCACCACCATTTTTTTTTTTTTAAAGTAAAGATTCAGGGAAAGGTGTTAGTTTTCTGTGTTGCCATATTCAATTATGATATGCTATACATGTTTAGAAAAATAAAATCGTGCTTAGGAAGAGAATTAAAATACTGGAGGCACAGAAGATTTAGTGAGTTTCTTAGCGTAGGACAATAAGACAATAATTTACTTGGGACTTATATGCAGCAGGTATTTATGATACTAGAGCAGGAGGCGGCAATCCCCAGCACAGGTGCCAAGAGTGGCACGTGAGCCCATGTGGAGCGGCATGCAGCACCCTCTGTGGCACCACAGAAACTGCTGCTCCTGCCATTGAAAGCCACCCAAGGCAGCTTCTTTCAGGAGCAACTGAGGGATGGGGGGTCCCTGCCATCCCCATGTCACAGGCATGTCATGGAAAGAAGCTGCATGCAGCAGCATGCCGTTGCCAAAAGGAGCCACTCTGGGCAGCTTCCTTTCACAATGTGCCTGCGAAGCCCTGTTCCCAGGCAGCCCACCAAGAGGAGCCGCTCTGGGCAGCTTCTTTCCATAAGTGACTTCTTTCAATGATAAGCCTACACAGTGCCTCTCCCACTCCAGCAGTGGTCACAGCCAAATTTTCAGGAAGCCACCGGCACCACCTGAGGGTCTGGGAGGAGGGGCTCACACCGACGTTGGCAAAGGTTACTGACCCCTGTACTAGAGGTTTGCTGTAAATGATAATCAAATCATTTAAAAATTAAAAAAAAAAAAAACTTCACAATTGTTTTCTTCTCCCCTCCCCAAGGAAAAGAAAGAGAAAACAACTCAGATGTTCAAACGGTCCACTAATCAGAATATCATTGTATTCAGCATTGAAGTTAAGTGGCATTACAATCACAAAAGCTCATGCAATAAATAAATCTGTTAGTCTTTAAAAGTGCCACAAGAGTCTTTGTTTGTACTGTATTTAGTACTTACCTTTACATTGTTCACTCCCTCAATATCATACAATTCTCAACAATCCCACTGTCAGTTGAGGATTCTTTCCCCCTAAATTTGAGAAGGTCTTTAGAATGGAGTGCCTATTAGACCTCCAACATAATATTGTTTTCCTGAGGTCTGAACCTTACATTAAGAAAACAGTTTTTCATTTTCACACCCTTATCACTATCTTGTCTGTTTTGTTCCCATCATGCTTGCCTTCCTTCAGTTATCTTGAGGGCAGGAAATTGCTAACTGCTTAGGCAAGCCATCCTTCACTTGGTTTTAGCCAACTAAACTGTATGTGCAAGCTTTTCATCTTAACTCTATAAAGGTTTCATAACAGTCAAGAGGTAGCTATGACCAGTTAAGTAACTTGTCCTTATCTGTACAAGGTAAATTGCAGTTTAGATATCAGAACTACAAAATTCTACTTTGAAATACACATAGTTTCACTAACATCCAATTGCAACTGGTATCAAGATCCTTTTTCTAGCAATATATTACTGATTAAAGTCATGCATTAAATTAAGAACAACAGGGTGACTCACAAACATCATCATCTACTCTTACTTCTAAATTGACAAATAAAGAACCTGGGATACAGTGAGCATGTAACTACAGAGGCAGTATGAAATTTTCAAAGAAGGGGTCTCATTCTTTTTGTCTAGTTGGGAAAGGAAACTAGGGCTTTCTGAGGAGACCTGGACATAAGTGATAATGAAATAATATCTCAATAATAAAATTATACTTATTTAAAATGCACTTTTCTGACACAAACATAATATTTACTTAACGAGCAAAGCAATTTTTTTTCTTCCAAGAGTCTACAGTTTACTTAGGAACTACAACTGAAAAAACAGGCCAGCTTAGCAAGAATCCTATCAGCCTAAAAGTCAAACCACATCTACTATAGTTCTAAATTAGTAACATAAATGAACACTTTACCTTCCTTTTTCAACCAGCAGGAGGACATCTATTTTTTCTCCATTTTGAATCACACTGCTGATTGCTGAAAACAAAACAATGATATTTTCATCTTGGATCTATATGTAACAGATTTTAAATGACCAAAAGAACACAAAGCTCCTCAAACTGTTTTAAAATTAGCATGCATTTTGAAAAAGTGAATATACAGAAAATCATTAAAGCATAAAAACAAAAACTACAATAGATCACAAAAGCACATCAAGGAAAACAACCTGGATAATAAGTAAAAGTGCACTTCACTGTTGTGTTGGATCAAAGTAACCTTAAACTGTGGGAGGGGGGCCAGAGGGGAGTATGTTACAGTACTGTAAAGGCTCAGAAGTAAACTGAATTCCAGAACCTGCCAGCCTGCTTATATTCTAGTGGCTATGAATATTTACTCTATCATAGTTTGGAGGAAACTTCACTAGTGTGATGTGAAGACCACTTCCGTTCTTGATTATGTTGATTAATATTGCATGTGCCTCTATACGTATATGTAAGTCCAAATAAAAATATACATATATATTAGATGTAATATATTCAAATGTATTTTTGTAAACAGTATTATCCAAACACTAAAGCAGTTAAAGGTCTGACACACACAAGAATTCTTTAAGTATTGTACCTAACTACAAATTGGGCTCTCTGACCAGTAATCTCTTTCAAAAATTCTACTGCATATCTTCATGTTGCCACCTACCCCAAGGGGCAGTAAAATCTTGAATTTCAATCAAGTTCAATAAACATATCCTGGTGCATGTATCAAATGTAAGTAGCTTCCATTTTTGGAAGCTTCCATCTACACAATACCTCATTGCGAACAGGGACTGCAAACAGGGGAGTTTGCGAGGGAAGGAGAAGGAGAAGCCCTGAGAAGGAGGCGAAGGAGATCCCCTTGCTGAAGAAGCAAGGGAGAGAGTGAACCTTGGGGAGAGTGAATTGCTGACTGTGTCTGCTTGTGTCTTTTTTCCCCACAGGTGATTTCTGTGAATTGTCAGTTACTGGGTGAGTTGGGATTCTGATTGTGTGATTGTCTGGGGGCTGTTTGTACCATTGTTCTCTGCTCAGCCCTGATCAGCTCAATCAACCTTGTGATCGCCCTTCCCCTGTGTGCTTAACGAGGGGCAAGGGCTCACCCAGGCAGAGAAGGCCTTAAAAGCCAGTGGCTGAGCAACCAGGGACTGCAAACAGGGGAGTTTGCGGTTTGTGTAGCTACTATGGTGAAGAGGACCCACGCCGCTTGTGCCAGCACTGCTTCTGTCTTCTCCACCTGCGCCTATATCCAGACAGACATACTGACCATGGATGTCTCTACCCAGATCCTGGTGTGGACTTGCAAAGACTGTGGCCTGCATTTCCCACTCTCAGACGGTCAGGCTGGGGAGATCATTCAATGTGACAGGTGTCTCCTGGTGGAATCTCTCAGGAAGCAGGTGGGGGAGTTACAGGAGGAGGTGGCCAGGCTCAGGAGTATCCATGCCCTGGAGAAGTTCCTGGATAGCATCCATGAGGAAACATGCAGGGATGAAGAAACTATCCAGAGGCAAAGGACTGCTGCCACACCCTCGGAGAAGGATGAGATGGCTCAAGCAGAGGGTGGACACTGGCAGCTGGTTACTTCTGGCAGCAGACAGTGCTCCACCCCTGCTCCCATCCCACCCTCCGTTGTGGTAAAGAACCGCTACGCAGCACTACACACAGGAGATGATATGGAAGAGGAGAAGCCATGCACTCCCAAGGTTGGGAGGATCACAACCATCAAACCCAGGAGAAAACGTCGGGTTGTGGTGGTCGGGGACTCTCTTCTGAGGGGGACGGAGGCACCCATCTGTCGCCCAGATAAGGCCTCTCGGGAGGTATGCTGCCTGCAAGGGGCCCGTATCCGAGACGTTACGGAGGGATTGTCGACAATCATCTGTCCCTCTGACTACTACCCCATGCTACTCATCCATGTGGGAACCAATGATACTGCGAGAGGTGACCCTCTGCAGATCAAAGGGGACTACAGGGCTCTGGGAGCACGGGTGAAGGAGTTTGGTGCACAGGTGGTGTTCTCCTCGATCCTTCCGGTCAAGGGTAGGGGCCCGAGCAGAGACAGATGCATCCTGTAGGTGAATGCCCGGCTGCGGAGATGGTGTTACCAGGAGGGCTTTGGCTTCCTCAACCATGGGCTGCTGTTTCAGGAAGAAGGACTGCTAAGCAGAGATGGACTCCACCTATCTAGGAAGGGGAAGAGCGTATCTGGAAGCAGACAGGCTAATCTGGTGAGGAGGGCTTTAAACTAGGTTCGAAGGAGGAAGGTGACCAAGGCCCACAGGTAAGTGAAACTGAGGGAAATCTGGGGGAAGGGATGGAACTTGGGGGGTGCTGGGGCTGTAACAGCAGGAATAAAAGAGAGGGTAGCTAGAACTGGGGGGGGGGGGATCAAATAATTGTTTTTTATTTCCTGATGAAGTCGTAATACCTCAGGCGAGTGGGGAAGGAGGACACCGGGAGAAATTGCAAGAAGGAAGATGCGACAGGAGGGAGAATCGACAGGGCAAAGTAGGACAATGGGCCCGGTACCTTAGGTGCCTGTACACACAAGCGAGGAGTCTGGGAAACAAGCAGGAAGAATTGGTAGTACTGGCACAGACAAGAAACTATGATACAACTGGAATAACAGAAACGTGGTGGGATAACTTGAATGACTGGAGCACTGCCATGGATGGATATAAATTGTTCAGGAAGGACAGGCAGGGAAGAAGGGGGGGAGGAATAGCTCTACATGTAAAAGAGCTGTATGACTGCTCGGAGCTCCACTATGAAAGTGGAAACAAGATGGTTGAAAGTCTGTGGGTTAAGTTTAGGGGAGAATGCAACAAGGGGGATGTTGTGATGAGTGTCCGCTACAGATCACCAGACCAGAAAGAGGAGGTGAATGAGGTGCTCTATGGACAACTAACAGAAGTTTCCAGATCATCGCAGGCCCTGGTTCTTATGGGGGACTTCAATTATCCTGACGTCTGCTGGGAAGATAATACAGCAGTACACAGGTAAGCCAGGAACTTTATGGAGAATATTGAGGACAACTTCCTACTACAAATGCTGGAGGAACCAAGTGGGGGCCTTGCACCTCTAGACCTATTGCTCATAAAGAGAGAAGAATTGATTGGGGAAGTAGAAGTAAATGGCAACCTGGGTAGCAGTGACCATGAGATAGTAGAGTTCAGGATCCTGATCAATGGAAGGAAGGAAAGAAGCAGAACACACACCCTGGACTTCAGAAAAGCAGATTTTGGCTCCCTTAGGGAGCTGATGGGCAGGGTCCCATGGGAGGCTGATCTGAAGGGGAAAGGTGTCCAAGACAGCTGACTATATTTTAAAGAAACCCTGTTAAAGGCACAGGAAAATAACATTCCGATGTGCAGAAACAACAGCAAATGTGGACGGCGACCAGCGTGGCTTAGCAGGGAACTCTGTGGGGAGCTGAAACATAAAAGGGAAGCTTACAAGAAGTGGAAGCTAGGACAGATGACAAGGGAGGCGTATAAAGATATTGCTCGGGACTGCAGGGATCAAATCAGAAAGGCCAAAGGACAATTGGAGTTGCAGCTAGCAAGAGATGTGAAGGATAACAGAAAGGGGTTCTATAAGTATATCAGCAAGAAGAAAAGAATCAGAGGTGGTGTAGGTCCCTTACTGAATGGGGCAGGCATCCTCATGGAGGAAGATGCGGAAAGGCTGAAGTACTCAATGCTTTTTTTACTTCAGACTTCACAGGGAGGCCCAGCTCCCAGGCTACGACACGGGGTAACGCAGAATGGAGAGAAGAGCGGCCCTCAGTGATGGAAAGTCAGATTAGGGAACACTTAATGAAATTGGATGTGCACAAGTCCATGGGGCCGGAGGAACTGCAACCAAGGGTGCTGAGGGAGTTGGCGGAAGTGATTGAAGAGCCACTGGCCATTATCTTTGAGAACTCGTGGCGAACGGGGGTGGTCCCGGAGGATTGGAAAAAGGCAGATATAGTACCTATCTTTAAGAAAGGGAAAAAGGAGGATCCGGGGAACTATAGACTGGTCAGCCTCACCTCAATCCCTGGGAAAATCATGGAGCAGGTCCTCAAGGAATCCATCCTGAAACACTTGGAGGAAAATAGAGTGATCAGGAACAGTCAACATGGATTCACCAAGGGCAAATCGTGCCTGACCAACCTGATTTCCTTCTATGATGAGATGACTGGATTTGTGGATGCGGGAAGAGCCGTTGACGTGGGATACCTTGACTTTAGCAAGGCTTTTGATACGGTTTCCCACAGCATTCTCATCGGCAAGTTAAGGAAGTATGGGTTGGACGAGTGGACCGTAAGGTGGATCGAAAACTGGTTAGATCAACGGGCTCAGCGGGTAGCAATCAATGGCTCGATGTCTGGTTGGCAACCGGTAACGAGTGCAGTGCCCAGGGCTCAGTCCTGGGGCCGGTTCTATTCAACATCTTTATTAATGATCTTCATGATGGAATAGACTGCGTGCTTAGTAAGTTTGCAGATGACACCAAGTTGGAGGGAATGGTAGATACTCTGGAGGGCAGGGACAGGATCCAGGGAGACTTGGACAAATTGGAACACTGGGCCGAAAGAAACCTCATGAGGTTCAACAAAGACAAGTGCAAAGTTCTGCACTTAGGACAGAAAAATCCCATGCACTGCTACAGGCTGGGGACCGATCGGCTAAGTAGCAGCACTGTAGAAAAGGACCTGGGGGTTATGGTGGACGGGAAGATGAATATGAGCCAACAGTGTACCCTTGTTACCAAAAAGGCCAATGGCATATTAGGCTGCATCAGTAGGAGTATTGCCAGCAGATCAAGCGATGTGATAATTCCCCTCTATTCGACACTGGACAGGCCGCATCTGGAATACTGTGTCCAGTTTTGGGCTCCCCACTACAGAAAGGATGTGGACAAATTAAAAAGAGTCCAGTGAAGGGCAACAAAAATGATTAGGGGGCTGGGGTACATGACTTATGAGGAGAGACTGAAGGAACTAGGCTTATTTTGTCTACAGAAGAGAAGACTGAGGGGAAATTTGATAGCAACCTTCAACTACTTGAAGGATTGCTCCAAAGAGGAGGGAGCTAGGCTGTTCTCGAGGGTAACAGAGGACAGAACAAGGAGCAATGGTTTCAAATTACAGCTGGGGAGGTCAAGGTTGGATATTAGGAAAAACTTTCTCACTCGGAGGGTGGTGAAGCATTGGAATGGGCTATCTAGGGAGGTGGTAGACTATCTTTGGAGATTTTTAAGGCTCGGTTAGACAAAAACCTGGCTGGGGTGATTTAGGGAGAGTGGTCCTGCTTTTTAGCAGGGGGATGGACTAGATGACCTCATGAGGTCCCTTCCAACCCTATTATTCTATGATTTAAACTCACTGTCACAGAAGATAGGAGACAGTGGCTCTAGTATGACTCTGAAGATTCATTATTTGTAACCTTCAGTTACCAGTATATTATTCAATTTCCTCATAAATGGGAGAGCCCCTTTTTGTCAAATGAAAAATCTGAATCTCAGGAGGATGAACAGTCTGGGCGCCTAGACGTTCAGAAGGAATTATAGGACTAGTATTACAAAAAGATTCCATTCTACCATCAGAATCTAAGCAATACCACTTGGAGAAGGACCAAATTTCAAAATTAGGCCTGCGTGCATCTTTGCCCAGGCAAATGCATAGCCAAGAAAAAATGGAATTATGAACTCTCATATAACTAGATGTCTGCCTGTGTAGTCAGATGGGCAAACAAACTGCCCAGTTCAATTTTTTCAGATTTTGATGCCTACAGACATGACATCTGAAAGTCAGGCCAGAAAGTATTCAAAAATTAAACAAGAGCCAGAGGTACGTAAATTCGTGATCAAATAGGTGCCTTTCATAGTACTGATGGGGAAATTAAAGAAGGCAGTGAATAGATATTAAAAGGTCCGGTGGCTTTCAATCAAGTTCTTGCTTGAAGTGAAAAGCAGTCCCAGATATAATAGCTGTACAGATGCCTAGAGCTACAAATAGATAAGTATAATAGCATGTAAGAAGAGCTCTATATAGATAGATAATAGCATTTATGAAAAGGATAATTTCTAACCTCTCCCCCACCCCCATATACCATACTACCCTGCTCTGTATAATTATAGCCAGTTAAAGAGGGCTCCAAAATCTAATTACTCTGTTATGACACACAGTGTAACTTACTGAAGAATGTGTTATATAAATATATTCCTCCCTTCCTACTTCATGAAGCTGAGCAAAGGAAAATTTGATACCAAAGTAACAGAAGAGTGAAATATATTAGATGATGTAGTAGTATTCCAACAGGAATATAATTTTCCAGTAAATTTTACATAGTTCAAAACTAGACCAATCAATCAATCACCTCAAGAATATACATTGATAGGCCACGTATTATTTGCTGATCTTGTACTCTTGTAAGAGTCCACAGTAACTAGACTTGGTTTACTCATTATGGTGCTATGAAAATGGCTTTAATCTGGGCAATCAGAAAGAAAGAAAGAAAGAAAGAAAGAAAGAAAGAAAGAAAGAAAGA